>JAUPTC010000012.1:2886892-3192892 GCA_030762895.1 Sophora flavescens | reverse complement strand
TTATTTAATCAAGTAAAAATCAAACTTTTAACGCCGGTTGTATAAAAACTGACGCTAACAATTAATATTTTTTATTTAAAAACACTTTTAACGCCGCTTTTTTAAAAAACGACGTTAAAAGTGTATAGATATCTCGCAAAAACATTCATTCCTTTGACTGCATCGTGCTACTTACCCATGCACCTTGTAACTCAATCCTCTTAATGAGCATTAAGTTTATAGGTAAGTTTTCAACAAAATCGAAATAGCTTAGTAACGCCATCCCCTGCTCCTATAAATAGCTTCCTTCCATCCTTTTAATTTTCTCGCTTCACAATATGGCTCTCGCCGTGGAGATTAACTTCATCACTCTTTCTTCCTATTCCTAGACTCAAAGGTCTTTGTCTTAATGGTCAAACAACTTCTGAGTTTGAGTAAATTACATTGCATGGGTGATAAGTCCGAGTAAATTACATTGTGTGAGTTGCTCACCTTATCACCTTCCTGAGAATCACCTGGAGGGCTAATCAGTGCTCGGGGTCACAGTTCCAAAACCTCAGCTTTGGCAGCAAGTGACCGTCTTGGAAGTCTCTGGAACCACCGCCTTTGCTTGAAACGGATATGGTGCACCTGTTTTTGCCTCTCTCTTGAGCTCTCTCATGCCCCCCCGCTTTCGTGGTCTTCGGAGTATATATAGTTTTCCCTTTGGCATATTTCATAAAAGTCTCTGATGGGATGTAGCTTTAATGTTTAGGATTTTAAACCCTTTCAATGTAACTTTTTATAGGATTTTAAACCCTTTCAATCTTCTGTATCGATCAGCCTGTATTACACTTCATGAATGAGATCCAGTTTGGATTATTGATTCAACTTATACTTCGCACATATATTTTAGTTTTCAAAACAGAAACACAAAACATCAAAGCAATTCATGTGAAACTGAAACTTTGAGGAAGGCAATGCGGAAGGAATCGTATACTAGATAAAAAAAATTATTAAAATAACTTTTAACGCCTCTGATGTAGGGACTGGCGTTAAAAGTGAAGAGACTTACTTCTAACGTCAGTTCTTTATCGAACTGACGTTAAAATGTTCACTTTTAACATCAGTTCTTTATTGTACTGGCGTTAAAAGTGAGTCACTTCACTTTTAACGTCAGTCATTAAAACAACTGACGTTAAAATTGAATTAATGAAGCCTGATATTTACAAAACTGCCACCGCCTCCTTTTTAACGTCTAGCTTTTGGTTAACTGACGTAAACCTTTACCGTCTAATGTATATTTTCCACTAGTGCAAGACTTAGGGATCTTTGCTTAAAAGAGAAAAACAGAGATAGATACTCTAGGAAGAAAAAGAGATAAATGAAAAAAGAATTTTTTTTTTACAAAAAACAATTAAAAAGAAAAAGAAAAAGTCCAGAAAAATCAATTTAAAAATTAAATTGAGATACAAGAAAGCACAGTCCCCGGCAACGGCGCCAAAAACTTGATGTGCGTGAATTCCGGCAAGTGTACCGGATTCGTCGCCAAGTAATAAAAAGATCGATCCCACAGAGACCGTGATCTCAAATCACAACTAATTATTAAATCAATCAAACTGGACTATATAAAAAAAAGGATTTTGAAAAGATTTGGTTTTTGAAATAAGAATCAAGTAACAATCAAATTTAAAATTTGCAATTAAACAAAATAGGAAAGTAAGTCAATTTGGGGTTTTTCAAATCTAAAGAGATTCCTAGGAATTGGGTTACCAACAAGATTGTTCATGTTACCAAATTGACTACCCCTTGTTAATTATCAAAATTGCCTTGAAGGCGAATTTATCCTAAATAAGTTAATGCTCCCTCTCAGGTTACAAAAACCGTGCCCAATTAAACCAACCCTCTACTCGTGGTAGTTGAATTTAGATTGAACCCTTTAAGCTTTGTGACAATTCGTTAACCCTCGAAGGACCGCTTCTAACTCTCGTGATTTAAGTCCTAAGTCTGATTCTATAGATCCGATAGCTAAGTTCACCGCTAGGTTCCTCCTTAGAGTATCTACGACACGCAAATAAGTGGCCATCGAATTTACAAGTAATTAAAACAATAGAAATCAGATCTAAAGCAAAATCGAAATTAACAAAGGTAAAACATCAATTCATAACATAAATCAGATCTTGGGCAGAGCCCCAATCCCTAGAAATAAAGCTACTACTCAAGCATTGCCATGGGGATGACAAGCTTGGATAACAAAAACATGAAATATTAACCTAAGAGAAGAGAAGAAGAAGAAGAAGAAGAGAATCCTAATTTTGCCTAAGTGTCGCAGCCCCAAAAGTCCCTCCAAAGTCTCTACCTAATTGCCATATTTATAGATTAGGGTAATTTGAATCCCAATCAAACACAAATTCAGATCAAATCAGTTTCTACAAATCCAAATATTGCGCGTCACGGTCGTGATGGCCATCACGGCCAGGCCGTGACGGGTTCTGGCTTGGAGGTTGCTTCACTGGTTGGTCTGTCACGGCCGTGACCACCATCACGGCTAGGCAGTGATCAGTTCTGCCTGTGAGGGTCTGGTTCAGCTGACATGTCACGGTCATGATGGACATCACGACCTGGCCGTGACCAGCTCTGACTTTTCCATTCTTTCTTTTCAGCTCTACTCGATCATGGCAGTGATGGTCATCACGGCTAGGCCGTGATGGGTTCTGTTTGGCTCATTTTCTTGCTTTTCAAGCTCCATCTTCATGCAAGCTCCATCATGGTTGATCTTGAGCATTTTAATCCTTAATTCCTGCACAACAACACCACAAAACCTCCTTACCCGTTCCAAGGTAAAAACTAACAAATATCAAATTAAAAATGCCTAAACTATATGAAAATGCATGCAAAATGTCAATGAAATATGAGGTGAAATCACACTCATCACTCTGCGCAGGGCAACAAGGTCAAGATGAGTGAAAAATCCGAAAATTAACAATGTTTAGCAATTAAGCCCAATTATATAAAAGCAAAAACAATGATTGTAAAAGTTGTCTAATTTCCGTCTCTCTGGATTGTGCTGAAGTAAACTGCAATTTTTGCTTATTAATCCTGACCTAACCCTAGACCATATTAAGGGCCTCTGAATAAGCTTTCCAACAAGGTATCATATGCCATAATTGGGCTTAAGATGAGAAAGTTAGGCCCATTTGAGTGAAGGAACATCATGGACAGCGCACTGATCCGTGCCAGAGAACTCGGGACCCAATTTAGCCTTGTCTTGGGCCTAATTTGACAATTCTTATGAAACCTAAAATTGTAGGTCTCTTCCTTATCTTTCTAGGGACAGCAAGATCACCAAAATCCGATATTTGTAGCTCAAGTTATGCTCTGTGCAAGGCAACAAGGTCAGGGTGAGTGAAAAATCCGAAAATTAACAATGTTTAGCAATTAAACCCAATTAAGCCCAGTAATGTAGAGGCAAATACAATGATTGTAAAAGTTGTCTAATTTTCGTCTCTCTCTTGCTTGTGCGGCTGTAAACTACTATTTATGCTTATTAATCCTGACCTAACCCTAGAAAAAATCAAGGGCCTCTAAATAAGCTTTCCAACAAGGTATCATATGCCTTAATTGGGCTTAAGATGAGTAAGTTAGGCCCATTTAAGTGAAGGAACTTCATGGACTACACACTGATCCGCGCCAGAGAACTCGGGACCTAATTTAGCCTTGATTTTCTCCTAATTTGACAATTCTTGTGAAACCTGTAATTGTAGGTCTCTTTCTTATTTTTCTAGAGACAGCAAGATCACCAAAATTTGATATTTGTAGCTCTAGTTATGCTCTGCGCAAGGCAACAAGGTTAGGATGAGTGAAAAATCCAAAAATTAACAATGTTTAACAATTAAGCCCAATAATGTAAAAGCAAAAATAATGATTGTAAAAGTTGTCTAATTCCCGTCTCTCTCTGGCTTGTGCAGCAGTCAACAACTATTTTTGCTTATTAATCCTGACCTAACCCTTGACCAAATTAAGGGCCTCTGAATAAGCTTTCCAATAAGGTCTCATATGCCTTAATTTGGCTTAAGATGAGTAAGTTAGGCCCATTTAAGTGAAGGAACATCATGGACAGCGCACTGATCCGCACCAGAGAACTCGGGACCCAGTTTAGAGTTGATTTTGGCCTAATTTGACGATTCTTGTGAAAACTGAAATTGTAGGTCTCTTCCTTATCTTTCTTGAGACAGCAAGATCACCATAATCCGATATCTGTAGCTCTAGTTTTGCTCTGCACAAGGCAACAAGGTCAGGATGAGTGAAAATCTGAAAATTAACAATGTTTATCAATTAAGCCCAATTTAATCGAATTAAGCCCAATAATTTAAAAGCAAAAACAATGATTGTAAAATTTGTCTAATTTCCGTCTCTCTCTGGCTTGTGTGGCTGTAAACTGCTATTTATGCTTATTAATCCTGACCTAACCCTAGACCAAATTAAGGGCCTCTGAATAAGTCTTCAAACAAGGTATCATCTGCCTTAATTGGGCTTAAAATGAGTAAGTTAGGCCCATTTAAGTGAAGGAACATCATGGACTGCGCATTCATCCGCGCCAGAGAACTCGGGACACAATTTAGCCTTGATTTTGGCCTAATTTGACAATTCTTGGGAAACCTGAAATTGTAGGTCTCTTCCTTATATTTCTAGGGACAGCAAGATCTCCAAAATCCAATATCTGTAGCTTTAGTTATGCTCTGCAGACGGCAACAAGGTCAGGATGAGTGAAAAATCCTAAAATTAACAATGTTTAGCAATTAAGCCCAATAACGTAAAAGTAAAAACAATGATTGTAAAAGTTGTCTAATTTCCGTCTCTCTCTGGCTTCTTTGGCTGTAAACTGCTATTTATGCTTATTAATCCTGACCTAACCCTGGAACGAATTAAGGGCCTCTGAATAAGCTTTCCAACAAGGTATCATATGCCATAATTGGGCTTAAGATGAGTAAGTTAGGCCCATTTAAGTGAAGGAACATCATGGACTGCGTACTGATCCGTACTTCAGAACTCTAGACCCAATTTAATCTTGATTTTGGCCTATTTGACAATTCTTGTGAAACCTGAAATTGTAGGTCTCTTCCTTATCTTTCAAGGGATAGCAAGATCACCAAAATCCGATTTCTGTAGCTATAGTTATGCTCTGCGCAAGGCAACAAGGTCAGGATGAGTGAAAAATCTGAAAATTAACAATGTTTAGCAATTAAGCCCAATAATGTTAAAGAAAAATAATGATTGTAAAAGTTGTCTAATTTCCATCTCTCTCTGGCTTGTGCTGCTGTAAAATGCTATTTATGCTTATTAATCCTGACCTAACCCTAGACCAAATTATGGGCCTCTGAATAAGCTTTCCAACAAGGTATCATATGCCTTAATTGGGCTTTTTTTTTTAAAATAAAGGCTATGGCTTGCTGAGGCATCACTATAGCAGAAGGCATCCCAACTATGTTGGCACCCCAACTACTAACAATCATTTGCCGCAAGCCAACATAATATAGATAAATAAATAAGAGTACAAGGAAAAGCATGGGAGGACAAAAAACCAAAACCCGTGAGAGAAAAACAGTCAGCTGAACCTATAGTTAGGCAAGCCAATACTATTACGAAGAGACTCGTCCCTAATAAAGTCAGGGATATTGTCCCACCAGGTAGAACAGTGGGTAGCCACACCATAGTTAGCTAAACCATCTCGCACAATCTAGCTTCCTTCCCTCGTAGATGTGAGTCACCCTAAAAACATGCTTCTACAAAGGACTTTACAATTTCCCATCTATTGTGAAGCTGCCATGGGACCTTCCTGTTACGGATGAAAGCGTCAACCACCACTTTTGAGTCGCATTTGAGCCATAACGAGGACCAACCCTTTTGCTGGGCAGTTTCCACTCCCATCATTGCTGCTACAAATTCTGCATGGAGAGCAGAAACTATACCAAGGAACTCCGAGAAACAACCCAAGACTCTTCCATTTGAGACCCTAAAGATGCCACCCGCAGCAGCATACCCTGGACAACCCTTGGATGATCCATCAGTGTTGCATTTTATCCAACCTGTCAAAGGAGGCAACCAGTCTACTTGTTTAATGCTCTCGGCCCTGGGAGCATGACACTCCACGGAAAAGAACTTGATCACCTTGAAATCGTCCATTGAGTTGTTTCCAGTCCCTTTAGACAATGAGCCAGCTAGGTGAGTATCTGCCATGATGAGGCTGATTGCATGCCTGGAAGATAAAACCTTATTTCTGAATTTTATACTATTCCTGCATAGCCAAATGACCGAGATTGTGTTCATGATAGCAGCCAAGACTATGTCCCTGGCTTGGCTGCTGCTGAATCTACGACAGCAGTCCAGCAGACAGACAACAGAGGCTGCGTTTAGGTCGCAGTTCAAAGATCTTCCAAGCCACATCCACAGAATAGATGAGAACCTGCAGCTAAGGAAAACATGGTTGGTCGTCTCCTCAGATGCATAACACAGAGGGCAGATAGAAACAATGACACAGCCCCTAGCTCTAAGATTATCATCTGTTGGCATTTTTGAATGCATCAGCCTCCAAACTAGGAAAGATTTTGAGGGAGGGATAAAGCTCTTCCAAATGAGTTTGCACCAGCTTAGGGTATTGGAAGGAGGGTTCAGGAACCGATAAGCTTCCTTGAGAGACAAGTTACCCGTATCGGATGAACACCAAACCCTCTGATCTCGGCCAGCTTCAATCGAGATGGTTACTCTCTTTAGCTCATGAAGGAGAGCCGGGAATCTAGATTGCAGTTCAAAAGGGAGGTGCCATTTAAGTGAAGGAACATCATGGACTGCGCACCGATCCGCGCCAGAGAACTAGGGACCCAATTTAGCCTTTATTTTGGCCTAATTTGACAATTCTTGTAAAACATGAAATTGTAGGTCTCTTCCTTATCTTTCAAGGGACAACGATATCACCAAAATCCGATATTTGTAGCTCTAATTATGCTCTGTGCAAGGCAACAAGGTCAAGATGAGTGAAAAATCCGAAAATTTACAATGTTTAGCAATTAAGCCCAATAATGTAAAAGAAAAAACAATGATTGTCAGAGTTGTCTAATTTCAGTGTGTCTCTGGCTTTTGTGGCTTTAAACTGATATTTATGCTTATCAATCCTGACCTGACCCTAGACCAAATTAAGGGCCTCAGAATAAGCTTTCCAACAAGGTATCATATGCCTTAATTGGGTTTAAGATGAGTAAGTAATGTCCATTTAAGTGAAGGAACATCATGGATCTGCGTCTTGATCCGTGCCGTAGAACTCGGGACCCAATTTAGCCTTGATTTTGGCCTAATTTGACAATTCTTGTGAAACCTGAAATTGTAGGTCTCTTCCTTATCTTTCTAGGAACAAAGAAGATCACCAAAATCGAGATATCTCGTAGCTCTAGTTATGCTTTGCGTAAGGCAACAAGGTCGGGATGAGTGAAAAATCCGAAAAGTAACAAAGTTTAGCAATTAAGCCCAATTAAGGCCAATAATGTAAAAGCAAAAACAATGATTGTAAAAGTTGTCTAATTTCGGTCTCTCCTCGACTTGTGCGGCTGTAAACTCGCTATTTATGCTTATTAATCCCGACCTAACCCTAGAGCAAATTAAGGGCCTCTGAATAAGCTTTCCAACAGGGTATCGTATGCCTTAATTGGGCTTAAGATGGGTAAGTTAGGCCCATTTAATTGAAGGAGCATCATGGATCTGCGCACCGATCCACGCCAGAGAAATCGAGACCCAATTTAGCCTTTAGTTTGGCCTAATTTAACAATTCTTATGAAACCAGAAATTGTAGGTATCTTCCTTATCTTTCTAGGGACAACAAGATCACCAAAATCCGATATCGGTAGCTCTAGTTATGCTCTGCGTAAGGCAACAAGGTTAGGATGAGTGATAAATCCTAAAAGTAACAATGTTTAGCAATTAAGCCCAATAATGTAAAAGCAAAAACAATGATTGTAAAAGTTGTCTAATTTTCGTCTCTCTCTGGCTTGTGCGGCTGTAAACTACTATTTATACTTATTAATCCAAACCTAACCCTAGACCAAATTAAAGGCCTCTGAATAAGCTTTCCAACAAGGTATCATATGCCTTAATTGGGCTTCGGATGGGTAAGTTAGGCCCATTTAAGTGAAGGAACATCATGGATCTGCGACCGATCCGTGCCAGAGAACTTGCGACCCTATTTAGCCTTGATTTTGGCCTAGTTTGACAATTCTTGTGAAACATGAGATTGTAGGTCTCTTCCTTATCTTTCTAGGGACAACAAGATAACCAAAATCTGATATCTAGAGCTTTAGTTATGCTTTGCGCAAGGCAACAAGGTCAGGATGAGTGAGAAATCCGAAAATTAACAATGTTTAGCAATTAAGCCCAATTACACCCAATAATGTAATAGCAAAAACAATGATTGTAAAAGTTGTCTAATTTTCGTCTCTCTCTGGCTTGTGCGGCTGTAAACTGCTATTTATGCTTATTAATCCTGACCTAACCCTAGAATAAATTAAGGGCATCTGAATAAGCTTTCTAACAAGGTATCATATGCCTTAATTGGGCTTAAAATGGGTAAGTTAGGCCCATTAAAGTGAAGGAACATCATGGATCACATGACCGATCCGTGCCGAGAACTTGCCACCCTAAGTAGCCTTGATTTTGGCCTAATTTGACATTCTTGTGAAACCTGAGATTGTAGGTCTCTTCCTTATCTTTAGAGGGACAGCAAGATAACCAAAATCTGAAATATGTTGCTTTAGTTCTGCTTTGCGAAGGCAACATGGTCGGGATGAGTGAGAAACCAAAATTAACAATGTTTAGCAATTAAGCCCAATTACACAATAATGTAAAAGCAAAAACAATGATTGTAAAAGTTGTCTAATTTTTGTCTCTCTCTCGCTTGTGCAGCTGTAAACTGCTATTTACGCTACTAATCCTCGACCTAACCCTCGACCAAATTAAGGGCCTCTGAATAAGCTTTCTAACAAGGTATCATATGTCTTAATTGGGCTTAAGATGGGTGAGATAGGCCTATTAAAGTGAAGGAACATCATGGACTGCGCACTGATCCGTGCCAGAGAACTTGCCACCCTATTTAGCCTTGATTTTGGCCTAATTTGACATTCTTGTGAAACCTGAGATTGTAGGTCTCTTCCTTATCTTCCTAGGGACAACAAGATCACCAAAATCCGATATCTATAGCTCTAGTTATGCTCTACGCAAGACAACAAGGTCAGGATGAGTGAAAAATCAGAAAATTAACAATGTTTAACAATTAAGCCCAATTACGCCCAAAAACGTAAAAGCAAAAACAATGATTGTAAAAGTTGTCTAATTTTCGTCTCTATCTGGCTTGTGCTGCTGTAAACTGTTATTTATGCTAATTAATCCTGACCTAACCCTAGACCAAATAAAGGGCCTCTGAATAAGCTTTCCAACAAGGTATCATATGCCTTAGTTGGGCTTAAGATGGGTAAGTTAGGCCAATTTAAGTGAAGGAATATCATGGACTGCGAACTGATCCGCGCCAGAGAACTTGCGACCCTATTTAGCCTTGATTTTGGCGTAATTTGACAATTCTTGTGAAACCTGAGATAGTAGGTCTCTTCCTAATCTTTCTAGGGACAACAAGGTCACTAAAATCGGATATCTTTTGCTCTAGTTATGCTCTGCGCAAGGCATCAAGGTCAGGATGAGTGAAAAATCTGAAAATTAACAATGTTTAGCAATTAAGCACAATTATGTAAAAGCAAAAACAATGATTGGAAAAGTTGTCTAATTCCAGAGAACTTGCGACCCAATTTAGCCTTTATTTTGGCCTAATTTGATAATTCATGTGACACCTGAAATTGTAGGTCTCTTCCTTATCTTTCTACGGACAGCAAGATCACCAAAATCCGATATCTGTAGCTCAAGTTATGTTCTGCGTAATGCAACAAGGTCAGGATTAGTGAAAAATCAGAAAATTAACAACGTTTAGCAATTAAGCCCAATTATGTAAAAGCAAAAACAATGATTGTAAAAGTTATCTAATTTTCTCTCTCTCTGGTTTGTGCGGCTGTAAAATGCTATTTATGCTTATTAATCCTGACCTAACCCTAGACCAAATTAAGGGCCTCTGAATAAGCTTGCCAACAAGGTATCATATGCCTTAGTTGGGCTTAAGATGAGTAAGTTAGGCCCATTTAAGTGAAGGAACATCATGGACTGTGCAGCGATCCGCACCAGAGTACTAGGTACCAAATTTAACCTTGATTTTGGCCTAATTTGACAATTCTTGTGAAATCTGAAATTGTAGGTCTCTTCCATATCTTTCTAGGGATAGCAAGATCACCAAAATCCGATACTTTTAGCTCTAGTTATGCTCTGCGCAAGACAACAAGGTCAAGATGAGTGAAAAATCCGAAAATTAAAATGTTTAGCAATTAAGCCCAATAATGTAAAAGCAAAAAGAATGATTGTAAAAGCTGTCTAATTTTCGTCTCACTCTGGCTTGTGCGGCTTTAAATTGCTATTTATGCTTATTAATCCTGACCTAACCCTAGACTAAATTAAGGGCCTCTGAATATGCTTTCCAACAAGGTATGATATGCCTTAATTGGGCTTAAGATAAGTAAGTTAGGCCCATTTAAGTGAAGGAACATCATGGACTGCACACTGATCCGCGCCAGAGAACTAGGGACCCAATTTAGCCTTGATTTTGACCTAATTTGACAATTCCTGTGCACCTGAAATTGTAGGTCTCTTCCTTATCTTTCTAGGAACAGGAAGATCACCAAAATCCGATATCTGTAGGTCTTGTTATGCTCTGCGCAAGGCAACAAGGTCAGGATGAGTGAAAAATCCGAAAATTAACAATGCTTAGCAATTAAGCCCAATAATATAAAAGCAAAAACAATGATTGTAAAAGTTGTCTAATTTTCGTCTCTATCTGGCTAGTGCTGCTGTAAACTGTTATTTATGCTTATTAATCCTGACCTAGCCCTAGACCAAATAAAGGGCCTCTGAATAAGCTTTCCAACAAGGTATCATATGCCTTAATTGGGCTTAAGATGGGTAAGTTAGGCCAATTTAAGTGAAGGAACATCATGGACTGCGAACTGATCCGCGCCAGAGAACTTGCGACCCTATTTAGCCTTGATTTTGGCGTAATTTGACAATTCTTGTGAAACCTGAGATAGTAGGTCTCTTCCTTATCTTTCTAGGGACAACAAGGTCACCAAAATCGGATATCTTTTGCTCTAGTTATGCTCTGCGCAAGGCATCAAGGTCAGGATGAGTGAAAAATCTGAAAATTAACAATGTTTAGCAATTAAGCACAATTATGTAAAAGCAAAAACAATGATTGTAAAAGTTGTCTAATTTTCGTCTCTCTGTGGCTTGTGCGGCTGTAAAATGCTATTTATGCTTATTAATCCTGACCTAACCCTAGAAAAAATTAAGGGCATCTGAATAAGCTTTCCAACAAGGTATCACATGCCTTAATTGGGCTTAAAATGAGTAAGTTAGGACCGTTTAATGAAGGAACATCATGGACTGCGCACTGATCCGCGCCAGAGAACTCGGGACCAAATTTAGCCTTTAGTTTGGCCTAATTTGACAATTCTTGTGAAACCGGAAATTGTAGGTCTCTTCCTTATCTTTATAGGGACAGCAAGATCACCAAAATCCGATATTTGTAGTTCTAGTAATGCTCTGCGCATGGCGACAAGGTCAGGATGAGTGAAAAATCCGAAAATTAACAATGTTTAGCAATTAAGCCCAATTAAGCCCAATAATGTAAAAGCAAAAACAATGATTGTAAAAGTTGTCTAATTTCCGTCTCTCTATGGCTTGTGCGATTGTAAACTATTATTTATGCTTATTAATCATGAGCTAACCCTAGACCAAATTACGAGCCTCTGAATAAGCTTTCCAACAACGTATCATATGCCTTAATTGGGCTTAAGATGAGTAAGTTAGGCCCATTTAAGAGAAGAAACATCATGGACTGTGCACTGATCCGCGCAAGAGAAATCGGGACCCAATTTTGCCTTGATTTTGGCCTAATTTGACAATTCTTGTGAAACCTGAAATAGGAGGTCTCTTCCTTATCTTTCTAGGGACAGTACGAACACCAAAATCAGATATCTGTAGCTCTAGTTATACTCTGCGCAAGGCAACAAGGTCAGGATGAGTGAAAAATCTGAAAATTAACAATGTTTAGCAATTAAGCCCAATAATGTATAAGCAAAAACAATGATTGCAAAAGTTGTCTAATTTTCGTCTCTTTCTGGCTTGTGCGGCTGTAAACTGCTATTTATGCTTATTAATCTTGACCTAACCCTAGACCAAATTAAGGGCCTCTGGAGAAGCTTTCCAACAAGGTATCATATGCCTTAATTGGGCTTAAGATGAGTAATTTAAGCCCATTTAAGTGATGGAATATCATGGATTGCGCACTGATCCGTGCCAGAGAACTCGGAACCTAATTTGGCCTTGATTTTGGCCTAATTTGACAATTCTTGTGAAACCTGAAATTGTAGGTCTCTTCCTTATCTTTCTAGGGACAGCAAGATCACCAAAATATGATATTTGTAGCTCTAATTATGCTCTGCGCAAGGCAACAAGGTCAGGATGAGTGAAAAATCCGAAAATTAACAATGTTTAGCAATTAAGCACAATTATGTAAAAGCAAAAACAATGATTGTAAAAGTTGTCTAATTTCCATCTCGCTCTGGATTGTGCGGCTGTAAAATTCTATTTATGTTTATTAATCCTGACCTAACCCTAAACCAAATTAAGGGCCTCTGAATAAGCTTTCCAACAAGGAATCATATGCCATAATTGGGCTTAAGATGAGTAAGTTAGGCCCATTTAAGTGAAGGAACATCATGGACTGCGCACTAATCCGCACCCATGAACTCGGGTCCCAGTTAGGCCTTGATTTTGGCCTAATTTGACAATTCTTGTGAAATCTGAAATTGTAGGTCTCTACCTAATCTTTCTAGGGATAGTAATATCACCAAAATCCGATATCTTTAGCTCTAGTTATACTCTATGCAAGGCAACAAGGTCATGCTGAGTGAAAAATCCAAAAATTAACAATGTTTAGCAATTAAGCCCAATAATGTATAAGCAAAAAGAATGATTGTAAAAGCTGTCTAATTTTCGTCTCACTCTGGCTTGTGCGGCTTTAAATTGCTATTTATGCTTATTAATCCTTACCTAACCCTAGACTAAATTAAGGGCCTCTGAATAAGCTTTCCAACAAGGTATGATATGCCTTAATTGGGCTTAAGATGAGTAAGTTAGGCCCATTTAAGTGAAGGAACATCATGGACTGCACACTGATCCGCGCCAGAGAACTAGGGACCCAATTTAGCCTTGATTTTGACCTAATTTGACAATTCTTGTGCACCTGAAATTGTAGGTCTCTTCCTTATCTTTCTAGGAACAGGAAGATCACCAAAATCCGATATCTGTAGCTCTTGTTATGCTCTGCGCAAGGCAACAAGGTCAGGATGAGTGAAAAATCCGAAAATTAACAATGTTTAGCAATTAAGCCCAATAATATAAAAGCCAAAACAGTGATTGTAAAAGTTGTCTAATTTCCATGTCTCTCTGGCTTGTGCGGCTGTAAACTACTATTTATGCTAATTAATCCCGACCTAACCGTAGACCAAATAAAGGGCTTCTGGATAAGCTTTCCAACAAGGTATTATATGCCTTAATTGGGCTTAAGATGAGTAAGTTAGGCCCATTTAAGTGAAGGAACATCATGGACTGCACATTGATCCACGCCAGAGAAATCGGGACCCAATATAGCCTTGAATTTGGCCTAATTTGACAATTCTTGTGAAACCTGAAATTGTAGGTCTCCTCCTTATCTTTCTAGGGACAGCAAGATCACCAAATTCCGATATCTGTAGCTCTTGTTATACTCTGCGTAAGGCAACAAGGTCAGGATGAGTGAAAAATCCGAAAATTAACAATGTTTAGCAATTAAGCCCAATAATGTAAAAGCAAAAACAATGATTGCAAAAGTTGTCTAATTTTCGTCTCTCTCTGGCTTGTGTGGCTGTAAACTGCTATTTATGCTTATTAATCCTAACCTAACCCTAGAACAAATTAAGGGCCTTTGAATAAGCTTTCGAACAAGGCATCAGATGCCTTAATTGGGCTTAAGATGAGTGAGTTAGGTCCATTTAAGTGAACGAACATCATGGACTGCGTACTGATCCGCGCCAGTGGAATCGGGACCCAATTTTCCCTTGATTTTGGCCTAATTTGACAATTTGGTCTCTTCCTTATCTTTCTAGGGACAGCAAGATAACCAAAATCCGATATTTGTAGTTGTAGTTATGCTCTGCGCATAGCAACAAGGTCAAGATGGGTGAAAAATCCAAAAATTAACAATGTTTAACAATTAAGCTCAATAAAGTAAAAGCAAAAACAATGATTATAAAAGTTATCTAATTTTCATCTCTCTCTGGCTTGTGCAGTTGTAAACTGCTATTTATGCTTATTAATCTTGACCTAACCCTAGACCAAATTAAGGGCTTCTGAATAAGCTTTCCAACAAGGTATCATATGCCTTAATTGGGCTTAAGATGAGTAAGTTAGGCCCATTTAAGTGAAGGAACATCATGGACTGCGCAATAATCCGCGCCAGAGAACTCGGGACCCTATTTTGCCTTTCTTTGGGCCTAATTTGCCAATTCTTGTGAAACCTGAAATTGTAGGTCTCCTCCTTATCTTTATAGGGACAGCAATATCACCAAAATCCGATTTCTGTAGCTCTAGTTATGCTCTGCACAAGGCAATAATGTCAGTATGAGTGAAAAATCCGAAAATTAACAATGTTTAGCAATTAAGCCCAATAATGTAAAAGCAAAAACAATAATTGTAAAAGTTGTCTAATTTCCGTCTCTCTCTGGCTTGTACGGCTGTAAACTTCTATTCATGCTTATTAATCCTGACCTAACCCTAGACCAAATTAAGGGCCTCTGAATAAGCTTTCCAACAAGGTATCATATGCCTTAATTGGGCTTAAGATGAGTAAGTTAGGCCCATTTAAGTGAAGGAACATCATGGACTGCGTACTAATCCGCACCAGAGAACTCGGGACCTTATTTAGCCTTTCTTTGGGCCTAATTTGCCAATTCTTGTGAAACCTGAAATTGTAGGTCTCTTCCTTATCTTTATAGGGACAACAATATCACCAAAATCCGATATCTGTAGCTCTAGTTATGCTCTGCACAAGGCAACAATGTCAGTATGAGTGAAAAATCCGAAAATTAACAATGTTTAGCAATTAAGCCCAATAATGTAAAAGCAAAAACAATGATTGTAAATGTTGTCTAATTTTCGTCTCTCTCTGGCTTGTATGGCTGTAAACTGCTATTTATACTTATTAATCCAGACTTAACCCTAGACCAAATTAAGGGTCTCCGAATAAGCTTTCCAACAAGGTATCATATGCCTTAATTGGGCTTAAGATGAGTAAGTTAGGCCCATTTAAGTGAAAGAACATCATGGTCTGCGCACTGATCAGCGCCAGAGAACTCGGGACCCAATTTAACCTTGATTTTGTCTTAATTTGACAATTCTTGTGATACCTGAAATTGTAGGTCTCTTCCTTATCTTTCTAGGGTTAGCAAGATCACCAAAATCCGATATATGTAGCTCTAGTTATGCTCTGCGCAAGACAACAAGGTCAGGATGAGTGAAAAATATGAAAATTAACAATGTTTAGCAATTAAGCCCAATTAAGCCCAGTAATGTAGAGGCAAAAACAATGATTGTAAAAGTTGTCTAATTTTAGTCTCTCTCTAGCTTGTGCGGCTGTAAACTGCTATTTATGCTTATTAATCCTGACCTAACCCTAGACCAAATTAAGGGCCTCTGAAAAAGCTTTCCAACAAGGTATCATATGCCTTAATTGGGCTTAAGATGAGTAATTTAGGCCCATTTAAGTGTAGGAACAACATGGACTGCGCAATGATCCACTTCAGAGAACTCGGGACCCAATTTAGCCTTCATTTTGGCCTAATTTGACAATCGATAAACCTGAAATTGTAGGTCTCTTCCTTATCTTTCTAGGGACAACAAGATCACGAAAATCCGATATCTGTAGCTCTAGTTATGCTATGTGCATGGCAACAAGTTCAGGATGAGTGAAAAATCCGAAAATTAACAATGTTTAGCAATTAAGCACAATTAAGCCCAATAACGTAAAAGCAGAAACAATGATTGTAAAAGTTGTCTAATTTCCGTCTCTCTCTAGACCAAATTAAGGGCCTCTGAATAAGCTTTCCCACTAGGTATCATATGCCTTAATTGGGCTTAAGATGAGTAAGTTAGGGCCATTTAAGTGAATGAACATCATGCAAATTGTACTGATCCGCGCCAGAGAACTCGGGACCCAATTTGGCCTTGATCAGCAACAAGGGTTTCCGAATAAGCTTTCCAACAAGGTATCATATGCCTTAATTGGGCTTAAGATGAGTAAGTTAGGCCCATTTAAGTGAAGGAACATCATGGACTGCGCACTGATCCGCGCCAGAGAACTCGGGACCCAATTTAGCCTTGATTTTGTCCTAATTTGACAATTCTTGTGAAACTTGAAATTGTAGGTCTCTTCCTTATCCTTCTAGGGATAGCAAGATCACCAAAATCCGATATCTGTAGCTCTAGTTATGCTCTGCGCAAGGCAACAAGGTCAGGATGAGTGAAATATCCGAAAATTAACAATGTTTAGCAATTAAGCCCAATAATGTAAAAGCAGAAACAATGATTGTAAAAGTTGTCTAATTTCCGTCTCTCTCTGGCTTGTGCGGCTGTAAACTGCTATTTATGCTTATTAATCCTGACCTATCCTTAGACAAAATTAAGGGCCTCTAAATAAGCTTTCCAACAAGGTATCATATGCTGTTATTGGGCTTAAGATGAGTAAGTTAGGCCCATTTAAGTGAAGGAACATCATGGACTGCGCACTGATCCGCGCCAGAGAACTCGGGACCCAATTTAGCCTCGATTTTGGCCTAATTTGACAATTCTTGTGAGACCTGAAATTGTAGGTCTCATCCTTATCCTTCTAGGGACAGCAAGATCACCAAAATCCGATATCTGTAGCTCTAGTTATGCTCTGCGCAAGGCAACAAGGTCAGGATGAGTGAAATATCCGAAAATTAACAATGTTTAGCAATTAAGCCCAATAATGTAAAAGCAGAAACAATGATTGTAAAAGTTGTCTAATTTCCGTCTCTCTCTTGCTTATGCGGATGTAAACTGCTATTTATGCTTATTATCCTGACCTAACCCTAGTACAAATTAAGGGCCTCCGGAGAAGCTTTCCAACAAGGTATCATATGCTTTAATTGGGCTTAAGATGGGTAAGTTAGGCCCATTTAAGAGATGGAACATCATGGATTCCGCACTGATCCCCGCCAGACAACTCGGGACTCAATTTAGCCTTGATTTTGGTCTAATTTGACAATTCTTGTGAAACCAGAAATTGTAGGTCTCTTCCTTATCTTTCTAGGGACAGCAAGATCACCAAAATCCGATATCTGTAGCTCTAGTTATGCTCTGTGCAAGCCAACAAGGTCAGGATGACTGAAAAATCCGAAAATTAACAATGTTTAGCAATTACGCCCAATTAAGCCGAATAACGTAAAAGCAAAAACAACGATTATAAAAGTTGCCTAATTTCCGTCTCTCTCTGGCTTGTGCGGCTGTAAACTGCTATTTACGCTTATTAATCCCGACCTAACCCTAGACCAAATTAAGGGCCTCCGAATAAGCTTTCCAACTAGGTATCATATGCCTTAAATGGGGCTTAAGATGAGTAAGTTGGGCCCATTTATGTGAAGAAACATCATTGTCTGCGCACTGATCTGCGCCAGAGAACACGGGACCCAATTTAGCATTCATTTTGGCCTAATTTGACAATTCTTGTTTAACCAGAAATTGTCG
Source organism: Sophora flavescens (assembly GCA_030762895.1). Lineage (NCBI taxonomy): Eukaryota > Viridiplantae > Streptophyta > Magnoliopsida > Fabales > Fabaceae > Sophora > Sophora flavescens. The sequence goes on along the minus strand of JAUPTC010000012.1, from coordinate 3,174,937 downwards.
GTCTCTTCCTTATCTTTCTAGGGACAACAAGATCACCAAAATCCGATATCTGTAGTTCTAGTTATGCTCTACGCAAGGAAACAAGGTCCGAATGAGTGAAAAATCCGAAAAATAACAATGTTTAGCAATTAAGCCCAATTAAGCCCAATAACGTAAGAGCAAAAACAATGACGGTAAAAGTTGTCTAATTTTTGTCTCTCTCTGGCTTGTGCGGCTGTAAACTGCTATTTATGCTTATTAATCCTGACCTAACCCTATACCAAATTAAGGGCCTCTGAATAAGATTTCCAACAAGGTATCATATGCCTTAAATTTGCTTAAGATGAGTTAGTTAGGCCCATTTAAGTGAAGGAACATCATGCACAGGGCACTGATCCGCGCCATAGAACTCGGGACCCAATTTAGCCTTGATTTTGGCCTAATTTGACAATTCTTGTGAAACCTGAAATTGTAGGTCTCTTCGTTATCCTTCAAGGGACAGCAAGATCACCAAAATCCGATATCTGTAGCTATATTTATGCTCTGTGCAAGGCAACAAGGTCAGGATGAGTGAAAAATCCAAAAATTAACAATGTTTAGTAATTAAGCCCAAAAATGTAAACGCAAAAACAATGATTGTAAAAGTTGTCTAATTTCCGTCTTCCTCTGGCTTGTGAGGCTGTAAACTGCTATTTATGCTTATTAATCCTAACCTAACCCAAGACCAAATAAAGGGCCTCTGAATAACCTTTCCAAGAAGGTATCATATGCCTTAATTGGGCTTAAGATGAGTAAGTTAGGCCCATTTAAGTGAAGGAACATCATGGACTGCACACTGATCCCCGCCAGAGAACTCGGGACCAAATTCAGCCTTGAGTTTGGCCTAACTTGACAATTCTTGTGAAACATGAAATTGTAGGTCTCTTCCTTATCTTTCTAGGGTTAGCAAGATCACCAAAATCCGATATCTGTAGCTCTAGATATGCTCTGCGCAAGGCAACAAGGTCAGGATGACTGAAAAATCCGAAAATTAACAATGTTTAGTAATTAAGCCTAATTAAGCCCAATAATTTAAGAGCAGAAACAATGATTGTAAAAGTTGTCTAATTTCCGTCTCTCTCTGGCTTGTGCGGCTGTAAACTGCTATTTATGCTTATTAATCCTGACCTAACCCTAGACCAAATTAAGGGCCTCTGAATAAGCATTCCAACAAGGTATCATATGCCTTAATTGGGCTTAAGATGAGTAAGTTAGGCCCATTTAAGTGAAGGAACTTCATGGACTGCGTACTGATCCGCGCCAGAGAATTCGGGACCCAATTTAGCCTTGAGTTTGAACTAACTTGACAATTCTTGTGAAACCTGAAATTGTAGGTCTCTTCCTTATCTTTCTTGGGACAGCAAGATCACCAAAATCCGATATCTGTAGCTCTAGTTATGCTCTGCGCAAGGCAACAAGGTCAGGATGAGTGAAAAATCCGAAAATTAACAATGCTTAGCAATTAAGCCCAATAATGTAAGAGCAAAAACAATGACTGTAAAAGTTGTCTAATTTCCATCACTCTCTGGCTTGTGCGGCAGTAAACTGCTATATATGCTTGTTAATCCTGACCTAACCCTATACCAAATTAAGGGTCTCTGAATAAGCTTTCCAACAAGGTATCATATGCCTTAATTTTTCTTAAGATGAGTAAGTACTTAGTCCCATTTAAGTGAAGGAAAATCATGCACAGGGAACTGATCCGCGCCAGAGAACTCGGGATCCAATTTAGCCTTGATTTTGGCCTAATTTGACAATTCTTGTGAAACTTGAAATTGTAGGTCTCTTCCTTATCTTTCTAGGGACAGCAAGATCACCAAAAACCGATATATGTAGCTCTAGTTATGCTCTGTACAAGGCAACAAGGTCAGGATAAGTGAAGAATCCAAAAATTAACAATGTTTAGCAATTAAGCCCAATAAAGCCCAATAATGTAAAAGCAGAAACAATGATTGTAAAAGTCGTCTAATTTCTGACTCTCTATGGATTGTGCGGCTGTAAACTGCTATTTATGCTTATTAATCCTGACCTAACCCTAGACCAAATTAAGGGCCTCTGGATAAACTTTCCAACAAGGTATGATAAGCCTTAATTGGGCTTAAGATGAGTAAGTTTGGCCCATTTAAGTGAAGGAACATCATGGATTGTATACTTATCCGCGCTAGAGAACTCGGGACCAAATTTAGCCTAATTTGACAACTCTTGTGAAACCTGAAATTGTAGGTCTCTTCCTTATCTTTCTAGGGACAGCAAAATCACCAAAATCCGATATCTGTAGCTCTAGTTATACTCTGTGCAAAGCAACAAGGTCAGGATGAGTGAAAATTCCGAAAATTAACAATGTTTAGAAATTAAGCCCAATTTTTTAAACGCAAAAACAATGATTGTAAAAGTTGTCTAATTTCCGTATTCCTCTGGCTAGTGCTGCTGTAAACTGGCATTTATGCTTATTATTCCTGACCTAACCCTAGACCAAATTAAGGGCCTCTGAATAAGCTTTCCAACAAGGTATCATATGCCTTTATTGGGCTTAAGATGAGTAAGTTAGGCTCATTTAAGGGAAGGAACATCATGGACTGCGCACTGATCCCCGCCAGAGAACTCCGGACCAAATTCAGCCTTGATTTTGGCCTAATTTTACAATTCTTGTGAAACCTGAAATTGTAGGTCTCTTCCTTATCTTTCTAGGGACAACAAGATCACCAAAAACCGATATATGTAGCTCTAGTTATGCTCTGTGCAAGGCAACAAGGTCAGGATAAGTGAAGAATCCGAAAATTAACAATGTTTAGCAATTAAGCCCAATAAAGCCCAATAATGTAAATGCAGAAACAATGATTGTAAAAGTCATCTAATTTCCGCCTCTCTCTGGATTGTGCGGCTGTAAACTGCTATTTATGCTTATTAATCCTGACCTAACCCTAGACCAAATTAAAGGCCTCTGAATAAGCTTTCCAACAAGGTATGATAAGCCTTAATTGGGCTTAAGATGAGTAAGTTTGGCCCATTTAAGTGAAGGAACATCATGGATTGCGCACTTATCCGCGCTAGAGAACTCGGGACCAAATTTAGCCTAATTTGACAATTCTTGTGAAACCTGAAATTGTAGGTCTCTTCCTTATCTTTCAAGGGACAGCAAGATCACCAAAATCCAAAATCTGTAGCTCAACTTATGCTCTGCGCAAGGCACCAAGGTCAGGATGAGTGAAAAATCTATAAATTATCTATGTTTAGCAATTAAGCCCAATAATGTAAAAGCCGAAACAATGATTGTAAAAGTTGTCTAATTTCCGTCTCTCTGGCTTGTGCGGCTATAAACTGCTCTTTATGCTTATTAATCCTGACATAACCCTAGAAAAAATTAAGGGACTCCGAATAAGCTATCCAACAAGGTATCTTATGCCTTAATTGGGCTTAAGAAGAGTAAGTTTGGCCCATTTAAGTGATGGAACTTCATGGATTGCGCACTGATCCACGCCAGAGAACTCGGGACCCAATTTAGCCTTTATTTTGGCCTAATTTGACAATTCATGTGAAATCTGAAATTGTTGGTCTCTTCCTTATCCTTCTAGGGATAGCAATATCACCAAAATACGATATTTGTAGCTATATTTATGTTCTGTGCAAGGCAACAAGGTCAGGATGAGTGAAAAATCCAAAAATTAACAATGTTTAGAAATTAAGCCAAATTTTGTAAACGCAAAAACAATGATTGTAAAAGTTGTCTAATTTCCGTATTCCTCTGGCTAGTGCTGCTGTAAACTGCTATGTATGCTTATTAATCCTGACCTAACCCTAGACCAAATTAAGGGTCTCTGAATAAGCTTTCCAACAAGGTATCATATGCCTTAATTGGGCTTAAGATGAGTAAGTTAGGCTCATTTAAGGGAAGGAACATCAAGGACTGCGCACTGATCCCCGCCAGAGAACTCGGGACCAAATTCAGCCTTGATTTTGGCCTAATTTTACAATCCTTGTGAAACCTGAAATTGTAGGTCTCTTCCTTATCTTTCTAGGGACAGCAAGATCACCAAAAACCGATATATATAGCTCTAGTTAAGCTCTGTGCAAGGCAACAAGGTCAGGATAAGTGAAGAATCCGAAAATTAACAATGTTTAGAAATTAAGCCCAATAAAGCCAAATAATGTAAAAGCAGAAACAATGATTGTAAAAGTCGTCTAATTTCCGCCTCTCTCTGGATTGTGCGGCTGTAAACTTCTATTTATGCTTATTAATCCTCACCTAACCCTTGACCAAATTAAGGGCCTCTGAATAAGCTTTCCAACAAGATATGATAATCCTTAATTGGGCTTAAGATGAGTAAGTTTGGCCCATTTAAGTGAAGGAAAATCATGGATTGCGCACTTATCCACGCTAGAGAACTCGGGACCAAATTTAGCCTAATTTGACAATTCTTGTGAAACCTGAAATTGTAGGTCTCTTCCTTATCTTTCTAGGGACAGCAAGATCACCAAAATCTGATATCTGTAGCTCTAGTTATACTCTGTGCAAGGCAACAAGGTCAGGATGAGTGAAAAATCCGAAAATTAACAATGTTTAGCAATTAAGCCCAATAATGTAAAAGCAGAAACAATGATTGTAAAAGTTGTCTACTTTCCGTCTCTCTCTGGCTTGTGTGGCTGTAAACTGCTATTTATGCTTATTTATCCCGACCTAACCCTAGACCACATTAAGGGCCTCTGAATAACCTTTCCAACAAGGTATCATATGCATTAATTGGGCTTAAGATGAGTAAGTTAGGCTCATTTAAGTGAAGGAACATCATGGACTGCGCACTGATCCGCACCAAAGAACTCGGGACCCAATTATTCCTTGATTTTTGCCTAATTTGACAATTCTTGTGAAACCTGAAATTGTAGGACTCTTCCTTATCTTTTTAGGGACAGCAAGATCACCAAAATCCGATATCTGTAGCTCATGTTATGGTCTGCACAAGGTAACAAGGTCAGGATGAGTGAAAAATCTGAAAATTTACAATGTTTAGCAATTAAGCAAAATTAAGCACAATAATGTAAAAGCAAAAACAATGATTGCAAATGTTGTCTAATTTCCGTCTCTCACTGGCTTGTGCGGCTGTAAACTACTATGTATGCTTCTTAATCCAGACCTAACCCTAGACCAAATTAAGGGCCTCTGAATAAGCTTTCCAACAAGGTATCATATGCCTTAATTGGGCTTAAGATGAGTAAGTTAGGCCCATTTAAAAGATGGAACATCATGGATTGCGCACCGATCCGTGCCAGAGAACTCGGGACCCAATTTAGTCTTCATTTTGGCCTCATTTGACAATTCTTGTGAAATCGAAATTGTAGGTCTCTTCCTTATCCTTCTAGGGACAAGCAAGAACACCAAAATCCGATATATGTAGCACTAGTTATTCTCCGCGCAAGGCAACAAGGTCAGGATTAGTGAAAAAACCGAAAATTAACAATGTTTAGCAATTAAGCCAAATAATGTAAAAGCAGAAAGTGTGATTGTAAAGGTTGTCTAATTTCTGTCCCTCTCTGACTTGTGCGTGTGTAAACTGCTATTTATGCTTATTAATCCTGACCTAACCCTAGACCAAAATTAAGGGCCTCCGAATAAGCTTTCCAACAAGGTATGATATGCCTTAATTGGGCTTAAGATGAGTAAGTTTGGCCCATTTAAGTGAAGGAACATCATGGATTGCGCACTTATCCGCGCTAGAGAACTCGGGACCAAATTTAGCCTAATTTGACAATTCTTGTGAAACCTGAAATTGTAGGTCTATTCCTTATCTTTCTAGGGACAGCAAGATCACCAAAATCCGATATCTGTAGCTCTAGTTATACTCTGTGCAAGGCAACAAGGTCAGGAAGAGTGAAAAATCCGAAAATTAACAATGTTTAGCAATTAAGCCCAATAATGTAAAAGCAGAAACAATGTTTGTAAAAGTTGTCTACTTTCCGTCTCTCTCTGGCTTCTGCTGCTGTAAACTGCTATTTATGCTTGTTTATCCCAAGCTAACCCTAGACACAATAAGGGCCTCTGAATAAGCTTTCCAACAAGATATCATATGCATTAATTGGGCTTAAGATGAGTAAGTTTGGCCCATTTAAGTGATGGAACTACATGGATTGCGCACTGATCCACGCTAGAGAACTCGGGACCCAATTTAGCCTTGATTTTGGTCTAATTTGACAATTCTTGTGAAATCTGAAATTGTAGGTCTCTTCCTTATCCTTCTAGGGATAGAAATATCACCAAAATCCGTTATTTGTAGCTATATTTATGCTCTTTGCAAGGCAACAAGGTCAGGATGAGTGAAAAATCCGAAAATTAACAATGTTTAGAAATTAAGCCCAATTTTGTAAACGCAAAAACAATGATTGTAAAAGTTGTCTAATTTCCGTATTCCTCTGGCTAGTGTTGCTGTAAACTGCTATTTATGCTTATTAATCCTGACCTAACCATAGACCAAATTAAGGGCCTCTGAATAATCTTTCCAACAAGGTATGATAAGCCTTAATTGGGCTTAAGATGAGTAAGTTTGGCCCATTTAAGTGAAGGAACATCATGGATTGCGCACTTATCCGCGCTAGAGAACTCGGAACCAGATTTAGCCTAATTTGACAATTCTTGTGAAACCTGAAATTGTAGGTCTCTTCCTTATCTTTCTAGGGACAACAAGGTCACCAAAATCCAAAATCTGTAGCTTAACTTATGCTCTGCGCAAGGCAACAAGGTCAGGATGAGTGAAAAATCCAAAAATTAACAATGTTTAGCAATTAAGCCCAATAATGTAAAAGCCGAAACATTGATTGTAAAAGTTGTCTAATTTCCGTCTCTCTCTGGCTTGTTCGGCTATAAACTGCTCTTTATGCTTATTAATCCTGACATAACCCTAGACCAAATTAAGGGCCTCCGAATAAGCTTTCCAACAAGGTATCTTATGCCCTAATTGGGCTTAAGATGAGTAAGTTTGGCCCATTTAAGTGAAGGAACATCTTGGATTGCGCACTGATCCACGCCAGAGAACTCGGGACCCAATTTAGCCTTGATTTTGGCCTAATTTGACAATTCTTGTGAAATCTGAAATTGTAGGTCTCTTCCTTATCCTTCTAGGGATAGCAATTTCACCAAAATCCGATATTTGTAGCTATATTTATGCTATTTGCAAGGCAACAAGGTCAGGATGAGTGAAAAATCCGAAAATTAACAATATTTAGAAATTAAGCCCAATTTTGTAAACGCAAAAACAATGATTGTAAAAGTTGTCTAATTTCCGTATTCCTCTGGCTAGTGCTGCTGTAAACTGCTATTTGTGCTTATTAATCCTGACCTAACCCTAGACCAAATTAAGGGCCTCTGAATAATCTTTCCAACTAGGTATGATAAGCCTTAATTGGGCTTAAGATGAGTAAGTTAGGCTCATTCAAGGTAAAGAACATCATGGACTGCGCACTGATCCCCGCCAGAGAACTCGCGACCAAATTTAGCCTTGATTTTGGCCTAATTTTACAATTCTTGTGAAACCTGAAATTGTGGGTCTCTTCCTTATCTTTCTAGGGACAGCAAGATCACCAAAAACCGATATATGTAGCTCTAGTTATGCTCTGTACAAGGCAACAAGGTCAGGATAAGTGAAGAATCCGAAAATTAACAATGTTTAGCAATTAAGCCCAATAAAGCCCAATAATGTAAAAGCAGAAACAATGATTGTAAAAGTCGTCTAATTTCTGACTCTCTATGGATTGTGCGGCTGTAAAATGCTATTTATGCTTATTAATCCTGACCTGACCCTAGACCAAATTAAGGGCCTCTGGATAAACTTTCCAACAAGGTATGATAAGCCTTAATTGGGCTTAAGATGAGTAAGTTTGGCCCATTTAAGTGAAGGAACATCATGGATTGCGTACTTATCCACGCTAGAGAACTCGGGACCAAATTTAGCCTAATTTGACAACTCTTGTGAAACCTGAAATTGTACGTCTCTTCCTTATCTTTCTAGGGACAGCAATATCACCAAAATCCGATATCTGTAGCTCTAGTTATGCTCTGTGCAAGGCAAGAAGGTCAGGATGAGTGAAAATTCCGAAAATTAACAATGTTTAGAAATTAAGCCCAATTTTTTAAACGCAAAAACAATGATTGTAAAAGTTGTCTAGTTTCCGTATTCCTCTGGCTAGTGCTGCTGTAAACTGGCATTTATGCTTATTATTCCTGACCTAACCCTAGACCAAATTAAGGGCCTCTGAATAAGCTTTCCAACAAGGTATCATATGCCTTTATTGGGCTTAAGATGAGTAAGTTAGGCTCATTTAAGGGAAGGAACATCATGGATTGCGCACTGATCCCCTCCAGAGAACTCCGGACCAAATTCAGCCTTGATTTTGGCCTTATTTTACAATTCTTGTGAAACCTGAAATTGTAGGTCTCTTCCTTAACTTTCTAGGGACAGCAAGATCACCAAAAACCGATATATGTAGCTCTAGTTATGCTCTGTGCAAGGCAACAAGGTCAGGATAAGTGAAGAATCCGAAAATTAACAATGTTTAGCAATTAAGCCCAATAAAGCCCAATAATGTAAAAGCAGAAACAATGATTGTAAAAGTCATCTAATTTCCGCCTCTCTCTGGATTGTGCAGCTGTAAACTGCTATTTATGCTTATTAATCCTGACCTAACCCTAGACCAAATTAAAGGCCTCTGAATAAGCTTTCCAACAAGGTATGATAAGCCTTAATTGAGCTTAAGATGAGTAAGTTCGGCCCATTTAAGTGAAGGAACATCATGGATTGCGCACTTATCCGCGCTAGAGAACTCGGGACCAAATTTAGCCTAATTTGACAATTCTTGTGAAACCTGAAATTGTAGGTCTCTTCCTTATCTTTCAAGGGACAACAAGATCACCAAAATCCAAAATCTGTAGCTCAACTTATGCTCTGCGCAAGGCACCAAGGTCAGGATGAGTGAAAAATCCAAAAATTATCTATGTTTAGCAATTAAGCCCAATAATCTAAAAGCCGAAACAATGATTGTAAAAGTTGTCTAATTTCCGTCTCTCTGGCTTGTGCGGCTATAAACTGCTCTTTATGCTTATTAATCCTGACATAACCCTAGAAAAAATTAAGGGACTCCGAATAAGCTATCCAACAAGGTATCTTATGCCTTAATTGGGCTTAAGAAGAGTAAGTTTGGCCCATTTAAGTGATGGAACTTCATGGATTGCGCACTGATCCACGCCAGAGAACTCGGGACCCAATTTAGCCTTGATTTTGGCCTAATTTGACAATTCTTGTGAAATCTGAAATTGTTGGTCTCTTCCTTATCCTTCTAGGGATAGAAATATCACCAAAATACGATATTTGTAGCTATATTTATGTTCTGTGCAAGGCAACAAGGTCAGGATGAGTGAAAAATCCGAAAATTAACAATGTTTAGAAATTAAGCCAAATTTTGTAAACGCAAAAACAATGATTGTAAAAGTTGTCTAATTTCCGTATTCCTCTGGCTAGTGCTGCTGTAAACTGCTATTTATGCTTATTAATCCTGACCTAACCCTAGACCAAATTAAGGGTCTCTGAATAAGCTTTCCAACAAGGTATCATATGCCTTAATTGGGCTTAAGATGAGTAAGTTAGGCTCATGTAAGGGAAGGAACATCAAGGACTGCGCACTGATCCCCGCCAGAGAACTCGGGACCAAATTCAGCCTTGATTTTGGCCTAATTTTACAATTCTTGTGAAACCTGAAATTGTAGGTTTCTTCCTTATCTTTCTAGGGACAGCAAGATCACCAAAAACCGATATATGTAGCTCTAGTTATGCTCTGTGCAAGGCAAGAAGGTCAGGGTAACTGAAGAATCCGAAAATTAACAATGTTTAGCAATTAAGCCCAATAAAGCCAAATAATGTAAAAGCAGAAACAATGATTGTAAAAGTCGTCTAATTTCCGCCTCTCTCTGGATTGTGCGACTGTAAACTTCTATTTATGCTTATTAATCCTGACCTAACCCTAGACCAAATTAAGGGCCTCTGAATAAGCTTTCCCACAAGGTATGATATGCCTTAATTGGGCTTAAGATGAGTAAGTTTGGCCCATTTAAGTGAAGGAACATCATGGATTGCGCACTTATCCGCGCTAGAGAACTCGGGACCAAATTTAGCCTAATTTGACAATTCTTGTGAAACCTGAAATTGTAGGTCTATTCCTTATCTTTCTAGGGATAGCAAGATCACCAAAATCCGATATCTGTAGCTCTAGTTATACTCTGTGCAAGGCAACAAGGTCAGGAAGAGTGAAAAATCCGAAAATTAACAATGTTTAGCAATTAAGCCCAATAATGTAAAAGCAGAAACAATGTTTGTAAAAGTTGTCTACTTTCCGTCTCTCTCTGGCTTCTGCGGCTGTAAACTGCTATTTATGCTTATTTATCCCAAGCTAACCCTAGACACAATAAGGGCCTCTGAATAAGCTTTCCAACAAGGTATCATATGCATTAATTGGGCTTAAGATGAGTAAGTTTGGCCCATTTAAGTGATGGAACTACATGGATTGCGAACTGATCCACGCTAGAGAACTCGGGACCCAATTTAGCCTTGATTTTGGCCTAATTTGACAATTCTTGTGAAATCTGAAATTGTAGGTCTCTTCCTTATCCTTCTAGGGATAGCAATATCACCAAAATCCGTTATTTGTAGCTATATTTATGCTCTTTGCAAGGCAACAAGGTCAGGATGAGTGAAAAATCCGAAAATTAACAATGTTTAGAAATTAAGCCCAATTTTGTAAACGCAAAAACAATGATTGTAAAAGTTGTCTAATTTCCGTATTCCTCTGGCTAGTGTTACTGTAAACTGCTATTTATGCTTATTAATCCTGACCTAACCCTAGACCAAATTAAGGGCCTCTGAATAAGCTTTCCAAAGAAGGTATGATAAGCCTTAATTGGGCTTAAGATGAGTAAGTTTGGCCCATTTAAGTGAAGGAACATCATGGATTGCGCACTTATCCTCACTAGAGAACTCGGGACCAAATTTAGCCTAATTTGACAATTCTTGTGAAACCTGAAATTGCAGGTCTCTTCCTTATCTTTTTAGGGACAGCAAGATAACCAAAATCCGATATCTGTAGCTCTAGCTATACTGTGCAAGGCAACAAGGTTAGGATGAGTGAAAAATCCGAAAATTAACAATGTTTAGAAATTAAGCCCAATTTTGTAAACGCAAAAACAATGATTGTAAAAGTTGTCTAATTTCCGTATTCCTCTGGCTAGTGTTGCTGTAAACTGCTATTTATGCTTATTAATCCTGACCTAACCCTAGACCAAATTAAGGGCCTCTGAATAAGCTTTCCTACAAGGTATCATATGCCTTAATTGGGCTTAAGATGAGTAAGTTAGGCTCATTTAAGGGAAGGAACATCATGGACTGCGCACTGATCCCCGCCAGAGAACTCGAGACCAAATTCAGCGTTGATTTTGGCCTAATTTTACAATTCTTGTGAAACCTGAAATTGTAGGTCTCTTCCTTATCTTTCTAGGGACAGAAAGATCGCCAAAAACCGATATATGTAGCTCTAGTTATGCTCTGTGCAAGGCAACAAGGTCAGGATAAGTGAAGAATCCGAAAATTAACAATGTTTAGCAATTAAGCCCAATAAAGCCCAATAATGTAAAAGCAGAAACAATGATTGTAAAAGTCGCCTAATTTTCGACTCTCTCTGGATTGTTCAGCTGTAAAATGCTATGTATGCTTATTAATCCTGACCTAACCCTAGACCAAATTAAGGGCCTCTGAATAAGCTTTCTAACAAGGTATGATAAGCCTTAATTGGGCTTAAGATGAGTAAGTTTGGCCCATTTAAGTGAAGGAACATCAAGGATTGCACACTTATCCGCGCTAGAGAACTCGGGACCAAATTTAGTCTAATTTGACAATTCTTGTGAAACCTGAAATTGTAGGTCTCTTCCTTATCTTTCTAGGGACAGCAAGATCACTAAAATCCAATATCTGTAGCTCTAGTTATACTCTGTGCAAGGCAACAAGGTCAGGATGAGTGAAAAATCCGAAAATTAACAATGTTTTGCAATTAAGCCCAATAATGTAAAAGCAGAAACAATGATTGTAAAAGTTGTCTAATTTCCGTATGCCTCTGGCTTGTGCGGCTGTAAACTGCTATTTATGCTTATTTATCCCGACCTAACCCTAGACCACATTAAGGGCCTCTGAATAAGCTTTCCAACATGGTATCATATGCATTAATTGGGCTTAAGTTGAGTAAGTTAGGCTCATTTAAGTGAAGGAACATCATGGACTGCGCACTAATCCGCACCAAAGAACTCGGGACCCAATTAATCCTTGATTTTTGCCTAATTTGACAATTCTTGTGAAACCTGAAATTGGAGGTCTCTTCCTTATCTTTCTAGGGACTGCAAGATCACCAAAATCCGATATCTATAGCTCATGTTATGCTCTGCGAAAGGTAACAACGTCCGGATGAGTGAAAAATCTGAAAATTAACAATGTTTAGTAATTAAGCAAAATTAAGCACAATAATGTAAAAGCAAAAACAATGATTGCAAATGTTGTCTAATTTCCGTCTCTCTCTGGCTTGTGCGGCTGTAAACTACTATGTATGCTTATTAATCCAGACCTAACCCTAGACCAAATTAAGGGCCTCTGAATAAGCTTTCCAACAAGGTATAATATGCCTTAATTGGGCTTAAGATGAGTAAGTTAGGCCCATTTAAAAGATGGAACATCATGGATTGCGCACCGATCCGCGCCAGAGAACTCGGGACCCAATTTAGTCTTCATTTTGGCCTAATTTGACAATTCTTGTGAAATCTGAAATTGTAGCTCTCTTCCTTATCCTTCTAGGGACAGCAAGAACACCAAAATCCGATATCTGTAGCACTAGTTATTCTCTCACAAGGCAACCAGGTCAGGATGAGTGAAAAAATCGAAAATTAACAATGTTTAGCAATTAAGCCAAATAATGTAAAAGCAGAAAGAATGATTGTAAAGGTTGTCTAATTTCTATCCCTCTCTGGCTTGTGCGTGTGTAAACTACTATTTATGCTTATTAATCCTGACCTAACCCTAGACCAAATTAAGGGCCTCCGAATAAGCTTTCCAACAAGGTATCATATGCCGTAATTGGGCTTAAGATGAGCAAGTTTGGCCCATTTAAGTGAAGGAAAATCATGGGCTGCGCACTGATCCGCGCCAGAGAACACGGGACCCAAATTAGCCTTGATTTTGGCCTAACCTGACAATTCTTGTAAAACCTGAAATTGTAGGTTTCTTCGTTATCTTTCTAGGGACAACAAGATCACCAAAATCCGATATATGTTGCTCTAGTTATGCTCTGCGCAAGGCAACAAGGTCAGGATGACTGAAAAATCCGAAAATTAACAATGCTTAGCAATTAAGCCCAATTAATCCCAATAATGTAAAAGCAGAAACACTGATTATAAAAGTTGTCTAATTTCCGTCTCTCTCTGGCTTGTGCGGCTGTAAACTGCTATTTTTGCTTATTAATCCTGACCTATCCCTAGACCAAATTAAGGGCATTCGAATAAGAATTCCAACAAGGTATCATATGCCTTAATTGGGCTTAAGATGAGTAAGTTATGCCCATATAAGTGAAGGAACATCATGGATCTGCAACCGATCCGCACCAGAGAGAACACGTGACCCAATTTAGCCTTGAGTTTGACCTAACTTGACAATTCTTGTGAAACCTGAAATTGTAGGTCTCTTCCTTATCTTTCTAGGGACAGCAAGATCACCAAAATCCGATATCTGTAGCTCTAGTTATGCTCTGCGCAAGGCAACAAGGTCAGGATGAGTGAAAAATCCGAAAATTAACAATGTTTAGCAATTAAGCCTAATTAAGCCCAATAATGTAAGAGCTAAAACAATGACTGTAAAAGTTGTCTAATTTCCGTCTCCCTCTGGCTTGTGCGGCTGTAAACTGCTATTGATGGGTATTAATCCCGACCTAACCCTAGACCAAATTAATGGCATCTGAAAAAGCTTTCCAACAAGGTATCATATGCCATAATTGGGCTTAAAATGAGTAAGTTAGGCCCATTTAAGTGAAGGAACATCATGGATAATGATCGGGAGAACTCGGGACAATTTAGCCTTAATTTTGCCTAACTTACAATTCTTAAAACCTAAATTTAGGTTCCTTATCTTTCTGGACAACAAGATCACTAAAACCTATTTTTCTCTATTATTCTAAGGAACAAGGCGGAAAAATCAAAATTAACAATTACAATAACATAATCCCAATAATGTAAGGAACACTATATTCTAATTTCCTTCTCTCTGCTTGTCGGCTGTAAACCCTATTTATGCTTATTAATCCGACCTAACCCTAGACCAAATTAATGGCATCTGAAAAGCTTTCCAACAAGGTATCATATGCCATAATTGGGCTTAAAATGAGTAAGTTAGGCCCATTTAAGTGAAGGAACATCATGGACTACGCACTGATCCGCGCCAGAGAACTCGGGGACCCAATTTAGCCTTGATTTTGGCGTAACTTGACAATTCTTGTAACACCTGAAATTGTAGGTCTCTTCCTTATCTTTCTAGGGACAACAAGATCACTAAAATCCGATATTTGTTGCTCTAGTTATGCTCTGCGCAAGGCAACAAGGTCAGGATGACTGAAAAATCCGAAAATTAACAATGCTTAGCAATTAAGCCCAATTAATCCCAATAATGTAAAAGCAGAAACACTGATTATAAAAGTTGTCTAATTTCCTTCTCTCTCGGCTTGTGCGGCTGTAAACCGCTATTTATGCTTATTAATCCTGACCTAACCCTAGACCAAATTAAGGGCCTCTGAATAAGCATTCCAACAAGGTATCATATGCCTTATTTAGGCTTAATATGAGTAAGTTAGGCCCATTTAAGTGAAGAACATCATGGACTGCGCACTGATCCACGCCAGAGAACTCGGGACCCAATTTAGCCTTGAGTTTGACCTAACTTGACAATTCTTGTGAAACCTGAAATTGTAGGTCTCTTCCTTATCTTTCTAGGGACAACAAGATCACCGAAATCCGATATCTGTAGCTCTAGTTATGCTCTGCGCAAGGCAACAAGGTCAGGATGAGTGAAAAATCTGAAAATTAACAATGTTTAGCAATTAAGCCTAATTAAGCCCAATAATGTAAGAGCTAAAACAATGACTGTAAAAGTTGTCTAATTTCCGTCTCCCTCTGGCTTGTGCGGCTGTAAACTGCTATTTAAGCTTATTAATCCTGACCTAACCCTAGACCAAATTAA
The DNA here is from genome assembly GCA_030762895.1 of Sophora flavescens. NCBI lineage: Eukaryota > Viridiplantae > Streptophyta > Magnoliopsida > Fabales > Fabaceae > Sophora > Sophora flavescens. The sequence continues at coordinate 3,159,626 of JAUPTC010000012.1, read as the reverse complement.
TGGCCTCTGAAAAAGCTTTCCAACAAGGTATCATATGCCATAATTGGGCTTACAATGAGTAAGTTAGGCCCATTTAAGTGAAGGAACATCATGGACTACGCACTGATCCGCGCCAGAGAACTCGGGACCCAATTTAGCCTTGATTTTGGCCTAACTTGACAATTCTTGTAAAACCTGAAATTGTAGGTCTATTCCTTATCTTTCTAGGGACAACAAGATCACCAAAATCCGATATCTGTTGCTCTAGTTATGCTCTGCGCAAGGCAACAAGGTCAGGATGACTGAAAAATCCGAAAATTAACAATGCATAGCAATTAAGCCCAATTAATCCCAATAATGTAAAAACAGAAACACTGATTATAAAAGTTGTCTAATTTCCGTCTCTCTCTGGCTTGTACGGATGTAAACTGCTATTTATGTTTATTAATCCTGACCTAACCCTAGACCAAATTAAGGGCCTCAGAATAAGCTTTCCAACAAGGTATCATATGCCTTAATTGTGCTTAAGATGAGTAAGTTAGGCCCATTTAAGTGATGGATCATCATGGATTGCGCACTGATCCGTGCCAGAGAACTCGGGACCCAATTAGCATTGATTTTGGCCTAACTTGACAATTCATGTGATACCTGAAATTGTAGGTCTCTTCCTTATCTTTCTAGGGACAGCAAGATCACCAAAATCCGATATTTGTAGCTCTAGTTATGCTCTGCGCAAGGCAACAAGGTCAGGATGAGTGAAAAATCCAAAAATTAACAATGTTTAGCAATTAAGCCCAATTATGCCCAATAATGTAAGAGCAAAAACAATGACTGTAAAAGTTGTCTAATTTCCGTCACTCTCTGGCTTGTGTGACTGCAAACTGCTATTTATGCTTATTAATCCTGACCTAACCCTACACCAAATTAAGGGCCTCTGAATAAGCTTTCCAACAAGGTATCATATGCCTTAATTTTGCTTAAGATGAGTAAGTTAGCCCCATTTAAGTGAAGGAACATCATGCACAGGGCACTGATCCGCACCAGAGAACTCGGGATCCAATTTAGCCATGATTTTGGCCTAATTTGACAATTCTTGTGAAACCTGAAATTGTAGGTCTCTTCCTTATCCTTCTAGGGACAACAAGATCACCACAATCCGATATCTGTAGCTATATTTATGCTCTGCGCAAGGCAACAAGGTAAGGATGAGTGAAAAATCCAAAAATTAACAATGTTTAGAAATTAAGGCCAATAATGTAAACGCAAAGACCGTGATTGTAAAAGTTGTCTAATTTGCGTCTCTCTCTGGCTTGTGCGGCTTTAAACTTCCATTTATGCTTATTAATCCTAACCTAACCCTAGACAAAATTAAGGGCATCCGAATAAGTTTTCCAACAAGGTATCATATTCCTTAATTGGGCTTAAGATGAGTAAGGTAGACCCATTTAAGTGATGGAACATGATGGATTGTGCACTGATCCGTGCTAGAGAACTCGGGACCCAATTTAGCCTTGATTTTGGCCTAATTTGACAATTCTTGTGAAACCTGAAATTGTAGGTCTCTTCCTTATCCTTCTAGGGACAGCAAGATCACCAAAATCCGATATCTGTAGCTACATTTATGCTCTGCGCAAGGCAACAAGGTCAGGATGAGTGAAAAATCCGAAAATTAACAATGTTTAGAAATTAAGCCCAATATTGTAAACGCAAAAACAATGATTGTAAAAGTTGTCTAATTTCTGTCTTCCTCTGGCTTGTGCGTGGTAAACTGCTATTTACGCTTATTTATCCTGACCTAACCCTAGACCAAATTAAGGGCCTCCGAATAAGCTTTCCTACAAGGTATCATATGCCTTAATTGGGCTTAAGATGAGTAAGTTAGGCCCATTGAAGTGAAGGATCATCATTGACTGCGTACTAATCCGCGCCAGAGAACTCGGGACCCAATTTAGCCTTGATTTTGGCCTAATTTGTCAATTCTTGCGAAACCTGATATTGTTGGTCTCTTCCTTATCTTTCTAGGGACAACAAGATCACCAAAAATCCGATATTTGTAGCTCTAGTTATGCTCTGCGAAAGGTAACACGGTCAGGATGAGTGAAAAAACCGAAAATTAACAATGTTTAGCAATTAAGCCCAATAATGTAAAAGCAGAAACAATGATTGTAAAAATTGTTGGTGAGACGAAATCTAGGCAAGTATACCTAGTCGTATAAGTAATACGGTGGTGAGACCGGTTATCGTATCCACAGGGATCGGTTGCCAATTACCAATTCACAAATCAAGCAACTATCTAGAATAAATGAAGAAAGATCAAAACATAAACTAAAGCAACAAAAGCTATAAAATATTTTTGGTCTTTTTGGGGAATTTTATCAAGCACTTGGAATGCTAATAGGTGTTGGGATTAAATTTCACTAAACCTTAGCCTCATTCAATACCAAGACCACCAATCCAGTTTATACTTCAAATATTAAAATCAACCCACGAAATTACTCAAGCCCTGATTCCTCAGATGACAAGAGCCTAAATCCACTAATAGACCCTAATTCCTTAGGTGGCCTAGATTAATGAATTTGCATTAAGATTAAGGATTACGCGATTACTAATAAACCAAACCCCATTCCTAGATGCGAGGTTTACTAGGTGAATAATTCTAGATCAAGAATTGATAAGAACGTCCCCATTGCAAATCAAATCTTAAAATCAGTTTATGGGTAGCTAAACCATAAAAAGCATTAAGCGACGAAATTAAACACTAATACGAAGACATAAACATAGATTAATCAATCAAAGCAATTACATGAGGTTCATATTAGCTACATCTAATCCCAACAAAAAGGGATTAGCTACTCATGATAAAGGAAATTACAAAAGAGAAAGAGAGAAGAGATGAAGAAAACTCATGACGAATCCTCCAATCTTCTTTCAATCCAATTCTTTTCCAATCCAAGAGCGGAGAGAACACGCCCCCTTTTGCTTCCCAAGAGTCTCCCTAGGGTAAAAGTGCTCCTAGGTTAAAAGTCCCTATTTTCCTGTGTGTAGCCGTGTCTGTCTCCTTGTTGATGGCGCTGTTGTGGCTAAAATATATAGTGCAGGTCTTGAACCTCCAAAATCAATCAGGCTTGAATGCGTGTGCCCCTGCCAGATTGCTTCTAGCGCTGACTTTCTTCTAATTGCAATTGAAGTGCAATTTCAATTCATTCTGTTGAACTCACGTGGGGTCAGCATTTAGTAACATATTGCATTTGAATTTCAATAAGATTCTTTAAGTGAATTTAATTTCCAAAGACAATCCTTCTTTCTTCACAAATTGGCGTGGGCCCTCCTTGCATTGAATTATCAGAATCAATTTACCTTTCAAAACCAAAATAAACGTTACTGGCCCTTTCCAAATTTGCTTTATGTTAATTGTCAATATCTTCAATCAATTGTAAATTGATTCATGTGATTTGCTTCAGTGATTTGCTGCAGCTTCTATCATTTATAAATTGAAGACCAATTCCTTTCTCCATTTATGGTAAGCCATTAATATCCAAATCATCCAATCCATCAATTAGGCCTCTTGCATTACTGCTGGACTTTTGTCAATTGTCATCAAATATTTCCATTCCAAATTAAATTGGAGTCATCCAATATCTTCACTTTTCAAGCTCCAACTTAATCCAGGCTCCATTATGGCTCATCTAGGGCATTTAACCCTTAATTTCTGCAAAACAACACCACAAAACCACCTTACCCGTTCCAAGGTAAAAACTAACTAAAATCAATTTAAATATGCCTAAACTATATGAAAATGCATGCAAAAATGTACATAAAATATTATGTGAAATCACACTATCAAATCACCCCAAGCTTATTCATTTGCTTGTCCTCAAGCAATCACTAAGGCCGGTAAGAGATAAATAATCAGCGCATGGATAGTGAACCAAGAACCCGAGTAAGTAACTAATCCAAGTAACATGCATTTTCAAATAATTCACCAAGAGACAATCAATTTCAAGTCCAATTAGAAGCTTAGGTTTCTTAGACTTATATTCTCACTGATTCGGGCACTTTTTCTCACCTCACTCAAGTGTTTTGGGATATATGACAATTCGCTCAATTTCCTCAAGGAATGAATTCTACCATAAGCTTGACTATTAACCGAATCTCTACTTTATTAATGAAAACACTTAAGAATCAAGAGGTCTTTTACTTTGGTTGTAACGGGGCCATGAGATTAATTGTTAGGTGGGGAAATCAAGAAAAGGATATTTCAAGACGGCTAAACAAAACATCAAGCATCGCGAAGCATAACACCTTCTAAAATACCCTTTTGGGTTTTGATTCATTTTTCCACCTTTCTTTCTTTCTTTTTCTTTTTTTACTTTATTTCTCACTTCCTTTTGTCATCCCCTTCTCTATTTCTTTTTCCTTTTCTAATTTTTCTCCTTTTTTTCTTTTCATTTGGAGAAGGGGAGATTTTCAATCCAAGAGAAATATTTTTCTAACTTTCTCATCCCATACTTTTTCAACTCCCTTTTTTTTTACCCTTTTGTGCAATAATTTAGAAGGTCTCCTATCAAGCATCATTCATCAAAATATTTCAAGGTACCAAGAAAAGTATTTTATTCTTTCAGGCTCAAAATTGGGCAACTAAGGGGTAGCATTTAGTCATTCAAAGCTCAGAAGGCCGGAAAAATACCTAGTGCCTCAATCATTTTCAAAAATGTTTTAAAAAATTTTTAAACTTCAAAACGGTTTCAAGTCAAGTTCTAGAGAATACAATCCAAGAGTAATTAAAACACTCTATCACAAAGAATGGGGTAAATTTAGTGAGTACCCCTTTTTGGCTCAAAATCTCACATTTTGTAGTTCAAAAATCAGTAAGACACAGAAATCTAAGGAACCACATGCTAATTATCAACTATCAAAGATCATCTCAAGAATTTTTATTTTTAACCTTATCACAAGAATAAAAAAAATTGGGTTCAACAATTCACTTATCTCAATTTATTTGGCCCTAAGTTCTTACAATTGGATGCATAATCTAAGCAAGGGGCAATCTAATCATGTGATCATGCAAAGCTATGTCTATATGAATGCAACATGAAAAATGCAAAAATACAAGAATATGCAAAAATACCCCTACCCCAATCTTAAAAACTTACATTGTCCCCAATGTAAATAATCGAGTCGGAGAGAGAAGAAAAACGGAACAACTCACCGAGGCGGTAGCGGGTGCTGGCTCACATGGATAGTCAAAGAAAGCTGGGAAATGTGTCACGGCCGTGACCTCTATCACGGGCAGGCCGTGATCAATTCTGATCCATGGGTGTTGGCCTGTCACGGTCGTGAACTCCATCACGGCTAGGCCGTGATGCTCTCTGATCTTGAGGGTCTTCTCATCACGCCCGTGATGGGTATCACAGCTAGGCCGTGATCCTTTCTGATCTCTTTGGTTAGCTCATCACGGCCGTGACCAGTGTCACAGCCTGGGCGTGATGGTTGCTGACTTTGTTTCCCCTGCCCTTTTTGCTTCTCCTTCCTTCTTGCCCTGAAAACACTTAACAAAATCTATTAATCTATGATTTATTTCCTCTTGATCTTCTCAAATTATTCAAGTGTTAAAAATCAAAAACAAATGGAAAAGGAAAAGAAAACTTAGGTTGCCTCCCAATAAGCGTTTCTTTAACGTCACTAGCTTGACTCATTAAGAAGCATCCACCTGGATCCCATTGCGTGTAGCATAGGGCCCAATAGATGCTCATCATGTGAGATCCTCCTCCCGGATCCCATGGTTTGTGGAGTGGCGATTGCAGAAGCAATATGAATCTTCCCTCAATTTCTCCTGGGTCAAATGGCAAGTGATAAACTCCTTTTTTGACCTCTTCAGGCATAAATGATCCATGAAGCACATGAGGTTTTACTTCCAGAGCCAATTTTGTAGGATCCACACATGCATGCAAACCAATATATTTGTCCAAGGCAGCAATATCAAGATCCTTGGCAAGCATGGTGAAGTGTATATCCTCTTTGCTCTCCATCTCATGTTCTTTTTCTTGTGGCTCATCTTCCACTGCCACTTCATCTACACTTTGATCCATCCCCAAAACCAGATTTTGCTCAAATTGCGCTCCATGTGATTCTTGTACCAACTGTTTGCAAATTTCCTCAACTTGCATTTTGAAATTTTGCATCACAGCTTCGATATAGTCACAATTTTGCATCATGGATTGCGCACTGATCCGTGCCAGAGAACTCGGGACCCAATTTAGCCTTGATTTTGGCCTAATTTGACAATTCTTGTGAAACCTGAAGTTGTAGGTCTCTTCCTTATCCTACTAAGAACAACAAGATGACCAAAATCCGATATCTGTAGCCATATTTATGCTCTGCGCAAGGCAAAAAGGTCAGGATAAGTGAAAAATCCGAAAATTAACAATTTTTAGAAATTAAGCCCAATCATGTAAACGCAAAAACAATGATTGTAAAAGTTGTCTAATTTCCGTCTTCCACTGGCTTGTGTGGTGGTAAACTGCTATTTATGCTTATTAATCCTGACCTAACCCTATACCAAATTAAGGGCCTCCGAATAAGCTTTCCAACAAGGTATCATATGCCTTAATTGGGCTTAAGATGAGTAAGTTAGGCCCATTTAAGTGATGGAACATCATGGATTGCGCACTGATCCGCCCCAGAGAACTCGGGACCCAATTTAGCCTTGATTTTGGCCTAATTTGACAGTTCTTCTGACACCAGAAATTGTAGGTCTCTTCCTTATCTTTCTAGGGACATAAAGATCACCAAAATCCGATATCTGTAGCTCCAGTTATGCTCTGCGCAAGGCAACAAGGTTAGGTTGATTGAAAAATCCGAAAATCGACAATGTTTAGCAATTAAGCCCAATTAAGCCCAATAATGTAAAAGCAAAAACAATGATTGCAAAAGTTGTCTAATTTCCGTCTCTCTCTGGCTTGTGCGGTTGTAAACTACTATGTATGCTTATTAATCATGACCTAACCCTAGAACAAATTAAGGGCCTCCGAATAAGCTTTCCAATAAGGTATCATATGCCTTAATTGGGCTTAAGATGAGTAAGTTAGGCCCATTTAAGTGATGGAACATCATGGATTGCTCATTGATCGGCGCCAGAGAACTCAGGACCCATATTAGCCTTGAATTTGGCCTAATTTGGCGATTCTTTTGAAACCAGAAATTGTAGGTCTCTTCCTTATCTTTCTAGGGACAACAAGATCACCAAAAACCGATATATGTTGCTCTAGTTATGCTCTCAGCAAGGCAACAAGGTCAGGATGAGTGAGAAATCCGAAAAATAACAATGTTTAGCAATTAAGCTCAATTAAGCACAATAATATAAAAGCAAAAACAGTGATTGGAAAAGTTGTCTAATTTCCATCTCTCTCTGGCTTGTGCATCTGTAAACTGCTATGTATGCTTATTAATCATGACCTAATCCTCGTCCAAATTAAGGACCTCTGAATAAGCTTTCCAACAAGGTATGATATGCCTTAATTGGACTTAAGATGAATAAGTTAGGCCCATTTAAGTGAAGGAACATCATGGACTGCGCACTCATCCACGCCAGAGAATTCGAGACCGAATTTAGCCATGACTTTGGCCTAATTTGACAATTCTTTTGAAACCTGAAATTGTAGGTCTATTCCTTATCTTTTTAGGGACAACAAGATCACCAAAATCCGATATCTATAGCTCTAGTTATGCTCTGCACAAGGCAACAAGGTCAGGATGAGTGAAAAATCCGAAAATTAACAATGTTTAGCAATTAAGCCCAATTAAGCCCAATATTGTAAAAGCAGAAACAATGATTGTAAAAGTTGTCTAATTTTCGTCTCTCTCAGGCTTGTGCGGCTGTCAACTGCTATGTATGATTATTAATCCTGACCTAAAACTAGAACAAATTAAGGGCCTCCGAATAAGCTTTCCAACAAGGTATCATATGCCTTAGTTGGGCTTAAGATGAGTTAGTTAGGCCCATTTAAGTGATGGAACATCATGGATTGCGCACTGATCCGCGCCAGAGAACTCGAGACCCAATTTAGCCTTGATTTTGGCCTAATTTGACAATTCTTGTGAAACCAGAAATTGTAGGTCTCTTCCTTATCTCTCTAGGGACAGCAAGATCCCCAAAATCCGATATATGTACCTCTAGTTATGCTCTACGCTAGGGAACAAGGTCAGGATGAGTGAAAAATCTAAAAATTAACAATGTCTAGCAATTAAGCCCAATAATAAAAAAGAAGAAAGAATGATTGTAAAAGTCGTCTGATTTCCTCCTCTCTCTGGCTTGTGCGGCTGTACACTGTTATTTATGCTTATTAATCCTGACCTAACCCTAGACCAAATTAAGGGCCTCTGAATAAGCTTTCCAACACGGTATCATAAGCCTTAATTGGGCTTAAGATGAGTAAGTTAGGCCCATTTAAGTGAAGGAACATCATGCACAGCGCACTGATCCGTGCCAGAGAACTCGGGACCCAATTTATCCTTGATTTTGGCCTAATTTGACAATTCTTACGAAACCTGAAATTGTAGGTCTTTACCTTATCTTTCTAGGGACAGCAAGATCACCAAAATCTGATATCTATAGCTCTAGCTATGCTCTACGCAAGGAAACAAGGTCGGGATGAGTGAAAAATCCGAAAATTAACAATGTTTAGCAATTAAGCCCAATTAAGCACAATAATGTAAAAGCAAAAAAAATGATTGCAAAAGTTGTCTAATTTCCGTCTCTCTCTGGGTTGTGCGGTTGTAAACTACTATGTATGCTTATTAATCATGACCTAACCCTAGACCAAATTAAGGGCCTCCGAATAAGCTTTCCAATAAGGTATCATATGCCTTAATTGGGCTTAAGATGAGTAAGTTAGGCCCATTTAAGTGAAGGAACTTCATGGACTGCGCACTGATCCGTGCCAAAGAACTCGGGACCCAATTTATCCTTGATTTTGGCCTAATTTGACGATTCTTGCGAAACGTGAAATTGTAGGTCTCTTCCTTATCTTTCTAGGGACAACAAGATCACCAAAATCCGATATCTGAAGCTCTAGTTATGTCTTCGCGGCAACAAAGTCGATGAGTGAAAAATCCGAAAATTAACAATATTTAGCAATTAAACCCAATAATGTAAAAGCAGAATCAATGATTGTAAAAGTTGTCTAATTTCCATCTCTCTCTGCGTTCACTACTATGTATGCTTATTAATCTTGACGACCCTAGACCAAATTAAGGGCCTCCGAATAAGTTTTCCAATAAGGTATCATATGCCTTAATTGGGCTTAAGATAAGTAATTTAGGCCCATTTAAGTGATGGACCATCATGGATTGTGCAGATCCGCTAGAGAACTCGGGACCCATATTAGCCTTGAATTTGGCCTAATTTAGCAATTCTTTTGAAACCAGAAATTGTAGGTCTCTTCCTTACCCTTCTAGGGACAACAAGATCACCAAAAACCGATATATGTTGCTCTAGTTATGCTCTGCGCAAGGCAACAAGGTCAGGATGAGTGAAAAATCCGAAAATTTACAATGTTTAGCAATTAAGCCCAATGAAGTCCAATAATGTAAAAGCAGAAACAATGATTATAAAAGTTGCCTAATTTCCCTCTCTCTCTGGCTTGTGCGGCTGTAAACTGCTATTTATGCTTATTAATCCTGACCTAACCCTAGACCAAATTAAGGGCCTCTAAATAAGCTTTCCAACAAGGTATCATATGCCTTAATTGGGCTTAAGATGAGTAAGTTAGGCCTATTTAAATTAAGGAACATCATGTACTGCGCACTGATCCGCGCCAGAGAACTCGGGACCCAATTTATCCTTGACTGTGGCCTAATTTGAAAATTCTTGAGAATTCTGGAATTGTAGGTCTCTTCCTTATCTTTCTAGGGACAGCAAGATCACCAAAATCCGATATCTGTAGCTCTAGTTATTCTCTGTGCAAGGCAACAAGGACAGGATGAGTGAAAAGTATGAAAATTAACAATGTTTAGTAATTAAGCCCAATTAAGCCCATTAATGTAAAAGCAGAAACAATGATTATACAAGTTGCCTAATTTCCGTCTCTCTCTGGCTTGTGCGGCTTTAAACTGCTATTTATGCTTATGAATCCTGACCTAAACCTAGACCAAATTAAGGGCCTCTGAATAAGCTTTCCAACAAGGTATCATATGCCTTAATTTGGCTTAAGATAAGTAAGTTAGGCCTATTTAGTGAAGGAACATCACTAACCCTCAAATTGTAGGTCTCTTCCTTATCTTTCTAGGGACAACACGTTCACCAAAATCCGATATCTGTAGCACTAGTTATGCTCTGCGCAAGGCAACAAGGTCGGGATGAGTGAAAAATCTGAAAATTAACAATGTTTAGTAATTAAGCCCAATTAAGCACAATAATGTGAAAGCAAAAACAATGATTGCAAAAGTTGTCTAATTTCCGTCTCTCTCTGGATTGTGCGGCTGTAAACTGCTATGTACGATTATTAATCCTGACCTAACACTAGACGAAATTAAAGGCCTCCGAATAAGCTTTCCAACAAGGTATCATATGCCTTAATTGGGCTTAAGATGAGTAAGTTAGGCCCATTTAAGTGATGCAACATCATGGATTGGGCACTGATCCGCACCAGAGAACTCGTTACCCAATTTAGCCTTAATTTTGGCCTAATTGGACAATTCTTTTGAAACCAGAAATTGTAGGTCTCTTCCTTATCTTTCTAGGGACAACAAGATCACCAAAATCCGATATCTATAGCTCTAGTTATGCTCACGCAAAGGCAACAAGGTCAGGATGAGTGAAAAATCTGAAAATTAACAATTTTTAGCAATTAAGCCCAATTATGCACAATAATGTAAAAGCAAAATCAATGATTCCAAAAGTTGTCTAATTTCCGTCTCTCTCTGGCTTGTGCGGCTGTAAACTGCTATGTATGATTATTAATCCTGACCTAACACTAGACCAAATTAAGGGCCTCCGAATAAGCTTTCCAACAATGTATCATATGCCTTAATTGGGCTTAAGATGAGTAAGTTAGGCCCATTTAAGTGATGCAACATCATGGATTGCGCATCGATCCGCACCAGAGAACTCGTGACCCAATTTAGTCTTGATTTTGGCCTAATTGGACAATTCTTGTGACACCAGAAATTGTAGGTCTCTTCCTTATCTTTCTAGGGATAGCAAGATCACCAAAATTCGATATCTGTAGCTCTAGTTATGCTCTGTGCAAGGCAACAAGGTTAGGATGAGTGAAAAATCCAAAAAATTAACAATGTTTAGCAATTAAGCCCAATAATATAAGAGCAAAAACAATGATTGTAAAGTTGTCTGATTTCCATCACTCTGGCTTGTGCGGCTGTAAACTGCTATTTATTTTATTAATCCTGACCTAACCCTAGACCAAATTATGGGCCTCTGAATAAGCCTTCGAACAAGGTATCATATGCCTTAATTGGGCTTAAGATGAGTAATTTAGACCCATTTAAGTGATAGAACATCATGGACTGCGCACTGATCCACGCCAGAGAACTCGGGACCCAATTTATCCTTGATTTTCGCCCAATTTAAAAATTCTTGTAAAAACTGAAATTGTAGGTCTCTTATCCATTTAGGGTCAGCAAGATCACCAGAATCCGATATCTACAGCTATATTTATGCTCTGCGTAAGGCAACAAAGTCGGGATGAGTGAAAAATCTGAAAATTAACAATGTTTAGCAATTACGCCCAATTAAGCACAGTAATGTAAAAGCAAAAACAATGACTGCAAAAGTTGTCTAATTTCCGTCTCTATCTGGCTTGTGCGGCTGTAAACTGCTATGTATGATTATTAATCCTGACCTAACACTAGACGAAATTAAGGGCCTCCGAATAAGCTTTCCAACAAGGTATCATATGCCTTAATTGGGCTTAAGATGAGTAAGTTAGGCCTATTTAAGTGATGCAACATCATGGATTGCGCACTGATCCGCACCAGAGAACTCGTGACCCAATTTAGCCTTGATTTTGGCCTAATTGGACAATTCTTTTGAAACCAGAAATTGTAGGTCTCTTCCTCATCTTTCTAGGGACAGTAAGATCACCAAAATCCGATATCTGTAGCTCTAGTTATGCTCTGCGTAAGGCAACAAGGTCAGGATGAGTGAAAAATCTGAAAATTAACAATTTTTAGCAATTAAGCCCAATTAAGCACAATAATGTAAAAGTAAAAACAATGATTGCAAAAGCTGTCTGATTTCCGTCTCTCTCTGGCTTGTGCGGCTGTAAACTGCTATGTATGATTATTAATCCTGACCTAACACTAGACCAAATTAAGGGCCTCCGAATAAGCTTTCCAACAATGTATCATATGCCTTAATTGGGCTTAAGATGAGTAAGTTAGGCCCATTTAAGTGATGCAACATCATGGATTGCGCACTGATCCGCACCAGAGAACTCGTGACCCAATTTAGTCTTGATTTTGGCCTAATTTGACAATTCTTGTGACACCAGAAATTGTAGGTCTCTTCCTTATCTTTCTAGGGACAGCAAGATCACCAAAATCCGATATCTGTAGGCCTAGTTATGCTCTGCGCAAGGCAACAAGGTCAGGATGAGTGAAAAATCCGAAAATTAACAATGTTTAGAAATTAAGCCCAATTAAGCCCTATAATGTAAGAGCAAAAACAATGACTGTAAAAGTTGTCTGATTTCCATCACTCTCTGGCTTGTGAGGCTGTAAACTGCTATTTATTTTATTAATCCTGACCTAACCCTAGACCAAATTAAGGGCCTCTGAATAAGCTTTCCAACAAGGTATCATATGCCTTAATTGTGCTTAAGATGAGTAAGTTAGCCCCATTTAGGTGATGGAACATCATGGATCGCATGACCGATCCACGCCAGAGAACTCGGGACCCGATTTATCATTGATTTTGGCCTAATTTGAAAATTCTTGTGAAACCTGAAATTGGAGGTCTCTTATCCTTCTAGGGACAGTAAGATCACCAAAATCCGAAATCTGCAGCTATATTTATGCTCTGCGTAAGGCAACAAGGTCGGGATGAGTGAAAAATCTGAAAATTAACAATGTTTAGCAATTACGCCCAATTAAGCACAGTAATGTAAAAGCAAAAACAATGACTGCAAAAGTTGTCTAATTTCCGTCTCTATCTGGCTTGTGCGGCTGTAAACTGCTATGTATGATTATTAATCCTGACCTAAAACTAGACGAAATTAAGGGCCTCCGAATAAGCTTTCCAACAAGGTATCATATGCCTTAATTGGGCTTAAGATGAGTAAGTTAGGCCTATTTAAGTGATGCAACATCATGGATTGCGCACTGATCCGCACCAGAGAACTCGTGACCCAATTTAGCCTTGAGTTTGGCCTAATTGGACAATTCTTTTGAAACCAGAAATTGTAGGTCTCTTCCTCATCTTTCTAGGGACAGCAAGATCACCAAAATCCGATATCTGTAGCTCTAGTTATGCTCTGCGTAAGGCAACAAGGTCAGGATGAGTGAAAAATCTGAAAATTAACAATTTTTAGCAATTAAGCCCAATTAAGCACAATAATGTAAAAGCAAAAACAATGATTGCAAAAGTTGTCTGATTTCCGTCTCACTCTGGCTTGTGCGGCTGTAAACTGCTATGTATGATTATTAATCCTGACCTAACACTAGACCAAATTAAGGGCCTCCGAATAAGCTTTCCAACAATGTATCATATGCCTTAATTGGGCTTAAGATGAGTAAGTTAGGCCCATTTAAGTGATGCAACATCATGGATTGCGCACTGATCCGCACCAGAGAACTCGTGACCCAATTTAGTCTTGATTTTGGCCTAATTTGACAATTCTTGTGACACCAGAAATTGTAGGTCTCTTCCTTATCTTTCTAGGGACAGCAAGATCACCAAAATCCGATATCTGTAGGCCTAGTTATGCTCTGTGCAAGGCAACAAGGTCAGGATGAGTGAAAAATCTGAAAATTAACAATGTTTAGAAATTAAGCCCAATTAAGCCCTATAATGTAAGAGCAAAAACAATGACTGTAAAAGTTGTCTGATTTCCATCACTCTCTGGCTTGTGCGGCTGTAAACTGCTATTTATTTTATTAATCCTGACCTAACCCTAGACCAAATTAAGGGCCTCTGAATAAGCTTTCCAACAAGGTATCATATGCCTTAATTGTGCTTAAGATGAGTAAGTTAGCCCCATTTAGGTGATGGAACATCATGGATCGCAGATCGATCCACGCCAGAGAACTCGGGACCCGATTTATCATTGATTTTGGCCTAATTTGAAAATTCTTGTGAAACCTGAAATTGGAGGTCTGTTATCCTTCTAGGGACAGTAAGATCACCAAAATCCGAAATCTGCAGCTATATTTATGCTCTGCGTAAGGCAACAAGGTCGGGATGAGTGAAAAATCTGAAAATTAACAATGTTTAGCAATTAAGCCTAATTAAGCACAATAATGTAAAAGCAAAACAATGATTGCAAAAGTTGTTTAATTTCCGTCTCTCTCTGGCTTGTGCGGCTGTAAACTGCTATGTATGATTATTAATCGTGACCTAACACTAGACGAAATTAAGGGCCTCCGAATAAGCTTTCCAACAATGTATCATATGCCTTAATTGGGCTTAAGATGAGTAAGTTAGGCCCATTTAAGTGATGCAACATCATGGATTGCGCACTGATCCGCACCAGAGAACTCGTGACCCACTAGCCTTAATTTTGGCCTAATTGGACAATTCTATTGAAACCAGAAATTGTAGGTCTCTTCCTTATCTTTCTAGGGACAGCAAGATCACCTAAATCCGATATCTGTAGCTCTAGTTATGCTCTGCGCAAGGCAACAAGGTCAGGATGAGTGAAAAATCCGAAAATTTACAATGTTTAGCAATTAAGCCCTATAATGTAAGAGCAAAAACAATGACTGTAAAAGTTGTCTGATTTCCATCACTCTCTGGCTTGTGCGGCTGTAAACTGCTATTTACTTTATTAATCCTTACCTAACCCTAGACCAAATTAAGGGCCTCTGAATAAGCTTTCCAACAAGGTATCATATGCCTTAATTGGGCTTATGATGAGTAAGTTAGCCCCATTTAAGTGATGGAACATCATGGACTGCGCACTGATCCACGCCAGAGAACTCGGGATCCAATTTATCATTGATTTTGGCCTAATTTGAAAATTCTTGTGAAACCTGAAATTGTAGGTCTCTTATCCTTCTAGGGACAGCAAGATCACCAAAATCCGATATCTGCAGCTATATTTATGCTCTGCGTAAGGAAACAAGGTCGGGATGAGTGAAAAATCTGAAAATTAACAATGTTTACCAATTACACCCAATTAAGCACAATAATGTAAAAGCAAAAACAATGATTGCAAAAGTTGTCTAATTTTCGTCTCTCTCTGGCTTGTGCGGCTGTAAACTGCTATGTATGATTATTAATCCTGACATAACACTAGACGAAATTAAGGGCCTCCGAATAAGCTTTCCAATAATGTATCATATGCCTTAATTGGGCTTAAGATGAGTAAGTTAGGCCCATTTAAGTGATGCAACATCATGGATTGCGCCTCTGATCCGCACCAGAGAACTCGTGACCCAATTTAGCCTTGATTTTGGCCTAATTGGACAATTCTTTTGAAACCAGAAATTGTAGGTCTCTTCCTTATCTTTCTAGGGACAGCAAGATCACCAAAATCCGATATCTGTAGCTCAAGTTATGCTCTGCGCAAGGCAACAAGGTCAGGATGAGTGAAAAATCTGAAAATTACCAATTTTTAGCAATTAAGCCCAATTATGCACAATAATGAAAAAGCAAAAACAATGATTACAAAAGTTGTCTAATTTCCGTCTCTCTCTGGCTTGTGCGGCTGTAAACTGGTATGTATGATTATTAATCCTGACCTAACACTAGACCAAATTAAGGGCCTCCGAATAAGCTTTCCAACAATGTATCATATGCCTTAATTGGGCTTAAGAAGAGTAACTTAGGCCCATTTAAGTGATGCAACATCATGGATTGCGCACTGATCCGCACCAGAGAACTCGTGACCCAATTTAGTCTTGATTTTGGCCTAATTTGACAATTCTTGTGACACCAGAAATTGTAGGTCTCTTCCTTATCGTTCTAGGGACAGCAAGATCACCTAAATCCGATATCTGTAGCTCTAGTTATGCTCTGCGCAAGGCAACAAGGTCAGGATGAGTGAAAAATCCGAAAATTTACAATGTTTAGCAATTAAGCCCTATAATGTAAGAGCAAAAACAATGACTGTAAAAGTTGTCTGATTTCCATCACTCTCTGGCTTGTGCGGCTGTAAACTGCTATTTACTTTATTAATCCTTACCTAACCCTAGACCAAATTAAGGGCCTCTGAATAAGCTTTCCAACAAGGTATCATATGCCTTAATTGGGCTTATGATGAGTAAGTTAGCCCCATTTAAGTGATGGAACATCATGGACTGCGCACTGATCCACGCCAGAGAACTCGGGATCCAATTTATCATTGATTTTGGCCTAATTTGAAAATTCTTGTGAAACCTGAAATTGTAGGTCTCTTATCCTTCTAGGGACAGCAAGATCACCAAAATCCGATATCTGCAGCTATATTTATGCTCTGCGTAAGGCAACAAGGTCGGGATGAGTGAAAAATCTGAAAATTAACAATGTTTACCAATTACGCCCAATTAAGCACAATAATGTAAAAGCAAAAACAATGATTGCAAAAGTTGTCTAATTTTCGTCTCTCTCTGGCTTGTGCGGCTGTAAACTGCTATGTATGATTATTAATCCTGACATAACACTAGACGAAATTAAGGGCCTCCGAATAAGCTTTCCAATAATGTATCATATGCCTTAATTGGGCTTAAGATGAGTAAGTTAGGCCCATTTAAGTGATGCAACATCATGGATTGCGCTCTGATCCGCACCAGAGAACTCGTGACCCAATTTAGCCTTGATTTTGGCCTAATTGGTCAATTCTTTTGAAACCAGAAATTGTAGGTCTCTTCCTTATCTTTCTAGGGACAACAAGATCACCAAAATCCGATATCTGTACCTCTAGTTATGCTCTGCGCAAGGAAACAAGGTCAGAATGAGTGAAAAATCTGAAAATTAACAATTTTTAGCAATTAAGCCCAATTAAGCACAATAATGTAAAAGCAAAAACAATGATTGCAAAATTTGTCTAATTTCCGTCTCTCTCTGGCTTGTGCGGCTGTAAACAGCTATGTATAATTATTAATCCTGACATAACACTAGACGAAATTAAGGGCCTCCGAATAAGCTTTCCAACAATGTATCATATGCCTTAATTGGGCTTTAGATGAGTAAGTTAGGCCCATTTAAGTGATGCAACATCATGGATTGCGCATCCGATCCGCACCAGAGAACTCGTGACCCAATTTAGCCTTGATTTTGGCCTAATTGGACAATTCTTTTGAAACCATAAATTGTAGGTCTCTTCTTTATCTTTCTAGGGACAGGAAGATCACCAAAATCCGATATCTGTAGCTCTAGTTATGTTCTGCGCAAGGCAACAAGGTCCGAATGAGTGAAAAATCTGAAAATTAACAATTTTTAGCAATTAAGCCCAATTAAGCATAATAATGTAAAAGCAAAAACAATGATTGTAAAAGTTGTCTAATTTCCGTCTCTCTCTGGCTTGTGCGGCTGTAAACTGCTATGTATGATTATTAATCCTGACCTAACACTGGACCAAATAAGGGCCTCCGAATAAGCTTTCCAACAATGTATCATAAGCCTTAATTGGGCTTAAGATGAGTAAGTTAGGCCCATTTAAGTGATGCAACATCATGGATTGCGCACTGATCTGCACTAGAGAACTCGTGACCCAATTTAGTCTTGATTTTGGCCTAATTTGATAATTCTTGTGAAACCAGAAATTGTAGGTCTCTTCCTTATCTTTCTAGGGACAGCAAGATCACCAAAATCCGATATCTGTAGCTCTAGTTATGCTCTGCGCAAGGCAACAAGGTTAGGATGAGTGAAAAATCCGAAAATTAACAATGTTTAGCAATTAAGCCCAATAATGTAAGAGCAAAAACAATGACTGTAAAAGTTGTCTGATTTCCATCACTCTCTGGCTTGTGCGGCTATAAACTGCTATTTATTTTATTAATCCTGACCTAACCCTAGACCAAATTAAGGGCCTCTGAATAAGCTTTCCAACAAGGTATCATATGCCTTAATTGGGCTTAAGATGAGTAAGTTAGACCCATTTAAGTGATCGAACATCATGGATTGCGCACTGATCCATGCCAGAGAACTCGGGATCCAATTTATCCTTGATTTTGGCCTAATTTGAAAATTCTTGTGAAACCTGAAATTGGAGGTCTATTATCCTTCTAGGGACAGCAAGATCACCAAAATCCGATATCTGCAGCTATATTTATGCTCTCCGTAAGGCAACAAGGTAAGGATGAGTGAAAAATCCGAAAATTAACAATGTTTAGAAATTAAGCCCAATTAAGCCCAATAATGTAAAAGCAAAAACAATGATGGTAAATGTTGTCTAATTTCCGTCTTCCTCTGGCTTGTGCGACTGTAAACTGCTACTTATGCTTATTAATCCTGACCTAACCTTTGACCAAATTAAGGGCTTCTGAATAAGCATTCCAACAAGGTATCATATGCCTTAATTGGGCCTAAGATGAGTAAGTTAGGCCTATTTAAGTGAAGGAACATCATGGACTGCGCCCTGATCTGCGCTAGAGAACTCGGGACCCAATTTATCCTTGATTTTGGCCAAATTTGACAATTCTTGAGAAACCTGAAATTGTAAGTCTCTTCCTTATCTTTCTAGGGACAACAAGATCACCAAAATTCGAAATCTGTAGCTCTAGTTGTGCTCTGCACAAGGCAACAAGGTCAGGATGATTGAAAAATCTGAAAATTAACAATGTTTAGCAATTGAGCCCAATAATGTAAAAGCAAAAAAAAAAAGATTGTAAATGTTGTCTAATTTCCGTCTCTGTGGCTTGTGCGGCTGTAAACTGCTTTTTATGCTCATTAATCCTGACCTAACCCTAGACCAAATTAAGGGCCTCTGAGTAAGCTTTCCAACAAGGTATCATATGCCTTAATTGGGCTTAAGATGAGTAAGTTAGGCCTATTTAAGTGAAGGAACATCATGGACTGCGCAATGATCCGCGCCAGAGAACTCGGGACCCAATTTAGCCTTGATTTTGGCCTAATTTGACACTTCTTGTGAAACCAAAAATTGTAGGTCTCTTCCTTATCTTTCTAGGGACAGCAAGATCACCGAAATCCGATATCCAAGCTCTAGTTATGCTCTGCGCAAGGCAACAAGGTCAGGATGAGTGAAAAATCCGAAAATTAACAATGTTTAGCAAATAAGCCCAATAACTTAAAAGCAGAAACAATGATTGTAAGTTATCTAATTTCCGCCGCTCTCAGGCTTGTGCAGCTGTAAACTGCTAATTACGCTTATTAATCCTGACCTAACCCTAGACCAAATTAAGGGCCTCTGAATAAGCTTTCCAACAAGGTATCAAATGCCTTAATTGGGCTTAGGATGAGTATGTTAGGCCCATTTAAGTGAAGGAACATCATGGACTGCGCACTTATCCGTGCCAGAGAACTCGGGACCCAATTTATCCTTGATTTTGGCATAATTTGACAATTCTTCTGAAACCTGAAATTGTAGGTCACTTCCTTGTATTTCTAGGGACAGCAAGGTCACCAAAATCCGATATCTGTAGCTCAAGTTATGCTCTGCGCAAGGCAACAAGGTCAGGATGAGTGAAAAATCAGAAAATTAACAATGTTTAGCAATTAAGCCCAATAATGTAAAAAAGAAAACAATGATTGTAAAAGTTGTCAAATTTTCGTCTCTCTCTGCAGCTTGTGCGGCTGTAAACTGCTATTTATGCTTATTAATCCTGACAAAACCCTAGACCAAATTAAGGGCCTCTGAATAAGCTTTCCAACAAGGTATCATATGCCTTAATTAGGCTTAAGATGAGTAAGTCAGTCCCATTTAAGTGAGGGAACATCATGGAATGCGCACTGATCCGTGCCAGAGAACTCGGGACCCTATTTTGCCATGATTTTCGCCTGATTTGACAATTCTTTTGAAACCTGAAATTGTAGGTCTCTTCCTTATCTTTCTAGGGACAACAAGATCACCAAAATATGATATCTGTAGCTCTAGTTAAGTTCTGCGCAATGCAACAAGGTCAGGATGAGTGAAAAATCCAAAAATTAACAATGTTCAGCAATTAAGCCCAATTAAGCCCAATAATGTAAAGCAGAAACAATGATTGTAAAAATTGTCTAATTTCTATCTCTCTCTGGCTTGTATGGCTGTAAAATGCTATTTATGCTTATTAATCCTGACCTAACCCTAGACCAAATTAAGGGCCTCTGAATAAGCTTTCCAACAAGGTATCATATGCCTTAATTGGGCTTAAGATGAGTTAGTTAGGCCCATTTAAGAGAAGGAACATCATTGACTGTGCACTGGTCTGTGCCAGAGAACTCGGGACCCAAATTAGGCTTGATATTAGCCTAATTTGACAATTCTTGTGAAACCTGAAATTGTAGGTCTCTTCCTTATCTTTCTAGGGACAACAAGATCACTAAAATCCGATATATGTAGCTCTAGTTATGCTTAGCGCAAGGCAACAAGGTCAAGATGAGTGAAAAATCCTAAAATTAACAATGTTTAGCAATTAAGCCCAATAATGTAAAAGCAGAAACAATGATTGTAAAAGTTGTCTAATTTCCATCTCTCTCTGGCTTGTGCGGCTGTAAACTGCTATTTATGCTTATTAATCCTGACCTTACCCTAGACCAAATTAAGGGCCTTTGAATAAGCTTTCCAACGAGGTATCATATGCCTTAATTGGGCTTAAGATTAGTAAATTAGGCTCATTTAAGTAAAGGAACATCATGGACTATCCGCGCTAGAGAACTCGGGACCCAATTTATCCTTGATTTTGGCCTAATTTGACAAATCTTTTGAATCTCGAAATTGTAGGTCTCTTCCTTATCTTTCTAGGGACAAGCAAGATCACCAAAATCCGATATCTATAGCTCTAGTTATGCTCTGCAAAGACAACATGGTCGGGATGAGTGAAAAATCCGAAAATTAACAATGTTTAGCAATTAAGCCCAATTAAGCACAATAAGGTAAAACAAAAATAATGATTGCAAAAGTTGTCTAATTTCCGTCTCTCTCTGGCTTGTTCGGCTATAAAATGCTATTTATGCTTATAATTCCTGACCTAACCCTAGACAAATTAAGGGCCTCTAAATAAGCTTTCCAACAAAGTATCATATGCCTAAATTGGGCTTAAGATGAGTAAGTCAGGCCCATTTAAGTGAAGGAACATCATGGATCACAGACCGATCTGCGCCGAGAACTCGGGGCCCAATTTAGCCTTGATTTTGGCCTAATTTGACAATTCTTGTGAAACCTGAAATTGTAGGACTCTTCCTTATCCTTCTAGGGTCAGCAAGATCACCAAAATCCGATATCTGTAGCTATAGTTATGCTCTGCGCAAGGCAACAAGGTCAGGATGAGTGAAAAATCCGAAAATTAACACTGTTTAGAAATTAAGCCCAATTAATCCCAATAATGTAAACGCAAAAACAAAGATTGTAAAAGTTGTCTAATTTACGTCTCCCTCTGGCTTGTGCAGCTGTAAACTGCTATTTATGATTATTAATCTTGACCTAACCCTAGACCAAATTAAGGGCCTCTGAATAAGATTTCCAACAAGGTATCATATGCCTTAATTGGGCTTAAGATGAGTAAGTTAGGCCCATTTAAGTGAAGGAACAACATTGACTGTGTACTGATCCGTGCTAGGGAACTCAGGGCCCAATTTAGCCTTGATTTTGGCCAAATTTAACAATTCTTGTGAAATCTGAAATTGTATGTCTCTTCCTTATCTTTCTAGGTACTGTAAGATCACCAAAATCCGATATCTGTAGCTCTAGTTATGCTCTGCACACGGCAACAAGGTCAGGATGAGTGAAAAATCTGAAAATTGACATTGTTTAGCAATTAAGCCCAATAATGTAAAAGCAGAAACAATGATTGTAAAATTTGTCTAATTTCCGTCTCTCTCTGCCTTGTGTTGCTGTAAACTGCTATTTATGCTTATTAATCCTGACCTAACCCTAGACCAAATTAAGGGCCTCTGAATAAGCTTTCCAACAAGGTATCATATTCCTTAATTGGGCTTAAGATGAGTAAGTCGTGCCCATTTAAGTGAAGGAACATCATGGATTGCGCACTCATCTGTGCCAGAGAACCCGGGACCCAAGTTAGCCTTGATTTTGGCCTAATTTGATAATTCTTGTGAAACTTGAAATTGTAGGTCTCTTATTATCTTTCTAGTGACTGCAAGATCACCAAAATCCTATATCCGTAGCTCAAGTTATGTTTTGCACAAGGCAATAAGATCAGGATGAGTGAAAAATCCGAAAATTAACAACGTTTAGCAATTAAGCCCAATTAAGCCCAATAATGTAAAAGCAGAAAAAATGATTGTAAAAGTTTTCTAATTTCCGTCCCTCTCTGGCTTGTGAGGCTGTAAACTGCTATTTATGCTTATTAATCCTGACCTAACCCTAGACCAAATTAAGGGCATCTGAATAAGTGTTGAGTCACCGGCAAGTGTACCGGGTCATCGTAAGTAATAAAGACGGTAAGTAATTACCGAGGTCGGACATAGGGATTGGGCTACCAATTCTACCAATTTGCAAGAAATTCGATACGTTTGACCAAGTAAAAGCAAGTGGTTGAGAAGAGAGAGGAAATAGGATAGCAATTTAAATCAACAAATCAATTATAGATAAAGTAGGTAGCGATAAGATAAGATAAGAATTAAAATCTGGATTAAACATCTAAGGTCACTAATCCACCTACCCAATCATGCATAGCACCTAAGTGATGATGATCCCCTCCCTAAGTTCAATTGCAATGTCAACCAGGACCCCCAAATTCTCCTAATGACACTATCGTGCTCAATAGGACGTATTCAACAATTGAGTTAATTACTTGCTACGGTCTCATAACCCAATCATCAAACTCTATTAAATCTTGCTCCCTATAAGGTTGCACTGATCTCCTACTCACTCTCGTGCAATATTCAATCAGTGATCCCAATTCAAGTTCTAAATGCGAATTGCCTATCAAGCCTCATCACGTTAACTAGTCAATCATGCATGCTTATGATCAACGCAATAAATTCAGAATTGGAAAACATGAATTGAGGTAAAGGAGGGAAACATACATCACATTGAACGCTACACCATCATGGGTGGTTTCATTGATCCCTTAGACAAGGGATTTAGTTCCTCATGCTCGTAACAACGCACAAACAATTGGAGTTCATCATAATTGTAAAATAGGAAAATAACATAGGGAGACGCAGCTCCAGAGAATAAGGATTTGTCTCAAAAACGATCTAAAACAAGTGGTGAACAAAAGGTTTATCCAATCTGCCCTAAAACAGCCTATAAATAGAGGTTTTGGGTCTCGCCCGCTCGCGGGGCGAGACCTGGTTCGCGAGGCGACTATTATGAATTAGATCTTCAGAGATTGGTTTTCTAGCGAGGTGAGATGGTGATTCGCGAGGCGAGACAGAAAGGGGTGACATCTCTCGCACAAGGTCAGCCTTAAGGCTCGCGAGGCGAGATGGTGATTCGCGAGGCAAGACAGAAAGGGTGACTGTTGCTGTTCAGGCTGGTCTTCAGGTTCGCGAGGCGAGATCCTGTCTCCCGTGGCAAAACTTCCAGAATTGTTTTTCCACTGTTTTCTTCATTTTCCTTGACTCTAAGAGCTTCACTTTTAACCTGAAACAATAAAAGGAAACGAAAAGCGTAATTCTACTCAAAATAAACTAAAAACTACTAAAAGTGCATTAAACGAATCAAATTCTAACTTAGGAACAAAACAAGGCCAATTTGGGAGATTAGCGAGGTTGACTCGCTCGATTAGGCACAAAATCTACCCCTTTTCTAGCTGGAAACTAGATGAGCCAGAGGCTGATCAAAACACCCCAAACTTAAACCTTGTTTCTCCCCAAGCCGCTTTAAACAAACAATACAATCATATGGATTTAACTGAGTTAACCGAGCTTCCTGCAGTTATTCACGATTACTATCTTGTAAATTCAATGTCCCCTCCCCTCATTCTTTATAGCTACCCTGTAACACCCTAGTTTTTACACACATGATTAATTATTTTATTTGGATGTTTAAGTTTATTTTGTTATGTGGTTTAGTTTGAGTAATTAAATTACTCTCTTCAAATTATTTTATTGGGTGCGTTAGCACTGACTTATTTCAGTGAATGCACGCTTACTAGACAATAATTTACGTTATTGTCACTATTATACCGGTACAGAATAATATTTTATATAATATGATTAAGAGAAAAGCATTTTCATATATTTATTCTATTTAATTTTAGAGTTAAAAATATTTTGGTTTGACCTTAATCGGAGATTAAATTTTGGACAGAGTATTTTCTTAGCTGATCAGTTCAACTATTAATCTTTACTCTAAATTGAATTTCAAATCATATCTTTATCAATCTTTATTTTTAGATTCCAAAAAGTAAAAACATGTTTATTTTAGGCCTAATATTTATCACTCATTCTGTACCTATCACTAAGTAATTAGTTTAAAAACTCAACTTTTACACTTTTCTCTCTCTCTTTCTCGACGCCCCTCTCATTTTCTCTTTTCTTTCTCTCTCTTCTTTTTCTTTCTTTTTCTCCTTTCTCTCTTTCTTTCTTTTTCTTCTTTCTTCTTCTTCCTCTTTTCTTCTCTGCTGCTGCTTTCTCCCTTTCTCCCTCAACTTCATCTTCAACCACCTTCAACTCACCTTCCTTCCTTCCTTGAAGCAGCCGCACGACCGCCACCTTTGCATCGCAATCTACCGCGCCGCATGAGGAGGAGGAGACAGTCGCGACCCAGCTCGTCATCCCGCGCGTCGACCTCTGCTCGCTCCGCGAATCGATGCCGGCCGCCGCTGCAGGACCACCATTTTCGGCCACTGCAGTGCTTACATGACATCTCTATTCGTGTCCTCCTTCTTCCTCGTGGTGTTCACATAGAAACCTATGGTTCCTACCATATTTCAGAACTCGCCGAGCCGCCGTGATGCCGCCGCCGCTACACCCCAAGACAGCCACCATGTCATCTTTCCTAGTCATCTTGGGTAAGTGTATTACCCATAATCCCTTCTAGTTGAAAAATCCCCAAATTGATTTTGAAACCCTAACCCTAGGTTTTGATTTTTAGTTCTCAAAATCTGAAATTAATTGGTGTTTTCTGAAATTGGGAGCATGATTAAGTGTCTCCCTAAATAAATTTTGTCAATCTCTTGTTAAACTAATTTTTCTCAATTTTTATCTTGAGCCTAAAAACCTCAAATCTGTTTTGATTTTAAAGGAATGAGGTTTTTGAGAAATTAAATATATTATTGAATTATAGTTATATTGTGACTGTTGAGAAATTAATTTAGTATTTTGTCTGGTTGTTTCAATGCTTGGATCGCCTCTCCGGGATGTTTTTCATGTTCTTTCTTGCTTTGGAGAAGTATGAATTCCCTTTTGGGAACTCATTGGAGCTGATTGCATGGCTGTGAAGTTCCGGTAAAAACCTCCGAACGCATTAAAAGGTGGGGGAAAGAACCATTCCATCGTCTGAAACCGATAAGTAGTATATTCTATAATAATTGTGTAGGGCGACCTAAACCCTACTAGTAGTCGCAGAATCGACAAGACCAAAATCACATTGGAAACCTTTTTCTGTAAAACCAATGGTGATTCGGGATTGTAGGTTTATCGACATTAAGGTTGATTTTATGATATTGAGGATGTGTGGCTTTATTACTTATTAGATTTGATTGTGATATGTTTGTTGTGATAATTTGCTCTAAGTGATATTTTATGATGTTTGAATATCTTGTTATGCATGATCTCGCCTGGTTTGATAAATTGCTTAGTTGATTTTAAGGAAGGATATATATTGCTCGGAGGTATTTTGTCTGGGTGAGAGTGTTGAATATGAATTAGACGTGCCTCGCTATTATTTTATAGAAGTGATGTGATAGAGAATGTAAGTGGAGGTTATAAGGAAAAGCTTGAGGTACTAGGTTGTTATTGATAAAAGTCAGTGAGAATCATATGTTGCATTGTTGTTCATAACCGTGTATTTGAGATACACGAGGTCCGAAGTTCTTGTAGACCGTTCCAAATTAGAATTTAAGTTGTGCAACTATAGTGTCATTGCTTTGCATGAGCACCCTTGACAGAGTGAGAGAGAGAATCAGGGTGTGCACCGACGGTACTGTACAGCTATAGTGTCATTGCTTTGCATGAGCATTCCTACCATGGATGAGAATGTGCACCGGTGTGGGGAACGTGTCACTTGGACGACTGACTGGCATCCCTAACGAGGGATGTGTGACAGGAGTAGTAGTGGCCACGTCAAAGATAAAGGTCTAGTTGCATGAGTTGAAGGGTAGAGGATGATATAGTAAATTGAGGATGATCTCGATAGTTATGTATGTTGATTGTCTCAGGGTAATTATTGTATGATATACTATGACTCCTTTCCGCCTTTTGATGATAGAACTGCTTCTTATCCCTTGTATCTTTCTCGCATGTTGTATTTTGTTTTATTATGAAATTGTACTAGAAGACCTGATGGGCAAACTTAATGATGAGGGATTGGACAGGATTCCCTATGAGCCGGATGCCAGAGCTCGAGTCTTGACCCATGGTGATTAGGGTCCAGGTAGTATATGGCCAGTGCGTCTTGTGAGACGTTTTAGATGTTTTCAGTTGTTTAGTATTTTTGTCTAAGTCTATGCCTCGTGAAGGCTCCTACCGAGAGGATACCCTCAACAGTGTTTTGGTAATGTAATAGATAAATATGGGGTATTTATATTATAATCTTGCGAATATTTTATGTTATAAATGAAAATTGTTTATGTGCATGAAAACCAATTTGGGATTAATGTATCTATTTATCTCCTAAGTCTTTATCACGACTGGAGTTTGTGTATTTATTTTTCCACTCCTGGCAGTTGATGTAAGACCAGAGACCATTTATGGTTGGATTAAATTTTGAAGTTATAAAACTGTCTATCGTGTGTTTTTTCTGACGCCATACAAATCTCCGATTTTTAAAGGGGACATTTCAAAATGATTTGTGAAAATCTCTAACGCTTAAACGCGCTTAAGGAACTAATAATTGTGGTTTTAAACTAAATGTCACAAAGGGGCACAGTGGGTGTCTCATACCCCACTCATCAAGTGAACAAAGAGAGATCAATCATGAATGCAGTCAATACGACTAAGCTAAGGATCCAGTAGTGTTCAAAGGAAGATCACCAAATTCAAATAATTGCCTTCCTCTCTAAGGGTATTTAGTAAACTCTCTTGCGCTCAATTTGTCTACGTTAGCAACATTCACTCTATTTCACAATTCAAGAGCACTTTCCATGGATTTGATTTTCATCTAAACAAAGTTCCCACAAAAATATGTATGCATCATCAAAAGGTCTTTCATAGGTTGTAATGAGGCCTGACTCAAGGTAAGATATGCAAAGGATAGAGGCTTAGTCCCTAGGATCAATGAGAGCATGAAACTAGCACTGCAACAATTGAATTTACTCTCATATTATTATTATATTCCTTGCATTGGGTGGCTACAAACCTCTTCCTTTTTATACTTTTTCACTTTGCCCTTTTGGCATATATTCAATACTTTTCATCACATTTTTTTTTCAAGCCTTCGCCTTTTAATTTTGCTTTTCTTTTTCTCAACTATTACACATGAACCTAGTAGCCACCCCAAACTTAGATCCAAAAAAACACACACAAAGCTAAAATTCCATGCTCTCCTAAATCCTAGGATAGGGAAAATCATGGTTTTTCTGAGCTAATGGCTTGTAATGTAAGGTCATCAAGAACAATATGCTTCAAGGCTCAATGTGGCTCACTAAGGATCATTCGTCAAGGTTGGTTCAATTTATGGCTAAGTAGTTATTTCAAAGAAAAATTGCCTAGATCATTTGATGCAACATATAAGTATGCAAACCATGCACAGATTCAAGAAAATCCGAGAAGGTGCAACTTAAAAGTGATTCACACAATTAAAACAATGTTGGAGGCTCAAATTCCTCACCTGGTTATTTTGCAAATTATTTGACCGAGATACAATTCCCAAGCATGCACCCCTTCAACCCCAAACTTATTGTACATCATGCATTCACACTAATCAAACTAAGTTCAACCTCTTTATTTTCACTAGGGGCTTTGCAACATTCAAAGCATCGAGAGGGGTTCATTGAATTTCTATTTTTGGTTAGTTCATGCATTCAAATTGAGAGTTTCCTCAATTAAATCCTTTTTTCTTTTTTGAACGTGCATTCACAAGTGAAATTACTAATAAGATTAGAAGGAGAAGGAATAGAAAAAGAGAAAGGATAAGAAATTTTTATCTCAAGGGGGTCCGAGCGTACCTCATGCTTTCAGTTGATTGCCTTGCCTCTTTTCATCTCTCTACTACCCCGCTTCACAGCTCGGCTAGTTCCGGCCTCATCCTCATCGAGTTGGTTGGCCCATGATATTCCGGGCTCTCCATGTTGATCCATTCACAAGCAAACACGAAAGTTAAAGCAATAACATAAAAATAAAATAAAATAAATATATACAGCTATCAAGTTTATCAGTAAAAGGTCAGTAGACAGAGTTTCTAGCTAGCTATCAGTGTACAACCATATCGAAACTACTAGCTATAACTCTAAATAAAGTAATGCAGGGGCCCGGATCACTGATCAAAATCAATGTCGTCCACGGTCACCCCCGGTCCTCCTGTGCCTCCTCATCCTCCTCGGTCCCTGGGCACCCCCTCGTGGCATAGCACCCTGGTCCCCGTGGTAGTCCTCGCCACCCAAGCCGAGGGGACAGCTCCTCCTCGGAGGGGTATACGGGCACCCTACCCTCCTCGTCGGGCCAATGACATCTCCCTAAGAACTCCCGCAAAGACCTCCCGATCCCGCCTCATCGCCCGTTGGTTCGCGCAAGAGCAGAGCCATGTCCGCCGATCGTGGCCTCTGGAGTGGGTAGGGGTGGCGGCCTCCTAGGTGGGGCCGGGCTAAGTAACAAAAAGCCGAATGTACTCCTGGTCGATGGGCTGCCGCGGACCTTCACCATCACCGCACTCACGGCACCCCGCCCCTGGCGGATGAGCTTCGGTGATCGACGCCCCATGCCCTGTGCTCTCCTTCAAGACCCGGAGTTCGCCTATCATCGGATATCCGTGGGCGATGACTCCCCGACGCTGATCGTGCGGCCCCCAAGCATGCCGTAGAGGAGATGGGCTCGCGGCGGTGATTGTGGACTCATGAGAGCCGACTCAAGGTTGGCGTGTAAGAACGCCGACCGGACCTTGGCATTCGGGGTGAGGTCCTCGCCTCCTCAACCTCAAGAGGTTCCCCGACGCTCCCATCTCCCAGTGCAGCTCCTTGGACACAACAGTGTCGACGATGGCCTCGAGCTAGGGCCTGCACCGCGGGAGTTGCTCGTACTCGCAGGCCTCCTCTCCGATGGGGATCCCTAAGCATGAGTTAATATCCGATGCGGTGAATGTAATGGGGACCCCGTGAACCTCCGTCACACAACTTGGGTCTGAAACCTCGAGTTTGAGAGCGTTGGCGTAAAATTCCTGGACCAGTTTTATATCATACCGGTGAGGAAGATCAGCCAACACCTCCCAACCTCTGGCTGCGTATCTTCTCGAGACGCCGGCGTAGTTGTTGCCTACCGTGGACACACGCCGCTCTAAGACCATCTCCTTTCTCACCACCAGGTCCCAATGCTTCCCGTGATCGAGGAGAACGGAACCCGGGAGAGTTGGAGGTGGCCCTAGAGGAGGCGCCGACCTCGAAGGCAACTCTATGTCGCCCCCGAGCAGATGCGCGCTTCTTGCGTTAACCGACCGCTTGGCAGCGGTGTTCTTAGGCGGGCCATAACCTGAAAATCAGAAAAATCCCAGTACAGTTCATAAATCAGTATTGCAGAATATGTATAATAGAGGCACAAATTTAGTGTAATTCTATCCTACTAAACATCCCAATTGCTCACCCCACTGTCCCACTAACATGCAAATATGCAACGAATACCCGGACATCATCCCAACTATATTCCTAACACAACTAACCATAATACTTAGATCAATCATTAGTCAGCTTAGTTTCAAATTGCATTCATGGAATATTAAAGGACTCTAAGCCTTCATGATCAACATTCATCGTTTTACTCAGATCAGATGACAATGAGTAGTAACACTCCCTAGACTAGACAAGGTCATGATCATGGCGTCTACCCTACTACCAGTTATAACAGACAGTTAGTGCACAGTGTGTCGTCGTGACTGTTTGAATTCCACAAAGCATAAACAAGCGAAGAGTGAAGTCAAGTGAGATGTTACTTACCTTGTAGAGATGAAGGAATGCGAATGCGTGAGGGTGAGAGTGTGAGAGTGAGTGAGGTAATGAAATGAGTGGGAATGAAGTTGAACCCACGCGAGAGAGGGAATGAACAGTGAAGGGTCGAAAGTGCTTCGCGATCCGCTCGTGGGGCTGATATACTTTTCAGCTTTCGTGAGGCGAGAGACTCCTCGCGACGCGAATTTAAAATTTTCCCCCAAATTGAAAACCCTAATTGCAGATTCGCGAGGCGATACATCACTCGCAAGGCGAATCTGGAAAAATTGTTCTTCACACTTTCCAGAATCGCGAGGCGAGTAATAGCGCGCGAGGCGAATCTGGAATTCCAACAGCTGATGATGCCCAGATTCGCGAGGCGAAAGTGGCTTTCGCGACGTGAGACAGAAGCATGAGCAAGCCTCTGGGATTCAGGGCTTCTGTCTCACGAGGCCACTGTGGATTCACGGGGCGAATCTGGTTTTTTTTAGAAGAGAAAATGACAGAAACTTAAAAAAAATAAAAAAATAAAAAAAAGGATATCTAGCTTGGGTTGCCTCCCAAGTAGCGCTTGTTTAACGTCCCAAGCCTGACTCAAGTCACCCCTAAGGGTTAATTCAGAAGAAGAACTTGCTTGCCATTTGGGATTGATTCCCCATGGTAATGCTTTAGCCTTTGCCCATTTACCTTGAAGTTGCCAGAGGCCCCTTCTAGTTCTACTGCTCCGTGTGGAAAAACTTGGAGGACCTTGAATGGTCCTGACCACCTTGATTTTAGCTTTCCAGGAAAGAGTCTCAACCTTGAATTATAAAGAAGTACCATTTGTCCGGGCTCAAACCTCCTAGGCAAGATGTGCTTGTCATCCCATGCCTTAGTCCGCTCTTTGTAGATTCTTGCATTTTCATATGCTTACATGCGGAACCCGGACAACTCATTTAAGTCCAAAAGCCTTTTTTCACCGCCTTCACAAATCAAAGTTGAGTTCTCGAATTGCCCAATAAGACTTTTCCTCCAATTCCACCGGCAAGTGGCATGCCTTTCCAAACACCAAATTGTAAGGAGACCTTCCAATTAGAGTCTTGAAGGCGGTCCTATAAGCCCATAAAGCATCATCTAACCTTTTTGACTAATCCTTCCGTGAGGAGTTGACGGTTTTCTCAAGAATACGCTTCAACTCACGGTTGGATACCTCCGCTTGCCCATTTGTTTGGGGATGATAAGGAATAGAGACCCTATGCTTGACCCCCATACTTCTCAAGAAGCTTGTGCATTTGATTGTTGCAAAAGTGGGATCCCCCATCACTAATCAACACTCTAGGGACCCCAAACCTCGAGAAGATATTGCGCCTTAGGAATTCCATGACTACCCGCGCATCATCCGTAGTTGTTGGGATTGCTTCTACCAACTTTGACACGTAGTCCACCGCCACCAAAATGTATTGATAGGAGAAAGATGGTGGGAATGGTCCCATGAAATCTATCCCCCACACATCAAAGAGCTCTACTTCAAGCATGCAATTCAAGGGGAGTTCATGCCGCTTAGAGATGTTGCCAACTCTTTGGCAACGATCACAATTCTCAACAAAGGTGTGGGCATCCTTGAAGAGCGTTGGCCAATAAAACCCGCTTTGGAGGATTTTTTCTCTGCGGTCTTCTTTCCCCCATAATGCCCACCATAATCCGAGCTATGACAATGCCACAACACGTTTCCGATTAGGTCATGGGGAATGCACCTTCTTAGGATCCCATCCGAGCATTGCTTGAAAAGATAGGGGTCCTCCCACACATAATACTTTGCATCCGAGAAGAACTTCTTCCTTTGTTGATTAGTCCAACCTTGCGGAACCACATTTGAAGATTTGAAGTTGGCCATGTCCGCGAACCAAGAAGAGGAATTTTCAATGAGTGCAAACAGTTTTTCATCAGGAAATTCTTCCTTGATGTCTAACAATTCCTCCTTGGTGTCGGGATTGACCAACCTAGATAAGTGGTCCGCCACACCATTGTTGGATCCCTTCCTGTCCTTAATCTCTAGATCAAATTCCTGCAAAAGAAGAATCTACCGAATTAATCTAGGTTTGGCCTCTTGTTTTGTCATCAAGTGTTTTATGGCCGCATGATAGGTGAAAACAACAATCTTAGACCCCACAATATAGGATCTAAACTTATCTAAAGCAAAAACCACAACAAGTAGTTCCTTTTCAGTGGTGGAATAATTAGCTTGTGCCTCATTCAAAACTTTACTTGCGTAATAAATGACATGAGCTAACTTTTCCACCCTTTGTCACAAAAACAGCCCCCACCGCATAATCACTAGCATCATACATGATTTCAAATGGTAAATTCCAATTAGGTGCAGTGATTATGGGTGCGGTGACAAGCATATTTTTCAAAATAGTGAAAGCATTCAAACAAGAAGCATTAAACTCAAAGGATACATCCTTCGCAAGAAGGTCACAAAGCGGCTTTGCGATTTTGGAGAAGTCCTTGATGAATCTCCCAGGTAGAACCCGGCATGACCCAAGAAACTCCTCACCCCCTTTACATTGGTTGGTGGGGGAAGCTTCTCAATTAACTCAATCTTGGCTTTATCAACCTCAATCCCCCTTTGGGAGATTTTGTGCCCCAAGACTATACCTTCCTTGACCATGAAGTGGCATTTCTCCCAATTGAGCACAAGGTTAGTCTCTTGGCACCTTTTAAGCACCAAAGTCAAGTTCTTCAAGCAATTGTCATATGAGGTCCCAAAGACCGAGAAGTCATCCATGAACACCTCAATGCATTTCTCCACCATGTCCGAGAAAATAGAAAGCATGCACCTTTGGAAAGTAGCAGGAGTGTTGCACAATCCAAAGGGCATCCTCCTATAGGCAAAGACTCCATAGGGACAAGTGAAGGTCGTCTTCTCTTGGTCTTGAGGATCCACCACAATTTGATTATAGCCGGAGTAACCATCTAAGAAACAATAGTACTCATATCCGGCTAACCTTTCAAGCATTTGATCAATGAAGGGAAGAGGGAAGTGATCTTTCCTTGTTGCCTCATTTAGCCTTCTATAATCGATACATACTCTCCACCCCGTGATGGTCCTTGTTGGGATCAATTCATTGCTTTAATTGACCACCACGGTTGTGCCACCTTTCTTTGGGATCACATGAATTGGACTAACCCAATTGCTATCCGAGATTGGATAGATGATTCTGGCATCTAAAAGTTTAATCACTTCCTTACGCACAGCTTCTTTCATGATGGGATTTAACCGTCTTTGTGGTTGAACCACCGGCTTATAATCATCCTCCATCAAAATCTTATGCATGCATAGGGAACGACTTATACCTTTTAGGTCTGAAATCTTCCACCCAATGGCGGATTTGTGTTCCCTAATAACTCTCAATAGCTTTTCTTCTTCATCCTTTTCCAAGGCATTGCTAATGATTACCGGATGTTGACCCTTCTCCCCCAAGAATGCATACCTTAAGTGGGTTGGGAGTTGCTTCAACTCCGGTGCTTTGTTATCATCTTCCATTCCTTCGTTGTTGAGCTTTTCCTTTGCACATTCATCCTTTGGGAGACTCGGTAAAGCTTCCATGTTTTTTAAGTACTCAAGATAGTCCTCATCCCCCAAAGGGTCTTCTTCCTCACTATCATCATCATGGGATTCTACCAACACTTGTGCAAGTGAAGAACCATGGGCTTCTCTAGTGGCCTTTGCCTTGACAATTGAGTCCATCATGTCCACTCGATACACATCCGACCTCTCAGCGGGGTGCTTCATTGTTTTAAAGACATTGAAGACCACATTCTCATCTTGCACCCTTAGGGTGAGTTTCCCTTGTTGTACATCTATCAAAGCACGCCCAGTGGCCAAGAAGGGCCTACCCAATATGAGAGGGATCTCGGCGTCTTCATCCATATCAAGCACCACAAAATCCACCGGAAATATGAACTTGTCCACCTTCACTAACAAATCTTCGACCACCCCATAAGGATATTTTATAGAACGATCGACTAGTTGGAGTGACATCCGTGTATCTTTGGCTTCTTTGATCCCCAACTTCTTCATCATAGAGAGGGGCATCAAGTTGATGCTTGCCCCTAGATCACATAACGCCTTTCCTAGAGTCATCTCCCCAATGGTGCATGGTATAGAAAAAGAACCGGGATCCTTCAACTTTGGAGGTAGTTTTCTTTGAAGAATGGCACTACACTCCTCGGTCGAAGAAATCGTTTCCTCATCCACTATTTTCCGCTTCTTGGAGAGAAGCTCCTTCATAAACCGGGCATAAGATGGCATTTGTTCCAAGGCTTCCGCAAATGGAATGTTAATTTGAAGTTTGTGGAAGACATCAAGGAATTTATTGAACTGTTTATCTTGTAGAGGCTTCTTCAATCTTTCAGGATATCGTACCTTCATGAAGGGCGGGAGGTCTTTGGGTTCAACCCACTTCTTTCTTCGTAACTCTTCATCTACAAGTTTTAACCTTCTCCCTTGCTTCGGTGCCTTGTCACTTGCCAACTCCTCTTTCTTAGGTTGCTCTTCCTCAACATGTGGTTGTTCCGAGGCCTCAGCTTCCTGAGAACTAGTTGCACCCCTGTTAGATCCTAACACCCTACCGCTTCTAGTTGTTACGACATTGCATTGGTTCTTAGGGTTGTTCTCGGTATCACCTGGGAAAGTCCCTGGGAGACGCTCATTTAGTTGCTTTGCGAGCTGAGCCATCTGCGTCTCTAGATTCTGAATTGTCGACCCTGTATGAGTTGCCAACTTGTCAATGGTTGTGCTTGTATTGATTGACAACTTCTCAATTGCCGCATTCGTCTTTTCTATAGACAACTCCCAAGGTTGCCTTCCACCATCTGTTGTTTGCAATTGATTAGGCCCTGGAAGATCCTGCTGAGTATTGCGTTGATGGATTCCATAGTTTGGCCTCTGATTCTGTTGAGGTTGTTGTTGCCCGACTAGACCACCACTAGCATTACTCCAAGCGAAACCCAGATGGTCTCTCCTCATATAACCCCTATTCTGATTCTGACTGTAATCATACTGTCTGTTCCTCTGATAGTTGTTCTGGGGCACGCTGTCATAGAAATTGTGGCATGAGTCCACATGTTCGTGAGAGAAGTTGAACGGACAACTCTGAATGTGATGATCTCCATTACAATTATCACAACCCGGAGGCATTCCTTCGTGTATCACATTAACCTTTTTGTTCCCGCACAATGCCGCATTTTGCATCTTCAACAGTTTATTTTGCTCTAGAATGGCTTCTATTGTTGCAGAACTGACTCCACTTGAGGTTTCCCTACCGCGGTTGTAATCATTGTTCGACATCTTCTCCAATAACGCCCATCCATCCTCAGCTGATAAATAAGACAAAGAACCGCCCACTGCGGCATCACAATTCATCCGGTAGCGCCCCTTAACCCGTTAAAGAAATGTTGAACCTTGGAGACCGGGTCAAAGAAGGCCGAAGGACATCTTCTCAAGAGCACATTATACCTCTCCCAAGCTTTATTATAAGATTCATCTTTTGTTTGCCTGAAAGATGTGACGGCTACTCTTGCTTGTGCCACTTTTTGAGGAGGAAAATATTTAGTGAGGAACTTTTGGGCCATTTGCTCCCATGTTATGATACTGTTGCGATCCAAGCTGTCAAACCAATCGCGAGCGGTATCCCTAAGAGAGAGAGGGAATAGCCGCAAGCGAAACTCATCTTGAGAAACTCCTCTTGTCTTCTGCAAGTCACAAGCTTCAAGGAAGCGAGTGATGTGTCTATGAGGGTCTTGTGTGACACCCGCATCAAATTGATTCTCACGGATCTGGGCTGTGACACATCCTTCCACTCAAGGAATTTGTATTGAGGTTACCCTCACGATAGAAGAAGCACAATCATCCAAATTGGATAGATTGTACTCAAGAGAGGCTTGTAAGGAGGAGGAGGAGGAGGAGGGTTTGCTTCGCCATCCCCTGAAAATTAATTGCTTCAAGACTCTTTCGTTCTCTCCTCGCTTCTTTCCTTAATCGCTTCTCGGCCTTGGTGATCTCCGAATCAAATAGCAAGTCCTCTTGTGAAAGGGTACCTCACATACAAAAACTAGGCAAGACCAAGTGGAATCAAAGAAGTAGAGAGAAATAATAGTAAATAAATAATAGAGAATAAAAATAAAAATAGCTTAATCAAATAATCAAACTTCCCAAAAATTAGGAAAATTGATTGTGCCAATCCCCGGCAACGGTGCCAAAAACTTGTTGTGTCACCGGCAAGTGTACCGGGTCGTCGTAAGTAATAAACACGGTAAGTAATTACCGAGGTCGGACACAGGGATTGGGCTACCAATTCTACCAATTTACAAGAAATTCGATACGTTTGACCAAGTAAAAGCAAATGGTTGAGAAGAGAGAGGAAATAGGATAGCAATTTAAATCAACAAATCAATTAGAGATAAAGTAGGTAGCGATAAGATAAGATAAGAATTAAAATCTGGATTAAACATCTAAGGTCACTAATCCACCTACCCAATCATGCATAGCACCTAAGTGATGATGATCCCCTCCCTAAGTTCAATTGCAATGTCAACCAGGACCCCCAAATTCTCCCTAATGACACTATCGTGCTCAATAGGACGTATTCAACGATTGAGTTAATTACTTGCTACGGTCTCATAACCCAATCATCAAACTCTATTAAATATTGTTCCCTAAAAGGTTGCACTGATCTCCTACTCACTCTCGGCAATATTCAATCGCTGATCCCAATTCAAGTTTTAAACGCGAATTGCCTATCAAGCCTCATCACGTTAACTAGTCAATCATGCATGCTTATGATCAACGCAATAAATTCAGAATTGGAAAACATGAATTGAGGTAAAGGAGGGAAACATACATCACATTGAACGCTACACCGTCATGGGTGGTTTCATTGATCCCTTAGACAAGGGATTTAGTTCCTCATGCTCGTAACAACGCACAAACAATTGGAGTTCATCATAATTGTAAAATAGGAAAATAACATAGGGAGACGCAGCTCCAGAGAATAAGGATTTGTCTCAAAAACGATCTAAAACAAGTGGTGAAAAAAGGTTTATCCAATCTGCCCTAAAACAGCCTATAAATAGAGGTTTTGGGTCTCGCCTGCCATGGGCGAGACCTGGTTCGCGAGGCGAATATTATGAATCAGATCTTCAGAGATTGGTTTTCTCGCGAGGCGAGATGGTGATTCGCGAGGCGAGATAGAAAGGGTGACATCCCTGGCATAGTCAGGCCTTCAGGCTCGCGAGGCGAGATGGTGATTCGCGAGGCGAGACAGAAGCGGTGACTGCGCTTCGTCAGCCGGGTCTTCGAGCTCGCGAGGCGAGATCCTCGTCTCGCGTGGTGAAACATCCGGATTACTTTTCCACTGTTTTCTTCATTTTCCTTGACTCTAAGAGCTTCACTTTTAACCTGAAACAATAAAAGGAAACGAAAAGCGTAATTCTACTTAAAATAAACTAAAAACTACTAAAAATGCATTAAACGAATCAAATTCTAACTTAGGAACAAAACAACGCCAATTTGGGAGATTAACAAGGTTGACTCGCCCGATTAGGCACAAAATCTACCCCTTTTCTAGCTGGAAACTAGATGAGCCAGAGGCTTATCAATAATCTATCCAACAAGGAATCATATGCTTTAATTGGGCTTAAGATGAATAAGTCAGGCCCATTTAAGTGAAGGAACATCATGGATCATGGACTTATCCGCGACAGAGAACTCGGGACCCAATTTAGTCATAATTTTGGCCAAATTGGACAAATCTTTTGAATCTCGAAATTGTAGTTATCCTCCTTATCTTTCTAGGGACATCAAGATCACCAAAATCCGATATCTGTAGCTCAAATTATGTTCTGCGCAAGGCAACAAGGTCAGGATGAGTGAAAAATTCGAAAATTAACAATGTTTAGCAATTAAGCCCAGTAATGTCAAAGCAGAAACAATGATTGTAAAAGTTATCTAATTTCCGTCTCTCTTTGTCTTGTACGGCTGTAAACTGCTATTTATGCTTATTAATCCTGACATAACCCTAGACCAAATTAAGGGCCTCTGAAGAAGCTTTCCAACAAGGGATCATATGCCTTAATTGGGCTTAAGATGAGTAAGTTAGGCCCATTTAAGTGAAGGAACATCATGGACTGTGCACTGGTCCGCGCAAGAGAACTCGGGACCCAATATAGCCTTGATTTTAGCCTAATTTGACAATTCTTGTGAAACTTGAAATTGTAGGTCTCTTCCTTATCTTTCTAGGGACAGCAAGATCACCAAAATCCGATATCTGTAGCTCTAGTTATGCTCTGCACAAGGCAACAAGGTCAGGATGAGTGAAAAATCCTAAAATTAACAATGTTTAGCATTTAAGCCCAATAATGTAAAAGCAAAAACAATGATTGTAAAAGTTGTCTAATTTCCATCTCTCTATGGCTTGTGCGGCTGTAAACTACTATTTATCCTTATTAATCATGAGCTAACCCTAGACCAAATTAAGGGCCTCCGAATAAGCTTTCCAACAAGGTATCATATGCCATAATTGGCCTTAAGATGAGTAAGTTAGGCCCATTTAAGTGAAGGAACATCATGGATCGCAGACTCGATCCGCGCCGAGAACTAGGGACCCAATTTAGCCTTGATTTTGGCCTAATTTGACAATTCTTGTGAAACCTGAAATTGTAAGTCTCCTCCTTATCTTTCTATGGACAGCAAGATCACCAAAATCCGATATTTGTAGCTCAAGTTATGCTCTGCGCAAGGTTACAAGGTCAGGATGAGTGAAAAATCAGAAAATTAACAATATTAAGCAATTAAGCCCAATAATGTAAAAGCAGAAACAATGATTGTAAAAGTTGTCTAATTTCCGTCTCTCTGTGGCTTGTGCGGCAGTAATCTACTATTTATGCTTATTAATCCTGACATAACGCTAGACCAAATTAAGGGCCTCTAAATAAGCTTTGAAACAAGGTATCATATGCCTTAATTGGGATTAAGATTAGCAAGTCAGGCCCATTTAAATGAAGGAACATCGTGGACTGTGCACTGATCCGCGCCAGAGAACTCGGGACCCAAGTTAGCCTTGATTTTGCCCTAATTTGACAATTCTTATGAATCTTGAAATTGTAGGTCTCTTCCTTATCTTTCTAGGGACAGCAAGATCACCAAAATCCGATATCTGTAGCTCTAGTTATGCTCTGCGCAAGGTTACAAGGTCAGGATGAGTGAAAAATCCGAAAATTAACAGTGTTAAGCAATTAAGCCCAATAATGTAATAGCAGAAACAATGATTGTAAATGTTGTCTAATTTCCATCTCTCTCTGGCTTGTGCGGTTGTAAACTACTATTTATCGTTATTAATCACGAGCTAACCCTAGACCAAATTAAGGGCCTCCGAATAAGCTTTCCAACAAGGTATCATATGCCATAATTGGCCTTAAGATGAGTAAGTTAGGCCCATTTAAGTGAAGGAACATCATGGACTGCGCACTGATCCGCGCTAGAGAACTAGGGACCCAATTTAGCCTTGATTTTGGCCTAATTTGACAATTCTTAGAAACCTGAAATTGTAGGTCTCCTCCTTATCTTTCCATGGACAACAAGATCACCAAAATCCGATATCTATAGCTCTAGTTATGCTCTGCGCAAGGTTACAAGGTCAGGATGAGTGAAAAATCCGAAAATTAATAATGTTAAGCAATTAAGCCCAATAATGTAAAAGCAGAAACAATGATTGTAAAAGTTGTCTAATTTCCGTCTCTCTGGGGCTTGTGCGGCAGTAATCTACTATTTATGCTTATTAATCCTGACCTAACCCTAGATCAAATTAAGGGCCTCTGAATAAGCTTTTAATCAAGGTATCATATGCCTTAATTGGGCTTAAGATGAGTAGGTCAGGCCCATTTAAATGAAGGAACATCGTGGACTTTGCACTGATCGCGCCAGAGAACTCGGGATCCAAGTTAGCCTTGATTTTGGCCTAATTTGACAAATCTTGTGAAACCTGAAATTGTAGGTCTCTTGCTTATCTTTCTAGGGACAATAAGATCACCAAAATCCAATATCTGTAGCTCTAGTTATGCTCGGCGCAAGGCAACAAGGTCAGGATGAGTGAAAAATCCTAAAATTAACAATGTTTAGCAATTAAGCACAATTAAGCCCAATAATGTAAAAACAGAAACAATGATTGTAAAATTTGTCTAATTTCCGTCTCTCTCTGGATTGTGCGGCTGTAAACTGCTATTTATGCTTTTTAATACTGACCTAATGCTAGACCAAATTAAGGGCCTCTGAATAAGCTTTCCAACAAGGTATCATATGCCTTAATTGAGCTTAAGATGAGTAAGTTAGGGCCATTTAAGTGAAGGAACATCATGGATCGCGCATTGATCCGCGCCGTGAGAACTCGGGACCCAATTTACCCTTGATTTTGGCCTAATTTGACAATTCTTATGAAACCTGAACTTGTAGGTCTCTAACTTATATTTCTAATGACCGCAAGATCACAAAAATCTGATATCTCGTAGCTCTAGTTATGCTCTGCGCAAGGCAACAAGGTCAGGATGAATGAAAAATCCGAAAATTAAAAATGTATTGCAATTAAGCCCAATTAAGCCCAATAATGTAAAAGCAGAAACAATGATTGTAAAAGTTGTCTAATTTCCGTCTCTCTCTGGGTTGTGCGGCTGTAAACTGCTATTTATGCTTATTAATCCTGACCTCAACCTAGACCAAATTAAGGGCCTCTGAATAAGCTTTCCAACAAGGTATCATATGCCTTAATTGGGCTTAAGATGATTAAGTTAGGCCCATTTAAGTGAAGGAACATCACTGACTGCGCACTGGTCCGCGCCAGAGAACTAGGGACCCAATTTAGCCTTGATTTTGGCTTAATTTGACAATTCTTGTGAAACCTGAAAATGTAGGTCTCTTCCTTATCTTTCTAGGGACAGCAAGATCACCAAAATCCGATATCTGTAGCTCTAGTTATGCTCTGCACAAGGCAACAAGGTCAGGATGAGTGAAAAATCCGTAAATTAACAATGTTTAGCAATTAAGCCCAATAATGTAAAAGCAGAAACAATGATTGTAAAAGTTTGTTAAGTCTCTTAAATGTCTGATGTGCATTTCCCTAAGTTTTGATGAGAACTAAACATTGGTTAATGATTTAATTAACCTTCATATTGGTTGCTAACCTATCTATCGAGTGTGCAGATTAAATAAGAGAATCATTCGTCCAACACTGTTTGAAGATAAAAACTCACGTCCAACACACAAGTGTTTTTAAACAAACGTCCAGCATTGTAGTGTTTGAAGCACATGTCCAAAATGCAAGAGAAAGAAACCCGCGACCACTAAAAGTATCAGAAGGTCGCGTCCACTAAAGTATCAGAAGGTCGCGTCCACTAAAGTATCAGAAGGCCGCGTCTACTAAAAGTATCAGAAGGCCACGTCCACTAAAGTATCAGAAGGTCGCGTCTACTAAAAGTATCACAAGGCCGCGTCCACTAAAGTAACAGAAGGCCGCATCTACTTAAAGTATCAGAATAGCGCGTCCATCAAAGTATCAGAAAAGCCCGTCTAGTGAGGTCTCAGAATTATCCATCTACTAACGTGGCACTTGGAGCTCGTCCATTTAAGTATCAGAACAGCGCGTCCATTAAAGTATCAGAATAGCGCGTCCATTAAAGTCAAATTGTATCCGTCCAATGACGTTACAAAAGACTCTCGTCCACTTGAGTAACAGAGGCTCTCGTCCACTAGAGTAACTGAGACTCTCGTCCACTAAAGGAACAAAGGCTCTCGTCCACTAGAGTAACTGAGACTCTCGTCCACTAGAGTAACTAAGACTCTCGTCTACTAAAGTAACAAAGGCTCTCGTCCACTAGAGTAACTGAGACTCTCTTCCACTGAAGGAACAAAGGCTCTCGTTCACTAGAGTAACTGAGACTCTCATCCACTAAAGTAACAAAGGCTCTCGTCCACTAGAGTAACTGAGACTCTCGTCCACTAAAGGTGACAGAAGCGCTCGTCCACTAGTCTTTGGACTTGTTGAGTCCTTAATATGGAGCTCATCTACTAGCCCGAATGAAAACTCAAATGACTAGATAGACGTGATTATTTTCAAGATGGAAGCACTTATCTTATGAACGCGAAATTCTGAGGATTATCAGAATCGTTTTTCAAAAGCCAGAAAGAGACTTGAAGTCTTCTCTCCTACTCAGTTTCACGATTATCAAGAAAAGAAGACTACTCTCTCAAGCAACCTTGGATAATATAAAAGAATGCGTCCAACATGCTTTATTCCACAAAAAGGGGAGTGTACTCAGCAAAGTACAAAAAGCTCTCTGCCCAACTCTGACATGGCTGTATCTCAATGCTTAAAGCCATGATCCTACATGTTAGAGTACAACTAATGTTCCTATTGCATTAATGGCTGCTCAGAACGACTCTATTGCATTAATGGGTGCTCAGAACGACTCTATTGCATTTAATGAAGTTCTGCTTGAAGCCAACAAACGGATCCTAAATGTTTGAAGACTATAAATACAGAAGTCATTGAAGATGAAGACATAGAGAATACACACTGCATTAAAACGCCATTACTCTGCTCACTAATTCTTTCATTTTGTATTCTTCAAACATTTGAAGTTATTACGCAGACTTTCCTAGACTTCATATTTGAACCACTCTCTGAGTGTTAGTGAAAGATCTGCTTGTGAGAAGTTGTATTTTTACAAACCCAATCTCTCAAACAAACCTAAGTGAGCCTGAAGAGGCTAGGTGTGAAAATAATACTTGTCTTGAGCCTGAAGGGGCTAGGTGTGCAAATAATACTTGTCTTGAGCCTGAAGAGGCTAGGTGTGCAAATAATACTTGAGTCTGTAACCTTATCAGTTATAGTGGATAAATCTTGGTGCTGCCAAGGACTGGACGTAGCTCTTTGATTTGAAGAGTGAACCAGGATAAATCACCATGTTAATCTCTCTTTCATAAACTCTTTAATTGCTATAGTTTTTTTTGCATTTATCAGTTGTGTATTTGCAAAAGTCATCCAATCATCCTGTATTCTTCCACTCGTCCAAATCTAGCTTTCTGTTTGCGAAAAGATTTCAGCTTTGCTTAAATTCTGATAAACACAATTCAACCCCCCCTTCTCGTGTTTATAGTTGTCTATTTCAGTTGGTATCAGAGCTCAGCCTCTGGGTTGAGCATCTAACAGTGTAGAGGTAAAAGGTCCTGACGAATAGACATGACGGCTTGAGCTAGTTCAAGTGGAAGTCATCAGACTGAAGGAGCTTCCCTAACCAGACCTCCTTACTTCAATGGAGAAAACTACAACTACTGGAAGGATAGATTTCAATGGTTTATTCTATCCACAAACTCTGATCTTTGGGATGTCATCACAGATGGTCCATTCATTCCCAAGAATGATGATAACACTGACAAACCAAAAACTCAGTGGACTGCTGCAGAAAAATCAAAATGGGAGCTGAACCACAAAGCCAGATACAACATCATTTGTGCTCTCAGTCCGGAGGAGTTTGAGAAGGTATGTGCCTGTGACTCTACAAAAGAAATATGGGACACCTTAGCTGTCACACATGAAGGAACAACAAAGGTCAAAGAGTCAAAGATTGCCATACTTGTTAGAA
Organism: Sophora flavescens; assembly: GCA_030762895.1. NCBI lineage: Eukaryota > Viridiplantae > Streptophyta > Magnoliopsida > Fabales > Fabaceae > Sophora > Sophora flavescens. The sequence continues at coordinate 3,115,454 of JAUPTC010000012.1, read as the reverse complement.
AGTATGAACTATTCATCATGGAGGAAGGAGAATCTGTTGCTCAGATGATAGGAAGATTTCAAACTATCATCAACAGTTTAAAATCTCTTGGCAAAGTCTATACCAATGCTGAGAAGGTTGGTAAGATTCTGAGAAGTCTACCTAAACAGTGGAGACCTTTGGTCACTGCTATCTCCCAAGCCAAGGATCTCACTACCTTGACTATGGATGAACTTCTTGGAACACTCACTGTGCATGAGCAAGAACTTGGAGATGAAGCTGCACCAAAGAAGGGCAAGTCAATTGCTCTGAAAGCTGATCAAAAGTCAGCAAAAGGTTCCAAGGCTCTGAAGGCAGATGAGTCATCCAGTGACGCTGACCTATCAGAACTCGAGGATTCTGAGAGTGATGAAGAATTGTCTCTCCTGACCAGGAAGATAAAGCTTCTCCTACAGAAAAAGAAGTTCAAGAGGGATAGACCATTCAGAAGGTTCAACAAGGACAAGAACTTCAAAGAATCCACCTCAACAGAAAAAAGTCCAATTGTTTGCTATGAGTGCAAGAAGCCCGGTCACTTCAAGGCAGAATGTCCTCAACTCAAGAAGGCCCCTTTTAAGAAATTCTTCAAGAAGAAGAAGAAAAGAATGATGGCTACTTGGGAGGATATGGAGTCAACATCTTCTGATGAAGAAACTGAGGAAGAAGCCAATCTCTGTTTGATGGCCAACACTGACTCAGACTCTGACGATGAGGTACATCCTGACTATGAGGAATTACTTGATGCCTATGAGGAGTTGATGGAGGAATCCAACTGCTTATCTAAAGCCTTCAAATCCCTCAAGAGAGAGTATGTAAAGCTCACCAATGAGCATAAACAGAAATCTCAAGAGTACGAGAAGCTGGCTAAAGAAAACAGTGAGCAGAAGACTAAAAAGTCTAATGAAGCTAAGATCTCAAGTGAAACATCACCATCTGAAGAAGTTGAAAAGCTTCAACAGAAAGTGGAGGAGCTCACTTCTGATCTTGCCAAATTTGTTAATGGTAGAGACAATCTGACTAAGCTACTTGGTAATCAGAAGCACTCTCTTAACAAAGAAGGTATTGGATATGTCCATCAGGCACATCATAAAGTATCAACTAAAGCTTCTAAAGTATCTGTTAAGTCAACTGTAACCAAATCAACACCTATTTGTAACTTCTGTGGAAAAATCGGGCATGTTATGTCTAAGTGTATCCATAAGAAGAGAAGGAAGTCCTCCCAGACTCCTAGAACTAACAGAAAAGGACCCAGAAAAATATGGGTACCTAAAGATCAAATAATCTTTGTTGCAGATGTCCTCAACAAGACAAAGAAAACACCACTGCTGGTACCTGGACATTGGCTTCTCGCGACATATGACAGGAGAAAGGTCTATGTTCTTACACCTCCAACTTAAGAAAGGAGGACACGTTGCCTTCGGAGGGAATCAGAAAGGGAAGCTTATAGGAATTGGTACTATTGGTGGTAAACCCCCTCTTCCCTCTATATCTAATGTTCTCTTGGTTAAAGGATTAAGACACAACCTGCTTAGCATAAGTCAATTATGTGATAGTGGTTTTGATGTTTCCTTTACCAATGATGTATGCATAGTTAAAGACTGTAGTGGTAAAACCTTCTTTTTAGCTAAAAGGCAACAAAATATTTATAAGATTGAACTGTCTGATCTCTCAGATCGAAGTGTAACCTTTCTGATGTCTAAAGAGGATGAGAGATGGTTATGGCAGAAGAAACTAGGACATGCTAGTATGAAACTAATTTCTGAATTAAAAAGGAATAATCTCGTGAGAGGATTGCCTGATATTAGCTTTAAGAAAGATGTCTTGTGTGATGCATGTCAGAGAGGTAAACAGATAAAATCAAGTTTCAAATCTAAAAACCAAATATCAACCTCTAGACCTCTTCAGTTGTTACACATGGATCTGTTTGGACCAGTTAGTGTTGCAAGCCTGGCTGGAAGAAAATATGGATTTGTCATAGTTGATGACTATTCTAGATACACATGGGTACTCTTCCTAACACACAAGGATGAGTCTTTTAAGGCTTTCTCAGTATTCTGCAAAAGAGTACAAAATGAGCAAGGTTTTTGTATTTCTACCCTTAGAAGTGATCATGGTGGAGAATTTGAAAATGAGCAGTTTAGACAGTTCTGTGAGGAGAATGGAATCTCTCACAATTTCTCTGCACCAAGAACTCCACAGCAAAATGGAGTGGTTTAGAGAAAGAACAGATCTCTACAAGAGATGTCTAGATCTATGCTCAATGAAAATAATCTCCCTAAGTACTTCTGGGCGAAGTCAGAAACACACTGCTTGCTATGTACAAAACATAATACTTATTAGGCCTTTTCTAAAAAGAACTCCTTATGAATTGTGAAAATGAAAAAGCCCCAACATATCTTATTTTCATGCTTTTGGATGTGAATGTTTTATTCTGAATACCAAAGATAATCTTGGAAAGTTTGATTCTAAGGTAGATAAAGGTATTTTCGTAGGATATTCTGAAAAGTCTAAGGCTTTTAGAGTTTACAATTCAAGAACTTGTATTATTGAAGAATTTGTTCATGTTAAATTCAATGATGGATTAATGACTGATAAAGAACTATCAGATCTAGAAGATGATCTTGCAGGTCTTGATATAAACAAGCCAGAAAGTCAACAACCCGATCTAACCAAAACAGAACCTCGTGCTCGAGGCTGAAAGACAAGTGGAACAAACGAGTCAGCAGACAAGTCAAGATCTTCATGATGATCTCAAAAGGGATTGGAAGTTCAACACTCATCATCCTAAGGATCTTATTATTGGAAATCCTTCTGAGGGAGTAAGAACTAGATCCACATTAAGAGAATCAAGTAATGTGGCCTTTATTTCAGATTTGGAGCCTAAACGCATTGAAGAAGCTCTTGAGGATGAAAGCTGGATTCTTGCTATGCAAGAAGAACTTAACCAATTCACTAGAAATGATGTCTGGACTCTTGTCTCTAAGCCTAAAAAAAAGTCAGTTATTGGAACAAGATGGGTCTTCATAAACAAATTGGATGAAGATGGTAAAGTTGTCAGAAATAAGGCAAGGTTAGTAGCTCAAGGCTATAACCAACAAGAAGGTATTGATTATACTGAAACCTTTGCACCTGTAGCTAGAATAGAAGCCATACGCATTTTAATGTCATATGCTGCACAACACCTAATTACCCTGTTTCAAATGGATGTAAAAAGTGCCTTTCTAAATGGTATAATTGAAGAAGAAGTGTATGTTAAACAACCCCCTGGTTTTGAGGATACTGATAAACCAGATCACATTTTCAAACTTAAAAAGGCATTATATGGTTTGAAACAAGCACCTAGAGCATGGTATGATAGACTCAGTTCTTTTCTCATGCATAATGGTTTTACTAGAGGACAAGTAAACACTACTCTGTTCAAAAAATGCTCTAAAGAGAACTTTATTATAGTTCAAATATATGTTGATGATATTATTTTTGGAGCAACTAATGAAAAGCTGTGCAAGGAATTTTCAAGTCTAATGCAAGCTGAATTTGAGATGAGCATGATGGGAGAATTGAAGTTCTTCCTTGGATTACAAATCAAGCAAACAAGTGATGGAATTTACATTCATCAACAAAAATATACCAAGGAGATACTCAAGAAATACAAAATGGAAAATGCAAAGCTCATGAAAACCCCTATGCAACCCAATGCAAAACTAAGCAAAGATGATGAAGGTAAAAAGGTAGATCAAACTGTCTACAGAGGTATGATTGGCTCTCTACTGTACTTAACTTCAAGCAGACCTGACATTCAATTTAGTGTCTGTATGTGTCCTAGATTCCAATTTGATCCTAGAGAATCTCATCTTAAGGCTGTAAAAAGAATATTTAGATATTTGCTTGGAACTACTAATCTTGGTTTGCTGTATTTAAGATCAAAAGAATACAGATTAGTGGGATATTGTGATGCTGACTTTGCTGGAGACAGAATAGAAAGAAAAAAGCACCAGTCGAGGGTGTCACTTCATTGGAGAAAGTTTAGTCTCATGGTCAAGCAAGAGGCAGACAACCATTGCCCTATCTATCTCGCCGGAGCAGAATACATCTCTGCTGCTAGTTGCTGCTCTCAACTCTTATGGGTAAAACATCAACTTGATGATTACTCTATTTATGAACATAACATATATGTATGGTGTGATAATTTGAGTGCTATATGCTTAACTAAAAATCCAATTCAGCATTCTAAGGCTAAACATATTGAAATCAAACATCATTTCATTAGGGATTATGTTCAGAAAGGCATTTTTGATATTAAGTTTGTTAAAACTGAAAATCAATGGGCTGATATTTTCACTAAACCCCTCACAGAAGAAAGGTTTTTATTTATTAGAGATAATCTAAACATGCACTGCATTGTTGAATGACATGTATGAATGTTAACGAGTTTATGCTAAATCTGTCATTACTCCTATATACATGTTCTTTCAACTAAGCATTAGTTCAGGGGGAGTAATGATACAATAATTTAAGTGGAATATGTCTAATATGCTTGCTGCATTACTATGATTTTCTTAACATGTTATCTTTCCTTTAACATATCTCATAAATAAAACTTGATAACCCTTTTTGATGTTGACAAAAGGGGGAGAAAGGAAGAAATGAATAGGGAGAAAGGGAGAAATGAATAGGGAGAAAGGGAGAAATGAATAGGGAGAATGGGAGAAACGAAAATGGGAGAATAGGAGAAATAGAATGAATATGATATGACCTGTTCACACTTACGAAAATTTCAACCTGTCTATATATGCTATTTTCTTTGTCGACATTTTATGAGGTTCATTAAATCATCTCAATGTTTCTCATCATCAAAAAGGGGGAGATTGTTAAGTCTCTAAAATGTCTGATGTGCATTTCCCTAAGTTTTGATGAGAACTAAACAATGGTTAATGATTTAATTAACCTTCATATTGGTTGCTAACCTATCTATCGAGTGTGTAGATTAAATAAGAGAATCATTCGTCCAACACTGTTTGAAGATAAAAACTCACGTCCAACACACAAGTGTTTTTAAACAAACGTCCAGCACTGTAGTGTTTGAAGCGCACGTCCAAAACGCAAGAGAAAGAAACCCGCGTCCACTAAAAGTATCAGAAGGCCGCGTCTACTAAAAATATCATAAGGTCGTGTCTACTTAAAATAATGAAGGCGTCTACTACTTAAAGTATCAGAATAGCGCGTCCATCAAAGTATCAGAAAAGCCCGTCCAGTGAGGTATCAGAATTATCCGTCTACTAACGTGGCACTTGGAGCTCGTCCACTAAAGTAACAAAGGCTCTCGTCCACTAGAGTAACTGAGACTCTCGTCCACTAAAGTAACAAAGGCTCTCATCCACTAGAGTAACTGAGACTATCGTCCACTAAAGGAACAAAGGCTCTCGTCCACTTGAGTAACTGAGACTCTCGTCCACTTGAGTAACTGAGACTCTCGTCCACTAGAGTAACTGAGACTCTCGTCCACTAAAGGTGACAGGAGCGCTCGTCCACTAGTCTCTGGACTTGCTGAGTCCTTAATATGGAGCCCATCTACTAGCCCGAATGAAAACTCAAATGACTAGATAGACGTGATTATTTTCAAGATGGAAGCACTTATCTTATGGATGCGAAATTCTCTGAGGATTATCATAATCATTTTTCAAAAGCCAGAAAGAGACTTGAAGTCTTCTCTCTTACTCAGTTTCACAATTATCAAGAAAAGAAGACTACTCTCTCAAGCAACCTTGGATAATCTAAAAGAATGCGTCCAACATGCTTTATTCCACAAAAAGGGGAGTGTACTCAGCAAAGTACAAAAAGCTCTCTGCCCAACTCTGACATGGCTGTATCTCAATGCTTAAAGCCATGATCCTACATGTTAGAGTACAACCAATGTTCCTATTGCATTAATGGCTGCTCAGAACGACTCTTTTGCATTAATGGTTGCTCAGAACGACTCTATTGTATTTAATGAAGTTCTGCTTGAAGCCAACATCTAAGAGAATGTCTCTAACGGATCCTAAATGTTGGAAGACTAGAAATACAGAAATCATTGAAGATGAAGACATAGAGAATACACACTGCATTAAAACGCCATTACTCTGCTCATTAATTCTTTCATTCTTTCATTCTGTATTCTTCAATCATTTGAAGTTATTACGCAGACTTTCCTAGACTTCACATTTAAACCACTCTCTTAGTGTTAGTGAAAGATCTGCTTGTGAGAAGTTGTATTTTTACAAACCCAATCTCTCAAACACACCTAAGTGAGCCTGAAGAGGCTAGGTGTGAAAATAATACTTGTCTTGAGCCTGAAGAGGCTAGGTGTGCAAATAATACTTGAGTCTGTAACCTTATCAGTTATAGAGGATAAATCTTGGTGCTGCCAAGGACTGGATGTAGCACTTTGATTTGAAGAGTGAACCAGGATAAATCACCGTGTTAATCTCTCTTTCATAAACTCTTTAATTGCTTTAGTTTTTCTTGCATTTATCAGTGGTGCATTTACAAAAGTCATCCATCCACCGTGTATTCTTCCACTCGTCCAAATCGAGCTTTCTGTTTACGAAAAGATTTCAGCTTTGCTTAAATTCTGATAAACACAATTCAAACCCCCCTTCTCGTGTTTATAGTTGTCTATTTCAAAGTTGTCTAATTTTCGTCTCTCTCTGGCTTGTACGGCTGTAAACTGCTATTTATGCTTATTAATCATGACCTAACCCTAGGCCAAATTAAGGCCCTCTGAATAATCTTTCCAACAAGGTATCATATGCCTTAATTGGGCTTATGATGTGTAAGTTAGGCCCATTTAAGTGAAGGAGCATCATGGAGTGCGCACTGATCCATGCCAGAGAACTCGGGACCCAATTTAACCTTGATTTTGGCCTAATTTGACAATTCTTCAGAAACCTGAAATTGTAGGTCTCTTCCTTATCTTTCTAGGGATAGCAAGATCACCAAAATCCGATATCTGAAGCTCTGGTTATGCTCTGCAAAAGGCAAAAAGGTCAGGATTAGTGAAAAATCTGAAATTTAACAATGTTTAGCAATTAAACCCAATAATGTAAGAGCAAAAACAATGATTGTAAAAGTTGTCTAATTTCCATCTCTTTCTGGCTTGTGCGGCTGTAAACTGCTATTTATGCTTATTAATCTTGACCTAATCATAGACCAAATTAAGAGCCTCTGAATAAGCTTTCCAACAAGGTATCATATGCCTTAATTGGGCTTAAGATGAGTTAGTTAGGCCCTTTTAAGTGAAGGAACATCGTGGATCGCATGACCCCCCGTGCCAGATTTCGGGACCCAATTTAGCCTTGATTTTGGCCTAATTTAACCATTCTTGTGAAACTTGAAATTGTAGGTCACTTCCTTATCTTTCTAGGGACAACAAGATCACCAAAATCCGATATAGGTAGCTCTAGTTATGCTCTGCGCAAGGCAACAATGTCAGGATGAGTGAAAAATCCCAAAATTAACAATGTTTAACAATTAAGCCCAATAATGTAAAAACAAAAACAATTAGGGCTCGTTTGGTGGTCAGGATAAGAGAGACAGGATAGGATAAGCTATCATATCCTGTCTGAAACTATTGTTTGGTGAGCCAGCAGGATAGGATAAATCAATCATGTCTCCTATCATATCATGTCCATCTAGTTAAAATTCTATCCTGAGGGGGGAGCTGGGTTAGAACTCAACAGGATATGATAAGGTGATTTAAAGTATAATAAAGTTTAAAAAAAAATGTGTACATAAAATAATTAAAGTATAATAAATTATAATATGGTTACCGAAAAAGGTATAATAAAACATAAAATAATAAAAATATTAATAATTAATTTTAAAAATTATTATTTCTTCTCACAAGGCTAATTTTGTTACGTCATATTATTTTTAAAAACTGAAAAATAAATAAAAATATTCTAATAATTTAACTATATGTAAAGTAAAAACTAAAAATGAATATTTAAAATTATAAAAAATTTAATTTAAGTTAAACAATATTTTAAAAAATTTAAATATTATATGAAATTTTATCAGAAGGACAATTTTGTCTTTTTATATAATCTTAAAAATGAAAATTATAAAAAAAACTAAAATCTAATAAAATATGAAAACATTCAGAACAAGAACGAAAATTTTAAAATTCATACTAAAATTACAATGCTATCCAGTTGGTTATCTGGTGGACACCAAACGTCGGATAGGATAACAGCTTATCCTGCTCATATCATATCCTACTCCTATCCTGCTCCGTTATCCTATCCGCCCATATCCTATCCTGACCACCAAACGAGCCCTTATAGTAAAAGTTGTCTAATTTCCGTCTCTCCTCGGCTTGTGCGGTGTAAACTGCTATTTATGCTTATTAATCATGACCTAACCCTAGACCAAAGTAAGGGCCTCTGAATAAGCTTTCCAACAAAGTATCATATATCTTAATTGGGCTTAAGATGAGTAAGTCAGGCCCACTTAAGTGAAGGAACATCGTGGACTGTGCACTGGTCCGCGCCAGAGAACTCGTGACCCAATTGAGCCTTGATTTTGGCCTAATTTGACAATTCTTGTGAAACCTGAAATTGTAGGTCTCTTGCTTACCTTTCTAGGGACAACAAGATCACCAAAATCCGATATCTGTAGCTCTTGTTATGCTCTGCGCAAGGAAACAAGGTCAGGATGAGTGAAAAATCTTATAATTTACAATGTTTAGCAATTAAGCCCAAAAATGTAAAAGCAGAAACAATGATTGTAAAAGTTATCTAATTTTCGTCTCTGTCTGACTTGTGCGGCTGTAAATTGCAATTTATGCTTATTAATCCTTACCTTACCCCAGACCAAATTAAGGGACTCTGAATAAGCTTTCCAACAAGGTCTCATATGCCTTAATTGGGCTTAAGATGAGTAAGTTAGGCCCATTTAAGTGAAGGAACATCATTGACTGCGCACTGGTCCGCGCCAGAGAACTCGGGACACAATTTAGCCTTGATTTTGGCCTAATTAGACAATTCTTGTGAATACTGAAATTGTAGGTCTCTCCCTTATCTTTCTACGGACAGCAAGATCACCAAAATCCGATATCTGCAGCTCTAGTTATGCTCTGCGCAAGGAAACAAGGTCAGGATGAGTGCAAAATCCGAAAATTAACAATGTGTAGCAATTAAGCCCAATAATGTAAAAGCAAAAACAATGATTGTAATAGTTTTCTAATTTCCGTCTCTCTCTGGCTTGTGCGGCTGTAAACTGCTATTTATGCTTATTAATCCCGACCTAACCCTAGACCAAATTAAGGGCCTCGAAATAAGCTTTCCAACAAGGTATCATATTCCTTAATTGGGCTTAAGATGAGTAAGTCAGGCCCATTTAAGTGAAGGAACATCAAGCACTGCGCACTGATCCGCGCCAGAGAACTCGGGACACAATTTAGCCTTGATTTTGGCATAATTTGACAATTCTTGTGATACCTGAAACTGAAGGTCTCTTGCTTATCTTTCTAGCGGCAAAGAAGATCATCAAAATCCGATATATGTAGCTCTAGTTATGCTCATACCAAGGCAACAAGGTCAGGATGAGTGAAAATCCGAAAATTAACAATGTTTAGCATTTAAGCCTAACTAAGCCCAATAATGTAAAAGCAATAACAATGATTGTAAAAATTATCTAATTTTCGTCTCTCTCTGGCTTGTGTGGCTGTAAACGGCTATTTATGCTTATTAATCCTGACCTAACCCTAGACCAAATTAAGATACTCTGAATAAGCTTTCCAACAAGGTATCATATGTCTTAACTGGGCTTAAGATGAGTAAGTTAGGCCCATTTAAGTGAAGGAACATTATGGACTGTGCACTGATCCGTGCCAAAGACCTCGGGACCCAATTTAGCGTTGATTTTGGCCTAATTTGAAAATTCTTGTGAAACCTGAAAATGTAGGTCTCTTCCTTATCTTTCTAGGGACAACAATATCTCCAAAATCCGATATATGTAGCTCTAGTTATGTTCTGCGCAAGGCAACAAGGTCAGGATGAGTGAAAAATCCGAAAATTAACAATTTTAAGCAATTAAGCCCAATAATGTAAAAGCAACAACAATGATTGTAAAAGTTGTCTAATCTCTATCTCTTTTTGACTTGTGCGACTGTAAACTGCTATTTATGCTTAATAATCCTGACCTAACACTAGATCAAATTAAGGGCCTCTGAATAAGCTTTCCAAAAAGGTATCATATGCCTTAATTGGGCTTAAGATGAGTAGGTTAGGACCATTTAAGCGAAGGAACATTATGGACTGTGCATCGATCCATACCAGAGAACTCGGGACCCAATTTAGACTTGATTTTGGCCTAATTTGACAATTATTGTGAAACATGAAATTGTAGGTCTCTTCCTTATCTTTCTAGGGACAACAAGATCACCAAAATCCGATATCTATAGATCTAGTTATGCTCTGCGCAAGGCAACACGGTCAGGATGAGTGAAAAATCCGAAAATTAACAATGTTTAGCAATTAAGCCCAATAATGTAAAAGCAAAAACAATGATTGTAAAAGTTGTCTAATTTCCGTCTCTCTCTGACTTGTGTGGCTGTTAACTGCTATTTATGCTTATTAATCCTGACCAAACCGTAGACCAAAATAAGGGCCTTTGAATAAGCTTTCCAACAATGTATCATATGCCTTAATTGGACTTAAGATGAGTAAGTTAGACCCTTTTAAGTGAAGGAACATCATGGACTGCGCACTGATCCGCGCCAGAGAACTCGGGACCCAATTTAGCCTTGATTTTGGCCTAATTTAACAATTCTTGTGAAACCTGAAATTGTAGGTCTCACCTTATCTTTCTATGGACAGCAAGATCACCAAAATCCGATATCTGTAGATCTAGTTATGCTCTGCGCAAGGCAACAAGGTCAGGATGAGTGAAAAATCTGAAAATTAACAATGTTTAGCAATTAAGCCCAATAATGTAAAAGCAATAACAATGATTGTAAAAGTTGTCTAATTTCCGTCTATCTCTAGCTAGTGCGGCTGTAAAATGCTATTTATGCTTATTAATCCTAACCTAACCCTGACCAAATTAAGGACCTCTGAATAAGCTTTCCAACAAGGTATCATGTGCCTTACTTGAGCTTAAGATGAGTAAGTTAGGCCCATTTAAGTGAAGGAACATCATGGACTGCGCACAGATCCGCGCCAGAGAACTCGGGACCCAATTTAGAATTGATTTTGGCCTAATTAGACAATTCTTGTGAAACGTGAAATTGTGGGTTTCTTCCTAATCTTTCTAGGGACAACAAGATCACCAAAATCCGATAACTGTAACTCTAGTTATGCTCTGCACAAGGCAACAAGGTCAGGATGAGTGAAAAATCCGAAAATTAACAATGTTTAGCAATTAAGCCCAATAATGTAAAAGCAAAAACAATGATTGTAAATGTTGTCGAATTTCCGTCTCTCTCTGAGTTGTGCGGCTGTAAACGCCTATTTATGCTTATTAATCCTGACCTAACCCTATACCAAATTAAGGGCCTCTGACTAAGCTTTTTAACAAGGTATCATATGCCTTAATTGGGCTTAAGAAGAGTAAGTTTGGGTCATTTAAGTGAAGGAACATCATGGACTATGCACTGATCCGCGCCAGAGAACTTGGGGCCCAATTTAGCCTTGATTTTGGCCTAATTTGACAATTCTTGTGAAACCTGAAATTGTAGGTCTCTTCCTTATCTCTCTTGGGACAGCAAGATCACCAAAATTCGATATCTACTGCTCTTGTTATGCTCTGCGCAGGGCACCAAGGTAAGGATGAGTGAAAAATCCGAAAATTAACAATCTTTAGCAATTAAGCCGTATTAAGCCCAACAATGTAAAAGCAAAAACAATGATTGTAAAAGTTGTCTAATTTTCGTCTCTCTCTTGCTTGTGCGGCTGTAAACTGCTATTTATGCTTATTAATCCCGACCTAACCCTAGACCAAATTAAGGGCCTCGGAATAAGCTTTCCAACAAGGTATCATATGCCTTAATTGGGCTTAAGATGAGTAAGTTAGGCCCATTTAAGTTTAGAAACATCATGGACTACGCACTGATCCGCGTGAGAGAACTCGGGACCCAATTTAGCCTTGATTTTGGCCTAATTTGACAATTCTTGTGAAACCTGAAATTGTAGGTCTCTTCCTTATCTTTCTAGGGACAACAAGATCACCAAAATCCAATATCTATAGCTCTAGTTATGCTCTGCGTAGGGCAACAAGGTCAGAATGAGTGAAAAATCGAAAAATTAACAATGTTTAGCAATTAAGCCCAATAATATAAAAGCAAAAACAATTGTTATAAAAGCTGTCTAATTTCCATCTCTCTGGCTTGTGCGGCTGTAAACTGCTATTTATGCTTATTAATCGTGACCTAACCCTAGACCAAATTAAAGGCCTCAGAATAAGCTTTCCAACAAGGTATCTGATGAGTGTGATTCCACCTCATCTTTGTCCATCATTTTGCATGCATTTTCATGTAGTTTAGGCATATTTTTATTAGATTTTAGGTTAATTTTCCTTTGGAATGGGTAAGGCGGTTTTCGTGTGTTTTTTTGCAGATATCAAGGGTAAATTGCTCAAGATCAACCATGATGGAGTTTGGATGAAGATAGGGCTTTAAAAGTGAAGAAAATGAGCCAAACAGAGCCCATCACGGCCTAGCCGTGATGCCCATCACGGCCATGATCGAGCAAAACTGAAAAAGAACAAAGGCTGAAGTCAGAGTCTGTCACGGCCTAGCCGTGATAGCCATCACGGCCGTGACCCAAAACCACCACAAGTCGAAGAGCTGCATCGGGGCGGACCATGATGGCCATCACGGCCGTGATGAGCATCACGGCCATGACGAGACCAACCAGTGAAAGAGTTTTCAAGGCAGAATCCGTCACGGCCAGGCCGTGATAGCCATCACGGCCGTGACGCGTATTACTTGGCTCAGAAGTAATAGAATTGGATCTAATTTGAGTTGGATTAGGACTCTAACTGCCCAATTCTATAAATAAGGGACCAGGCAGAGGCAAAAAAACATCAGACCTTTGGGGCTACTACTCTAGGCATAGATTATAGATCTCTTCTCTTCTTCTCCTCTCTTCTCTTTTCTGATTTTCACTATGTTGTCAACCCAGCTTGTCATCTCCATGGCAAGACTGGAGTAGTAGTTTGTTTCTAGGGATTAGGGCTCTGCCCAAGTTTGTTTATGATGTAAATTTGATGTAAACTCTTTGTTAATTACGATTTGCTTTAGATCTGATTTCTAGTGTGTTAATCACTCATAAATTTCGGCAACCGTTTATTTGCGTGACGTAGACGTTCTAAGGAGGAACCTAGTGGTGAACTTAGGATTTCTAGGGTGTTTCACTCGTAAAGCCCGGCAGCCACTGGTTTGTGAGATGTGAATGATCCAAGGAGGAACCTAGCGGTGAACTTAGGTTATTTGCATGACCGAGACATTTCAAGGAGGAACCTAGCGGTGAACTTGGGTGTCGGACCTATAGAAGTCAGACTTGGGACTGAAATCACGAAAGTTAGAAGCCGTCCCTCGAGGAGCAACGAGTTGTCACGGAACGCAAAGGGTCCAATCTGGGATCGACTACCACGAAAGTAGGGGTCGAGTCAATTGGGCACGGCTTTTGTAACCCGAAAGGGAGCTTAAGCTATTAGAGGATAAACTCGCCTTCAAGGCAATTTCGGTAATCAACAAAGGTAAATCTGTTAGCAACATAAACGACCTCAAAGGTAACCCAAATCCCTAGGAATCCGTTTAAATCGAAAACCCCAAAAACATTTGTTTTCTGTTTGTTTATCATTTAAATTCAAATTCAAAAACCCTTTTTACAAAACCCTTTCATATAGTTCAGATTCAATCGAATCAAAATTAATTGTGATTCGGGAACACAGTCTCTGTGGGTTCGATATCTTTTATTACTTGACGACAGTCCGGTACACTTGCCGGAATCGCACGAGCGCGCCGCCTCCGCGGCGCGACGACACATCAAGTTTTTGGCGCCGTTGCCGGGGATTGTGCCTTTTCGAATCTCAATTCAAATTTTAAATTGATTTTTCTGGACCCTTTTCTTTTTGTTTGATTTTCATTTCTGAAATTTAAAAAAAAAAAATCAAAAAAAAAAAATTTATTTTCCTTTTATTGTATCCATCTCTCTGTGTGTTATATGCAAAGATCTCTAAGTCTTGGGAGCCTTAGTGAGATTGATCCGGAGATCGAGAGGACCTTCCACAGACGTAGAAGACTACAAAGAGAGGGAGAAAGGTTGAGTCCCGTTCCACTCATGGCAAATCAACCGGATACAAAGCCTTTGAAGGACTACGCAGCCCCAAATGCGAGAGGCTTGCGAACTGGGATTGCAAGGCCAGAGATTGAGGCGGAAAACTATACCATACCGCCCATGCTAATCAACATGATTAGGCAACATCAATTCGGGGGATTGCCTTCGGAGGACCCGATCGATCACATAGAGACATTTTTAGAGTTCACCGATGCAATCCGGATTCATGGAGCCTCGGTCGATGTTGTGCGTTTGAGACTGTGCCCCTCATCTCTCACTGGAAAGGCAAAGGCCTGGCTAAAGCAAATCCCCGCTAACACTTTGACCACTTGGGACCAATTGGAGCAGGCGTTCTTGGAGAAATTCTTCCCTCCATCCAAGACGGCCTACATAAGAACCCAGATCACCGGCTTCTTCCAGAAAGACGGAGAATCATTATCGGAAGCCTGGGATCGTTACAAGGGACTGCTGGAGTCGTGCCCACATCACGGACTCGAGAGGTGGTTAATAGTGCACACCTTCTATAACGGATTAGACTACTCTTCGAAGGTGTCACTAGATTCTGCAGCCGGTGGAGCGTTTATGAATAGGCCTCTCACTGAGGCATTCAACATCATCGAGAATGTCGCCACCAACTACCACCAATGGGGATCCGAAAGAGGTAATAACCCGAACAAGATTTCGGGGGGTAAGTTTGAGGTAAATAGCACAGATCTTATTATGTCAAAGATAGACTCACTTAATAAACGTTTTGATCGGCTTGAAAGAGCTAATGTGAGTGCATTAGGTGCTACTAACCTTGTTTGTGAGATTTGTGGTATGCAGGGACATGACATGATGGGATGCCCACATGGATCCGGCGCTTCGGGTGAGCAAGTGAACTCTTGTAACAACTACTATGATACTGAACCCGAAGCTGCCCAACTATGCTCCCCCAAATCCCTACAACCAAAGAAGGAACAACCCTTACCTCTCCTACGGCAACTACAGCAACACGCTCAACCATGAGTTCCAAGAGGGTCAAGGTAATAAGAGAGCAGCACCGGGGTACCCTCAGGTACAAAGATCTAAACTCGAGACTTTATTTGAAAGTTTTGTCGAAACTCAG
The DNA here is from genome assembly GCA_030762895.1 of Sophora flavescens. Taxonomy (NCBI): domain Eukaryota; kingdom Viridiplantae; phylum Streptophyta; class Magnoliopsida; order Fabales; family Fabaceae; genus Sophora; species Sophora flavescens. The sequence continues at coordinate 3,100,007 of JAUPTC010000012.1, read as the reverse complement.
ACAAAACAGAATGAGGAGTTTAGACAACAAGGAAGGGCAGTGAGTGAGGCAATAAAGGATCTAGCATCTAAGGTAGACAACTTAGCAAATCATAACAAGATGCTAGAAAACCAGATTGCCCAACAAGCCAGCACGTACTCGAGACCTAAGGGTACATTCCCGGGGCAACCCGAAGCAAATCCCAATGAGCATTGCAATGTCATACACTTGAGGGATGATAAGCTTGGGGTGGGGGTAGCTGAAATGGACGTGGAACCGGAGGAGGACACGAGCGAAAAGGAAGAGTCAGAACCGAAGTATGTCCCTCCACCACCGTACCAACCCCCGATACCTTTCCCACAAAGGTTGGTTAGGAAAAAGCAAGTAGATGTAGAAACTAAAATGCCTACTAAACTGAAAGACCCAGGTAGTTTCTCCATCGCTTGCTCAATTGAACAAGTGCACATTGGCCAAGCCTTATGTGACTTAGGGGCTAGTGCGAGCTTGATGCCCCTCACTATCATGGAAAGGTTGGAAAGTAAAGAGTTGAGACCGTTCAAATTCTCCTTACAATTTGCGGACGGCTCAACTAGGACGCCTCTAGGCATACTAGAGAATGTCCATGTGAAGGTAGGGAAATTCTTCATCCCTACCGACTTCCTGGTATTGGATATGAAAGGGAATTCTGAATTCCCCATCATTTTAGGAAGGCCATTCTTGGCAACTGCTGGAGCAGTAATAGACGTAAGGAATGGGAAGCTCTCTCTAACTGTAGAGGAAGGTAGGATCGATTTTCAATTGACTAACTCTGATAACAACCTTCCTTTTGAGAGCCATGTGTGCAGAATTGATACAACGTCTCCAGTGGTAAAAGAAGAACTGAATATGGAAGCAACTCCGAAGGTATGCATGGCTAATGATGCACCCAGCAGTGATGGAATTGGAGTTGCTGTCCATACTAAAACAAAACTTCCGCCGGGAGGAAGGAAGGCTAGGAAGCTCCGAGAGAAAAGAGCAAAGCGGAAGCATTATTGGCCGTATGAGCAGAAACGGCTATTTGAAGGAGCTCCATGGAAGAGAAGTGTGCCTGAACTTCTACGCCCAAACCGACCCCTGTGACTTGAGGAAGTATGGTCAAGCTTAAGACCATAAATAAGCGCTTCTTGGGAGGCAACCCAAGTTTTCTTTCCCTTTTTCCTTTTGTTTTTGATTTAACCTCTTGAATAATTTGAGAAGATCAAGAGGCAAAAATATCATTAATAGGTTTGTCTAGTGTTTTCAGGTTGAGAAAGAGAAGAAGAGCATAAAAAGATAAAGTCAGAGGCCATCACGCCCGGCCGTGATACGGTGGTCACGGCCGTGATGAACTAAACAAGACTGTCACGGCCGTGATGAACTAAACAAGAGCACAGAAAGGATCACGGCCTAGCCGTGAAAACCATCACGGGCATGATGAGTAGGATGCCAAGGCCAGAGAGCATCACGGCCTAGCCGTGATGTAGATCACGGCCGTGACAGGGCAACTCCTGAGGATCAGAATCGATCACGGCCTGCCCGTGATGAGCCTCACGGCCGTGATAAAATTTCTACCCAAGTTTTGACTGGAATGTGAAGCCAACACCCGCTACCGACTCGGTAAGTTGTTCCATTTTTCTCTTCTCTCCGACTTGATTATTTACATTGGAGACAATGTAAGTAATCAAGCTTGGGGTAGGAGTATTTATTTTTGCATTTGCATTGTTGCATTCATATTGCATTCTCATAGGCATGGATTGGTATGATCATATTCTCTAGATTGCCCCTCACTTAGAACATGCATCCGATTGTGAGAACTTGGAGCCAAATGAATTGAGATAGTGAATTTTGAACCCAATTTTTCATTATTCTTGTGATATGGCTAAAAATAAAAAATTCTTGAGATAGTCATTTGATAGTTGATAATTAGCATGTGGTTCCTTAAAACTTGTGTTCCTCACTGATTTATGAACTACTAAACGTAAGATTTTGAGCCAAAAGGGGTATTCACTAAATCTACCCCATTTCTTGTGCTAGAGTGTTGTAATTCCTCTTGGACTGTATTTTCTAGAACTTGACTTGAAACCATTTCAAAACTTAAAAATTTCTGAAAACATTTTTTAATATGATTGAGGCACTAGGTATTTTTCCGGCCTCCCGAGCTTTGAATGATAAATGCTACCCCTTAGTTGCCCAATTTTGAGCCTAAAGAAAAAATACTTTTCTTGGTACCATGAATTAATTTGATGAATAATGCTTGGTATGGCACCTTTTAAAGTATTACAAAAAGGGCAAAATGGTAGTTGGAAAAAGAATGGGATGAAAATATTTCTCTTGAGCTATAAATCTCCCCTTCTCCAAACAAATAAAAATGAAATGAACAGAAAAAAAATGGAGAAGGGGATGACAAAGAAAGTGAGAAATGAAAAGAAAATGAAAAAAGAAAAAAAAATATAATAGAAGGAAGAAAGGTGGAAAAAGTAAATCAAAGCCCCCAAAAGGTATTTTAGAAGGTGTCATACTTTGTAATGTTTGATAATCTATCTAGCCTTCTTGAAAATTCCCTTTCTTTGATTTTCCCACCTAACAATAAATCCCATGGCCACATTACAACCAAAGGAAAAGACCTCTTGATTCTTAAGTGTTTTCTTAAATAAAGTAGAGATTTGGTTAATAGTCAAGCCTATGGTAAAATACTTTACTTGAGGAAATGGAGTGAATTGTCATAAACCCTAAAACACTTGAGTGAGGTGAGATGAGTGCCCAAATCAGTGAGGACATGAACTTGAAGAACCTAAGCTTCTAATTGGACTTGAACTTGATTATCTCTTGAATGCTTATTAAAAATGCCTATTACTTGGATTAGCTTCTAGGGTTCTTGGTTCACTATCCATGCTTTGATTGATATATCTTATGTCCTGAGTAATTGCTTGAGGACAAGCAAAGTTTTAAGCTTGGGGTGATTTGATGAGTGTGATTCCACCTTATCTTTGTCCATCATTTTGCATGCATTTTCATGTAGTTTAGGCATATTTTTATTAGATTTTAGGTTAATTTTCCTTTAGAATGGGTAAGGCGGTTTTCGTGTGTTGTTTTGCAGATATCAAGGGTAAATTGCTCAAGATCAACCATGATGGAGTTTGGATGAAGATAGGGCTTTAAAAGTGAAGAAAATGAGCCAAACAGAGCCCATCACGGCCTAGCCGTGATGCCCATCACGGCCATGATCGAGCAAAACTGAAAAAGAACAAAGGCTGAAGTCAGAGTCTGTCACGGCCTAGCCATGATAGCCATCACGGACGAGACCCAAAACCACCACAAGTCAGAAGCTGTCAGGGCCAGGCCATGATGGCCATCACGGCCAGGCCGTGATGAGCATCACGGCCATGACAGACCAACCAGTGAAGAGTTTTCAAGGCAGAATCCGTCACGGCCAGGCCGTGATAGCCATCACGGCCGTGACGCGTATTACTTGGCTCAGAAGTAACAGAATTGGATCTAATTTGAGTTGGATTAGGACTCTAACTGCCCAATTCTATAAATAAGGGACCAGGCAGAGGCAAAAAAACATCAGACCTTTGGGGCTACTACTCTAGGCATAGATTATAGATCTCTTCTCTTCTTCTCCTCTCTTCTCTTTTCTGATTTTCACTATGTTGTCAACCCAGCTTGTCATCTCCATGGCAAGACTGGAGTAGTAGTTTGTTTCTAGGGATTAGGGCTCTGCCCAAGTTTGTTTATGATGTAAATTTGATGTAAACTCTTTGTTAATTACGATTTGCTTTTCGGCAACCGTTTATTTGCGTGACGTAGACGTTCTAAGGAGGAACCTAGCGGTGAACTTAGGATTTCTAGGGTGTTTCACTCATAATGCCCGGCAGCCACTGGTTTGTGAGATGTGAATGATCCAAGGAGGAACCTAGCGGTGAACTTAGGTTATTTGCATGACCGAGACATTTCAAGGAGGAACCTAGCGGTGAACTTGGGTGTCGGACCTATAGAAGTCAGACTTGGGACTGAAATCACGAAAGTTAGAAGCCGTCCCTCGAGGAGCAACGAGTTGTCACGGAACGCAAAGGGTCCAATCTGGGATCGACTACCACGAAAGTAGGGGTCGAGTCAATTGGGCACGGCTTTTGTAACCCGAAAGGGAGCTTAAGCTATTAGAGGATAAACTCGCCTTCAAGGCAATTTCGGTAATCAACAAAGGTAAATCTGTTAGCAACATAAACGACCTCAAAGGTAACCCAAATCCCTAGGAATCCGTTTAAATCGAAAACCCCAAAAACATTTGTTTTCTGTTTGTTTATCATTTAAATTCAAATTCAAAAACCCTTTTTACAAAACCCTTTCATATAGTTCAGATTCAATCGAATCGAAATTAATTGTGATTCGGGAACACAGTCTCTGTGGGTTCGATATCTTTTATTACTTGACGGCAGTCCGGTACACTTGCCGGAATCGCACGAGCGCGCGCGTCCGCGCGCGACATCAGTATCATATGCCTTAATTGGGCTTAAGATGAGTAAGTTAGGCCCATTTAAGTGAAAGAACATCATGGAGTGTGCATTGATCCGTGCCAAAGAACTAGGGACCCAATTTAGCCTTGATTTTGGCCTAATTTGACAATCCTTGTGAAATCTGAAATTGTAGGTCTCTTCCTTATCTTTCTAGGGACAACAAGATCACCAAAATCCGATATTTGTAGCTCTAGTTATGCTCTGTGCAAGGCAACAAGGTTAGGATGAGTGAAAAATCCAAAAATTAACAATGTTGAGCTATTAAGAACAATTAAGCAAAATAATATAAAAGCAAAAACAATGATTGTAAAAGTTGTCTAATTTCCGTCTCTCTCTGGCTTGTGCGGCTGTAAACTGCTATTTATGCTTATTAATCCTGACCTAACCCTAGACCACAAACCGGACGTTATTTTGCTTTTTGAAACTTTATGTCACTCAAATAAAATAGAGGAAATTCGTTTAAAGTTAGGATTTGATTTTTCTTTTGCTGTTGATAGGGAGGGACGTAGTGGAGGTATTGCGATTATTTGGAAACAATCCTTTGAATGTCGCATTATCAATTACTCAATGAATTTTATTAATGTGGAGGTGTCTGATAACGACAGAGTTTTATGGAGGTTGACTAGGTTTTATGGTTATCCTGAGAGGACCAGAAGACGTGATTCCTGGAATTTATTAAGAAACTTAGCTACAATGTCATTGCTTCCTTGGTGCATTATTGGGGACTTCAATGACTTGTTAATGGCTTAGGACAAGAGGGGAAGAGTCGATCATCCGAACTGGCTTATAAATGGTTTGTGACACTGTTCGAGAGTGTAATCTAATTGATCTTCCTCTTAATGGGTATCAGATTACTTGGGCAAACCATCGTGATTCTGATAGTGCAGTGGAAGAACGTCTTGATAGAGCTTTGGCTTCTGAGGTGTGGTTGAATTTATTTCTGAATGCACAATTATCAAATCTTTTAGCTCCTGTCTCGGATCATTCACCACTCCTACTTTGTATTGATCAGCGCCCGGCTCAGAAGCACCAGAGAAAGTTTTGCTTTGAGAATCGTTGACTTGAAGAACTCGAGGTGGGTGATGTGGTGCGGTCTAGCTGGGAGAATGGGATACATGATGATGTTATTTCTAAACTAAAGCAGTGTGTAGTAATGACCTAGAGGTTTGGAGTAAGAAACTTAATGGGAATTTCCGCAAAGAAGCAAATCAGTGTAAAAGGCTTTTGGAGGCTACTAGAATTTCTCATGATCCAGAGGATGCCTCGATTTATGAGAGACAGCGAGAAAGACTTGCATCAATTTTGGCTCAAGAGGAGATCTATTGGAAGCAAAGAGCCAAGGCCTTTTGGCTTAGAGATGGAGATGCAAATACAAAATTTTTTCACTTGACTGCTACTTCCAGGAAGAGAAGGAAAATTATTGACAAGCTAAAAAATGATAACAATGAATGGGTAGGTGGTCAACCGAGTCTTTGTGAGCTTGCAAAGGACTATTTTGGAAACCTGTTTCTAGATCAACAGAGCATTTATTCTCCAGTTATTGAGGCAATGTTCCCTATTGTCTCGGTGGAAGATAATCAAGGGTTGGAACTTCCCTTCACTGGAAAGGAATTCAGAGCAGCTATTTTCCAGATACACCCAGATAAATCTCCGGGGCCAGATGGTTTAAATCCTGCTTTTTACCAAAGATTTTTGGGATATTTGTGGCAAGGATATTTTCACGGCTTGTTGCTACTGGTTGGAGACTGGTAACTTTCCATCAACTCTTAATGATACAAATATTGTTTTAATTCCTAAAGTTGATAGCCCTTCTTCTATGAGAGACTTGAGACTTATATCCTTGTGTAATGTTCTATATCAAATAGTGGCAAAAGTCTTAGTTAACAGGTTGGAAAAATTATTGCCAAAGTGTATCTCAAAAGAGCAGTCTGCTTTTGTAGAAGGAAGATCTATCCTGGATAATATGCTCATAGCTTTTGAAATTATCCACCATATGAAATGCAAAACAAAGGGAGTTATAGGTGAAGTGGCTTTGAAAATAGATATCAGCAAAGCTTATGATAGAGTGTACTGGGATTTTCTCCGTGCTATTATGGAGAAGATGGGCTTCTGTGATAGATGGGTCAGATGGATTATGCTGTGTGTTTCCTCTGTTAGCTACTCGGTTCTGGTTAATGATGATTCTGTTGGACCAATTACTCCAGGCAGAGGCTTAAGGCAAGGTGACCCTCTCTCCCCTTATCCCTTTCTTATCTGTGCTCGGGGCCTTACTTCCCTAATCAAAAGAGTTGAGGGGAGGGATGACATTCATGGTATTCAAATTTGTCGGGGTGCTCCTTCTGTTAGTCACCTTCTTTTTGCAGATGATAGCTTTTTATTCTTTAGAGCTAGTGAGCGTGAATGTAATGTGATGAAGTCAATTCTTGCTACTTTTGAAGCAACATCAGGTCAAGCAGTTAATTTCAGTAAATCTGAGATTTTTTATAGTAAGAATGTGGATGTTGGTACTCGATTGGCTTTATCTAATATATTGGGAGTCCAGACCTGTCTTGGGTCAGGAAAATATCTGGGGCTTCCCTCATTAATTGGTAGAAAAAAGAAAGCTACATTTAATTATCTGAAGGACAGGGTGTGGAAGAAAATTAATTCTTGGAGTGGCAGACATCTTTCCAAGGCTGGCAGGGAGGTTCTGGTGAAGTCTGTGCTCCAAGCGATTCCAGCTTATTGCATGAGTGTCTTCTTACTACCTCCTTCATTGGTAGAAGAGATTGAAAGGATGATGAACTCTTTTTGGTGGGGATCCAAGAAGGGAGATACGCGTGGCATTAACTGGTTGAAATGGGATAAGCTATCTATGAGGAAGGAATTTGGTGGCCTCGGCTTCAGAAATCTGAAAGCTTTTAATTTGGCAATGCTAGGGAAGCAAGGTTGGAAATTTGTTTCTAACCCAGAAGCTATGGTCTCAAGGATTTTCAAAGCTAAATACTATCCAAGAGGTCAGTTCTAGGATTCGATTCTTGGTCATAATCCAAGTTTTATTTGGCGTAGCATCTGGAATTCCCGGGTCTTGTTGAATGAGGGCTCTAGATGGAGAATTGGCACTGGACACAATATTCCAATCTTAAATGAGCCTTGGATTGCAAATGGTCAAAGGCTGAATCGCCATTTTAACTAAACCCAAATGGCTCATAATTGGGTGGTCAGTGATTTTATTATGCCTGGTACCAGAAGATGGAATGAAGATTTTGTGCGTCAGTTTTTTACTCCTTGTGATGCTGCTACTATACTAGCCACGCCCTTAGTTGATGAAGTAGGGGAGGACATGCGCATATGGAAATATAGTAAGGACGGCTTTTATACAGTTCGTTCATCTTATAGACTTTGTATCGAATCCTTATTGAACACAGCTCATCTGAAACAAGATGGAGATTGGTGAAGTATTTGGAACTTGGAAGTGCCCCCCAAAGTGAAGTCTTTCATTTGGCGCACATGCAGGGAGGTTCTTCCCACTAGAATAAACCTGCAGAGGCGTGGGGTGGCTTGTACAAGTTCGTGTGTGAGATGCGAAACTGGTCTTGAATCTCAGTGTCATGCATTACTGCAGTGTGACAAGAGTAGAGATATTTTGATCCAAGCTGGGTATTGGCACATCATTGATCATTTTCTTAACCAGGTGAACTCTTTCTCTGAGTTATATTTCTTGGTCAGTGGTGTTATTGGCTCAAATAAAAGGGTGGATTTTGTGATGATATTGTGGGGCATATGGAAGGCTAGGAATCAAAAATTGTGGAACAATGAGGATATGACTGGAACTCAAGTCATCAGCTGTTCAAAAGAGATGTTGTCCAGTTGGATTTTAGCTAGGAAAAGGAAACCCCCTTGGGTGGTTGTTGGTCCTGGAATTACCCGAGCTAGATGGTCACCTCCTCCTTTTGGGTCTTTGAAATGCAATGTTGACGTAGCTTTCTTTGAGGCCATAAATTTATCCGGGTTTGGCATGTGCATCTGTGATCATGAGGGCAAGTTTGTTCAAGCTAAAACAATGTGGGTAGAATCAAAGTTGGAAGTGGAGGTGGGGGAAGCAATGGGTCTCTTGTTTGCCATTAAATGGTGCATTGAGCTGGGTTTCACCAACGTCCACTTTGAAGTTGATAGTAAAGGGGTGGTGGATGAGTTATCTTCATCAAAGGAAAATATTACTGAGTTTGGTATCATTGTCAATTGTTGCAAGTGACTTACTTCTTACTTTACAAACTTTTCAACAAAGTTTATTAGGAGGCAAGCAAACAAAGTGGCTCACTCTTTGGCTAGGGCGTCTTTGTTGTATGCTAGCTCCTGTTGTTTTTACATTGCTCCTAATTGTATTGCTGACACTATTATGAATGAATTTCCATAATTTGACTTTTATCAACAAAAAAAAAAACAAAAAAGAATTATAGAAGGGTGATGTTGAAGGTGTGGATTCCCCAACAGCTCAGCTATAAGGCTTTTAATGCTTTGTTTCTAATCTTGTGGAGTAAGATAATATGAATCCATTTCATCGAAAGTGACGTTATAAACATGAAATTTTACATTTTTTTTACAGTTTTTGAGAAGAAAAAACACACACACACACATAGTGGGAGACAGAGTCCCACAGCTCATAAACACACAAATTAAAATTTGGGTTTTCTTTTGGTTTCTACTTTTGGTCTCTCTTCAGAATCTCAATCCAATTGACTTTCATCCTCTACAGTCATCAGACACCCTTTGGGATTTTCTTTTTAAATTTCACAGCAAGTTTCAGTATTTTTTTTGGGTGAATAGAAAGTTTCATTTCTGGGTTTAATTACATAGTTTTTTTTTTGCAAAATTTTGTTTTTTTTTCATTTGGGTGTTTTTGGTTTTTTTTTCTTTTGTTGTTGTGGGTTTGTGTTGAAAGGGAAGAAAAAAAAAGGTAGTGTCTGGAATCTGGGGAAAAAATGGGTTTGATTTATGGGATTTTCATGGGGATGTTATTTGGCATCGCATTGATGGCAGGATGGGAGGGCATGATGAGATACCGAAGTGCAAGGCGAATTGCAAAGGTATGAACGATGGTTTTTTGTAATTTTATCTCATTCAGGTGCTGTTCTATTTGTATTGATTTTGGTTTTGCTGATAAAAATTTTTAAGATGGTGTGAATTTTTTTGTTATAAACAATGTTGGAAAAAAAAGTTGATGAGTTGAAATTTGATCGGTGGTTGAATTTTTCAAATTTGAAATGAAAATTTGGGAGATCATTAGGTGCATGGGAGAAAGTAAAAAATCATACTAGTGAATTTTAATAAAACTTGTTCTATTGGAGGGGTGTAATCAAGGTGAGAAAGAAGGATCACATTGGGAAGCATAGCAATACTAAGTTTGATTACTATTTATGGAGAAAATTATACACTTAAACACGATGGCTCAAGAAATTGGTTTGAAAAGGCAGAAGCAGACCCTTGTAAGCAATACCTCTGACTTACAAAGTTTTTTTTGCGGTGATATACAATCCTTCACTACTTTCCACACAGTGAAGGCAACTATTGTAGGAAGTTGAGACCTTAGACCTCTAGGAAAATAGTAACCTCTAGTGTATTATTTCTAGTTATAACTATTAGACCTTAATTTTTTCCTACTGCATTACCCATATGCTTAAAATACTTAAATTCCCTTTTGACTGCAAAACTTGCAATTAACCTCGATTCAACACTAAACCAAACTAGTGAGATTTTTGGATCTTTAAACTTGAAATTCTTGTTTTTTCTGCCTCCTGCACGAGGTACAGTTGTGTACAAAGACAATGTATAAGCAACTTTCTATTCTCTGAATGAAAAAAAAAGTTGTGCCCAAGTTGTGATGCTTCTGTACACTAGGTTTACTTTTTATCCTACAATGGCTTGAGAACAAGCCAACGTGATGTAGGACTGAATCAGAAGTTAGAAGTCCTTGCTTTGGTTAATGCCTACCTTTGTTGTTGTCTCACCCTAATTGTACCTTCCCTTTATTTTCTTTGGATTATAGAGAAGCTAATGAATTACAGTCTCTTTTGTTCTTGCTTGGTTCAATTCCTTTTTTGCTTATTCACTGGGTTAAAATGTTTGATGATTAATGGATTGGAATGGCGGAAGAGATTAAATGGAGTGGAAATAATGTTCCCTTGTTTGGATATTTATGAAAGATTAATAAGAGACTAAGTATATTAATAAAATGTAATAATTTTGAAATACCAAAATTATCATTAACTTCAACTCAAATCTCAATTCACTTTTTGAAAGCATAATACCTCCACCTGCATGCGTGTGTGAATACATGTTTTGTTTGTGCTGTCTTATGTTTCCTTCATCTTCTTGAATCCTGCGTTAAGAAAAGCAGAAGGGAGTTTTGGTTTGCAATAATTGATTGACATACTAGAATCAGAACAAAAGGTCTGTCATGATTTGCAATTGTCATGGTTCATGGTTTGATGAAGTCATAAAGGTAACTCAATTGTGAAATTGCATAGTGGTTTACTATAAAATGTTATAAATGCTTATGGAGTATGTTGAAAAACTTTGAATCAGAAATCATTGGTTGTTGAATAACTTCTAACGCTGGTCTCAGTGTAAAATGAGGAACAAGCTTATCAATTAATTTATCTTCTTGTATGATATGCCGGCTATATAGCCTCATTGCACCTTTTCCCTAATAGCATGGAGTCTGGATCTTGCATTCTGAACTCGTTTAACCACAGCATTGGAGAAAGACAAGTTTTTTCTTTTCCAATTTTTTTTTCTTGGGGTGGGGGGTTTTATATATGATGAATACTATGACATTAAGAAGGATATCATGATGTCTTCTAAGCTGGCCATAATTTGGATTTCAGAAAAGAAAAAAAAATCCCGTCTCAATCTGTGGACATCTTTTTTTTTTGGTCTTAATGTTTATTATGTATTTTGTTTGCAGGCAGCTGACATTAAAATCCTTGGATCCCTTAACAGAGATGATTTAAAGAAAATTTTTGGTGATAATTTTCCGGAGTGGATATCTTTTCCAGTATATGAGCAGGTGGGTTTTTTTCACTTCTAAATATAACTTAGAGTGTATTTGGATTAACCCCCAAAAATTGAATCTTTGGTCGAATTTCGTAATTTTATACAAATAGAAATCATGGGTTGCACGCTTCATAGTTCATGTACGCTGTTTTTGAATATGTTCTTTTAATTTAAGATTCAGTTCGAAATTCCTTTCTCTCTCTCTCTAGGGAATCACTATTCATTGTTGTCCCAAATCTGATTTTTTTTTCTTGCTTAAATGAACTGAACTGAACTGTAATTGCTTCTTTTTTCTTCAGTATTAATTTATATGTATGTACCTGGTAATATATGGATACTGGGAGATATTATTATTTTCCTAACAAATTTATGGCATAGTACTACATATATATGGTCATTGGTCTAATATGCTACCTATGTTTATGGTTAGAGATATACATTATGCATTATGCATTATGCATTATGAATTAGATGCATGTATGTTTGTAGTGTTATTTCAATAACTAAGAAAATTATCTTTTTGCATTGATATGGTTATGGTACTAGCATTCAGTTAATTATATACTGTACTCTAAAATGGTTTTACCAATTTGAAGGTTTTTTTTAAGAGTAAGCTGAAACTCCTGTTTAAATCATGGATATTTAAGATCACTATTGAAATCATTGGGTGATGATGGCCTACTCAGAACCTGTAAGTGGAGAAGGAGAAACTATGTCAGTGGATGTTGAACCAAGGAAGCCTCGGATTCTACTTGCTGCTAGTGGCAGTGTTGCTGCGATCAAATTTGCAAATCTTTGTCATTGTTTCTCTGAATGGGCAGAAGTAAGAGCAGTTGCCACCAGTGCATCTTTGCATTTTATTGACATAACATCAATTCCAAAGGATGTAATTTTGTATACTGACGAAGATGAATGGTCTAGTTGGAAAAAAACTAGGCGATAGTGTGCTTCACATTGAGCTTCACAGATGGGCTGATATCATGGTCATTGCTCCGTTATCAGCAAACACTATTGGCAAGGTAATGAAATTGATAAATGTCATTGTTGGCAGATAGTGTCTCTCTACAAAGTTAAATGATAAAATCACAACATATATTTCACTGCACATTAAATTAAACAAGCTGGCTGCCCAATAGTGTTGGTTGAAATGGAAGTGGATTGTGCCCCCGGACGAACTTCACGTGTATGATCAAGAGTTCGAATCCTCACTTTGGGGAGGGCTTTAGCTAACCACCACCCTCGGCTCAAGGGTTAGCCTCACAGCTTTTCCCGTGGAATTACCCGGTTAAAGAAAAAAAAGTTTAAACAAGCTGGCTTGTCTTGGACTTGACTGTTTATACAGTTTGGGGAAGTTTGCATAATGATGTGTGTTCCTATGCATCATATGATGTCAGTTTTTGTGTGTACATCTTATATGGGGTTATGAGCATGTTTCTATTTAAGTACACTTAAGTAGTTTGCCACTTTCTTCCTTTTCTTAACTTAAATTTATGCTATTGTAGATTGTTGGAGGGTTATGTGATAATCTACTGACATGTATTGTGCGAGCATGGGACTACAGCAAGCCATTCTTTGTTGCACCAGCCATGAACACTTTCATGTGGAACAATCCTTTCACAGAACGGCATCTAATCTCCATCGATGAGCTTGGCATTTCTCTCATCCCACCTGTTACAAAGAGGTTAGCTTGTGGGGATTATGGCAATGGTGCAATGGCTGAACCTTCTACCATTTACTCAACTGTAAGGCTCTTTTATGAGTCAAAGGCTCAGCAAAGTAATGGTGATGTTTAGCAATGTTGACAATTGTACAAGTATGAATGGCTTACTAGGACCTATCTTGGCTTATTTATGCTTCTCTTGCATCCAATATGGCATAGGTGTTGTGTATTATTTTTAGAGGGAATGTGATGCATTCTCCTTTGTGTTTCCAAGTGTGATGATTGTATACCTGCTTAGTCACAGTTTTAGTTGTGTGTGCTCTTTTATACACTCTGAATATGTGTTTATGTATCATCCTTCCGTACGTATTAAATTTCAGCAAACATGATATTGTTTCCCCTTTGTAGAATGACTTCAAAATACTTGAACAAATTTTTCAGTGTCTTGTATCACAATTTCTTAGTGTCTGAATATTTTTTCCTGTGTTTCCACTCTATCTTTTTCATCTAATTCCTAAAATTTTAACAATTATGCATCAGACATTACTGGAGGTTTTATGCCAGTAATTACTGGATGACAGATGATCAGAGAAAGGCAGTTAGGATTTGTTTTAAACAGTTTTGTCAATAAAATATGTAGAATACTGAATGAAAGCTGGATATTTATACCTTCATCAAATATTTAAATACTTTATGCTCTGACCATTAGTAAGCAATAATAAAATGGTGCTGGTTATACCTTGCATGCAGCATACATTTTAATTTTCTCTACCATAATTGGCAATCTTTTCTTGCCTAAGTTCAACAGTGCAGGGCAGTATAAGTTGAACCCGAGCACCCATATGAAACACCTGCAATTCAAATATGCCACAGACCATCACACCTCTATCTTGGCTAGACTCTTCGCCATTCCTCCACCAAAGCACCCCCATATGAAATCCCTGCAATTCTAAGATGAAGGCCTAAATGCCCAGTCATTGTCACTGTATCAAACCATTTGCTTCCATATAGATGTTTGTTAAGAAGTGAATTTTGGGAGAGAAATTGATTCCTGTTAAGGGAGAGAGACTTTTTGGGTTAATTTTCTTCTTCCTTCTCATTCTCATTCATATATATATATATATATATATATATATATATATGAGACACCCCGATGTCCCACTAATTAAATCCTAATTAACTAAGCCTTAATCCGTTGTATTAACGATAGCGTGATTATACATACAAAATTAAATTAATTTGCGGAAGCGATAAAATTAAATTCGTTTAAAACATGCACAGCGGAATAAAACACACATCAACTATATATACATAATAAGTACGTCCGTCACCCAAGTACGATAAATCCCAACAGAGGGATCCTAGGTTTACTAAAATATACAAACACTGTCGAACTAAAACTGGACATAATACATAAACTACTCACATAAAACAGGAGAAAAGTCCTAGAGCTACCCAGCCCGCCTCTCAAAATACATCCAAAATACAAAATAAGCTCACAAAGGCACACGACCTAACAGGCGCATCCGACAGAACCATATCACCACTGTCTTGCTGGCACTGCTCATCTATCAGTTTTACATACAGAGAAATAGAGAGTAGAAGGGAGATAAGCAACAATACATAGTCATAAAAATGGGGGCGGGGACACATAGAACAATAATCACATATACATATAACACATGCGACAAGTAATGGGCAACCATCTTCCGAATCAAACCAACACATTTTATCCTCAAGTTCACTCTCAGATCAATCCTCTAAGGAGTCTCACTCCTATGCATGTCGGCCGATATCTCTCATCCGGGTCTTAACCCCGAGATATTCCCTTATCAAGCCTATTCGCTTAGGGAACATCAGTTAGTTTGTCTAGGTAACTTTTCCGCTCGCCGTGACCCATAAGAGTGCATCTCTCCGTGAGCTCAGCTCCATCAGAGGTATCTGGGTCGCCTCGGATAGTCAACCTTAGATGTGGATACTCAGGTTAAAGTCGAGATAACTAGGCTCTACCGGGGTACACGACACATTAGGAGCTAACTAATGGTCACTGTGAGCCTCCCGAGTCCAGTTTTACATCCCTAAGGTCTCTTCACAGATCGGCCCCTCCATAATCTGTACTCGCACTAGGGTACAACTAACCTCCTACGACTCCCAGTCATACGGCTCGCCACCTTGGCAAAATGCAATGCAACAACCATCACTATAGTTAACATTGGAACCTTATCCATTTATTTTCTCATAGTGGATGCCCATACATCCCTGGCCTCAAAGCCGCCGTCTCAAGGCATTACCACGGTGTTAACTCTCAACTTATCCATACAGACATATATTCATCATAAAATCAGTCAGCATCAATTCTCACATATAAAATATTCATGTGAACATATCCGGCATGTTAAATATAGAAAAATCATAGAAAATCATGAATCAATCACATAGCATAGCAACACGCATTTCAGACAACCTCAACCAGTATTAAATCAACAACTTAGAGTTGATAAACCTACAACCACTAAACCCATCACAACATTAAAATATTATTTTATTTGGGTTTAGCCATTGTTGATTATTTGACATCCTAGTAGGGCCTGGGGCACCCTACACACATGCATATATAATTATTATTCTACGCTTGCCTCCCCGACGATGTCGGTTACTTTCTCCCCACCTAAAGTGTCGTAGGCTAGATTTAACACAACGAAACGAGCCCACTCCTATACTCCTCAAATATGCCACGCTCGGTTCACCACCCTCCGGGGCTCCAAAAATTCACCTAGACACATCATTGTGAAGCAGACATTACGTGTAATCCAAATCTGAAGACGGAATTGAAAACCGATAAACGGATTTAAAGATAACCTCAATACCGTCGCCGACGGCATTTCGACATAAAAAGGACATAGGTTTACCTTAGCCTAATCAAGAAAAGAAAGATAGGATAATGAAGTAGACGTTGCGAGGATCACAACGGTATAGTCGGTTTCTCGCTAGGAAGAACGGATGGATCGGTATCGGCTCCAGAATTTCCTCTCACTCTCACGGCCTTCTCTCTCTCTCTCTTTTTTCTATTTTTATTCTGCGCTATGTCTTTCCCCTCTTCTAAGGTTACGCTGACTTATTGAGAAGGGGATGAAACAAAGCAATGACCTCATAAACCAAGCAGCTGGCGTGGTTATTAAAATAACCATGAAATGGGCTAAATTTTGTATAAATTAATGATAGGAAGGGCAGTAGGAGGTGGCACTTGGATATCTTTTGTAACAAGCCAGCATCCCTATAAATTTGACTAAGCTAAGCTATGAAACATAAGCAGGTGCATGGGGTATAATTAATCAAAGGGATTGCATGAAGAAAATGGCAAACAGATGGCGTGGTGTATTGTTAATCAAAGGAATTGTATGTAGAAAATAGCAAGCAGGAGGTGGCATGAATCCACTCTGAATTAGCAAGCAGATTGGCATGGGGAATGAAAGAAAGAATGACCAGCAAGCAGGAGGTGGCATCACAGCATCATGCACCCAGAATTTTCAGCAAGTGACACAAAGAAAGCAAGCATGTGGCATGGCCTTTGGAGCATCATGACATGGGGTTGCTATTGCATGCAAAATGGTACAAGTAGGAGGTGTCACTACAACATCATGCAGCCAAAAAAAAAAATTTAAAGATTGATGTGTCATTAATATGCAAACTGTCGTGTCCATCTATTCATTTGGTCAAATGTTATTTTAGTTTATTTAACTAAGTTAAAACTTGTAACTAAAGTATAATTAATAAATATAAATAATGATTTATAAAACTTAAATAAATTAATCATAACTAATTGACTATAACTAAGATCTATATATTTGGCTAACTATTTTATTTTATTTTATTTGTTAATGATAAACTACCTTAACTAGGGAAATAAATTGAGGTGGTTGCCTATTAAGATTTTGAGTTGCTTAAATTTTACTCTAAACATATATATATATATATATATATATATATATATATATATATATATATATATATATATATATATATATATATATATATATATATGTTCTGATTCTAAAATTTTTTGATTCATCTAACGCTCATTCCCATCTAATTAAGATATCAAATTTTTCCTTGTTAAAATCGGGACGTTACATTACTACCCCCCTTAAAAGAAATTCCGTCCTCGGAATTTAAATTAAGTTATCTCGTAGGAACAGGTGTGGATATCTCTATTGCATATCGGCTTCTCTTTCCCAGGTAGCGTCACCAGTTGCTGCATTCCATATGACCTTGACTAAAGGAATCTATTTTCCGCGGAGTTCTTTTATCCTTCGATCGTTGATCCGTACAGGCAAAGCCTCATACTCTAGGTTTTCTCTAACTGTATTGATTTGGGCTCTATGATGTGCGATAGATCGGGATAGTATTTTCTGAGTTGGGATACATGGAAAACATCATGAAGGTTCGAAAGATTGGGCGGTAAGGCTATCTGATAGGCAACTGGACCAATTCGGCGAAGAATTTGATATGGTCCGATGAAACAAGGTGTAAGCTTTCTGGATTTTATTGCCCTGCCAATTCCAGTCCTCGGGGTGACTCGCATGAAAACATGACCGCCTTCCTAGAATTCCAATGGCCTTCTACTCTTGTCGCTGTAGCTTTTCTACCTATCTACCGCTACTTTCATTTTCTCCCGAATCTTCTGAACTTGTTCCATTGTTTGTTGTACCACCTCAGGTCCAATCAATTGACTTTCTCCTGTCTCGTACCAACAGAAGGGTGTTCTACACTTTCTTCCATATAGTGCTTCATATGATGCCATGCCGATACTTGTGTGGAAACTATTATTATATGTAAATTCAATCAATGGAAGAAATTCGTCCCAACTTCCCGTGTGTTCTAACACACATGCTCTTAGTAAATCTTCCAATGACTGGATTGTTCTTTCCGACTGACCATCCGTCTGAGGATGATAAGCCGAACTCATCCTTAACATAGTTCCCAGAGCACTGTGTAAACTCTGCCAGAATCTTGATGTAAATCTCAGATCCCTGTCCGAAATTATACTTGCTGGTACTCCATGCAGTCTGACAACTTCCTTGATATGCAACTGGGTTAACTTTTTCGTTGAGAACCTTTGATTGATAGGAAGGAAATGAGCACATTTCATTAATCTATCAATTATAACCCAAATTGCATCATACTTCTTCCGTGTCTTTGGTAAACCAGACACAAAGTCCATTGCAATACTGTCCCATTTCCATTCTGGGATATCTAGAGATTGCAATAGTCCCGCTGGTTTTTGGTGTTCAATCTTTGCTTTTTGACACACCAAGCAGGATTGGACATACTCTGCAACTTCCTTTTTCATTCCAGACCACCAAAACATTTTCCTCAAGTCTTGATACATCTTTGTGGCACCCGGATGAAAACTCAACTTGCTTTTGTGTGCCTCTTCCAGAATCAAATTCCTAACTTCTTTATCTTCAGGTACACATATCCTTTCTCTAAACCTTATGATTCCATCAATACCTCTTTTAAATTCTACTGTCTTACCTTCTTCTATCATCTGGTTAACCTTCTGGAGGTATTGGTCTTCGGCTTGCTTCTTCTAGATTAATTCTAGGAATCCACTAGTAATAGTGATCATTCCTAAACTCATCTTGTTCTGGGATAGTTCAGTTATTCCAAGATTCAGATCTCTAAATTGTTCGATTAGTTCCAATTCCTTAACCATCATAGCAGACACTTGCAAAGATTTCCGACTTAATGCGTCCGCTACGACGTTTGCCTTTCCTGGATGATACTGAAGATCGAACTCATAATACTTTATGAATTCCATCCATCTTTGCTGTCTCATGTTCAGCTCTTTCTGATCGAATAAATATCTTAAACTCTTGTGATCACTGTAGACCGTGAACTTATCACCATACAGGTGGTGTCTCCATATTGATCAGCCGCTGGCTCATCTAGTTTTATGGCTAGTATGACCAGGGTTTTGTGCAAATTAAATCTCATTTTCACCCAAATTAGACTTGATTGTCTTTAAGCAAGGTTTTGAGTCTCTAAAGTAGTTTTAGGTTAATTTAGCTAGTTTTGAGTCAAATAAAGCACTTATGGCTATTTTGTTGTTTTCAGGTTAAGTTAGAAGTCAAGAGAATAAAGAATCATGGAAATTTCAAGTCTGGAAGAGTTCGCCTCGCGAAGAGTCTTCTCGCCCTGCGAGACTGAACGATGATTGTTCCTGAAAATGCAACTCATTCTGGTTCGCCCCGCGAAGCATGTCTCGCCTCGCGAGTCATCCAACCCTGAAAGTCAGAGACCATCACGGCTTACCCGTGTTGAAGGTCAGGGCTGTGGCAGTTTGGAATTTCAAGAGTCTCGCCACGCGAGCAGTACTTCGCCCCGCGAGAAGACCAAACGTTGCTGACTCTTCACAATATTCGCCTCGCGAGTGAGGGTTCGCCTCGCGAGTGGGCTCAGTTTATGAATATTATAAAAGGCTGTTCTGGGCAGATGAAAAGGATTTTGGCTTCTCCATTGTTTTTACATTTTTCTGTGTGTTTCGTGTTTTCTATGGAGAACTAATTTTCTTAGATTAATCTATTGTAATCGATTTCCACTACACTTGAGGTTCTTGTAATTCCTGTTTTGTATGCTTTTCCCTTTTCAATGCCATGCTATATATTTCTGTTTGTTATTTCAGGAGTGTATAGTGTTGTGTTGATTCATTTCGGTGATGTTATGTTCCTATACTTAATCGCATTTGTTATTTCGTGTGTGTTCATTCATGTTCGTTAGTTCATGAGGGCTTAACCCCGTTTGTTATTTCGGGAAAAGGAACATATATCCGTAGTAGCGATTTCGTTTGTAAATTGTTGCTACAACCGGGAGGGGAATAGAATCTGCTTAGGGCTAGGAATTTACATGAACCAATGATAGTTGGGAAATCGAGAACAGTAGATTAATCGTTTTCAGCTATTTGATAACCTTTTTGAACTGCCTTGTTTTCATTGTTTTATTTTCTTTGATTGCATCCAAATCCAAACCCCCCCCCCCCCCCCCCAAAAAAAAAAAACTGATTTTTGTGGTAATAACACTTCAAGAGTCCTTGTGAGACGACATCCGAGTTGTCGCCCTAAACTACATTTTTATAAACCGCTCGTTCTTTTTGGCGCGTGCGCGACAGCGCGTTCAAAAATTGGCGCCGTTGCCGGGGACTCTTATTTGTTATTTTCCCTTTTTTTTCTTTCTTTCTTTCTTTTCTTTTTCTTTTATTTTCGTTTTTGTTTTGAATTGGTCTGGCTACTAGGTCTAATTGCCCTGAATTGTGTGATTTTGATCCTGAAATTGAAAGAACACTGCACACACGCCATAGAGAAATTCGGGCTAGCACTAGTAGTGATTCTAATTCCAAAACTGTTTTTGATAACATGGGTGACCAAAGGACATTAAGACAGCTTGCTGCCCCTGATGTAAATTATAATGGCTTGTGTATTGCATATCCTGGTGTTGATACTCCTTTTGAATTAAAATCTGGTTTCATTCACTTGTTGCCAAAGTTTAATGGTCTTGCAGGTGAGGATCCACACAAGCACTTGAAGGAATTCCAGGTTGTCTGCTCCACAACCTCGAGATCAGAGGGAGTAACTGCGGATAGCATCAAGCTGAAAGCTTTTCCGTTCTCACTCTAGGGAGCTGCAAAGGATTGGCTGTTATATCTTGAGCCAAACTCTATCACCACCTGGAATGATTTGAATAGGGTTTTCTTAGAGAGATATTTTCCTGCTTCCAGAGCTGCGTCAATAAGGAAGGAAATATGTGGCATCAGACAAGGAAATGAGTCGTTACCTGAATATTGGGAGAGATTCAAGCATTTGGTATCCAGTTGCCCCCAGCATCAGATTTCTGAACAACTTCTTATCCAGTACTTTTATGAGGGGTTACTGCCGATGGATAGGAATATTTTGGATGCTGCCAGTGGGGGAGCACTTGTTGATAAAACCCCAGCTGCTGCCAAGTAACTCATTGAAAATATGTCACTGAACTCCCAGCAGTTTACTACCAGAAGAAATTCGGTTGAGACAAGAGGTGTGCATGAGGTTCATAGTTCCTCTTCCAACCAGGCCCTTGAGAATAGAATGGATGAGCTCACTTCTTTTGTAAGGCAATTGGCAATAGATAGGGTTCAGCCTGCAAGGTTATGTAGCATGTGCAACTCTCCTGAGCATCCGTATGAGGCATGCCCCATTCCGAAGGAAGAGTTCGTCACTGATCTGTCTCAGGCTTATGCAGTCCATCCCTATAATCAAGGCAATAACCAGAACCGATACAGCACTCCAGACCTCTCCACAAATAGGTACCATCCCAATTGGAGGAATCATCCTAATCTGCGGTATGGGAACTCATCCCAACAACAACCGATGGCAGCACCACAGAATCCTCCTCAAGTGACCACTTCTGCACCTTCCGGATCTTCACTAGAGGACATGCTTAAACAAATGACTTCACAAATAACTGCACATATTGGACAGCTCCAGGCCTCACAGACCCAGTTTCAGCAGCGAACAGATGCTAGCATTTACAATTTGCAGACACAGTTTGGTCAATATCGACAGAGAACTGAAGCTAGCATTCAAAATTTGGAGACACAGGTTGGACAGCTTGCTACCTCCATAAATAACATACAGCAAGCTCAAAGAACAAGTGATAAATCCCAATGTCTCCAATCCTAATGTGAGTGCCATTTCTCTGAGATCTGGAAAAGTTGTTGAGGCCACCTCTGGAAAAGTTGAAGAAACTATTGAGGTAACTCATGAGCCTTCAGTCGATGTTGAAGCTGAGAAAGTGTACAGACCACCAATCCCCTTCCCACAGAGATTGCAGAAAAATAAGAAGATTGGTGGTGAAGACAAGGAGAAGGAAATTCTAGATGTATTCAAAAGGGTGGCGGTGAATATTCCCCTTTTAGATGTGATCAAGCAGGTGCCCAAGTATGCAAAATTTCTGAAGGATCTATGCACCAACAAGAGGAAGTTAAAGAATAATGAGAGAGTTAATTTGGGAAGAAATGTTTCAGCTCTTATCCAGTCTAAGCCTGCACCAGAAAGAGTTGCTGTTTTAGCCCCTACTCAGGCACTACCACAGAAGTGCAAGGATCCGGGCACTTTTACTATTCCATGCACTATTGGGGACAGGAAATTTGAAAATTGCATGCTGGATTTGGGAGCCTCCATAAATGTCATGCCCACCTCTATTTTTAATAACCTTGATCTTGGTCCCTTGCAGTATACAGGTCTCACTATCCAGTTGGCCAACAGGACCAGTGCCCGACCCATGGGAATGGTAGAAGATGTGCTGGTACAAGTTGATGAGTTGATTTTCCCTGCGGACTTCTACATCCTAGACATGGCAGGAGAGTCAAATTCCAGTAGATCACCAATAATCCTGGGCCGACCATTCATGAAGACAGCTAAGACTAAGATTGATGTTAATGATGGGACCATGTCTATGGAGTTTGGTGATATCGTGGCAAAGTTTAACATCTTTGATGCTGTGAAACATCCATTGGAAGAGCACTCCGTTTTCCAACTAGAGTTGCTTTCTGAGCTTATTGATGACACCCATGAGGATCTTGTTTCTAATTTTCCATTTAATTCTGGCTTTGATGATATTTCTTCATGTTCTGATTGTATTAATACTAACCATTGTGTGGTGTGTGCCGAGATTGCTGCATGTTTAGCAGGTGATAGATTTGTCAGTGCAGTGAATGAGGAACGTGCAGAAGATGAAGCAGCACCGGAGACCCTCCCTACATATCTGCCACCGCCCCCTGAAAAACCACCAGAGGGACTGGATTTTGCACCATGGCCAGTTCAAGGGGTTGAACCCCAATTTTATTGGGAGGATTTTGTTGAGAAAGCGGTCATTTTTGACCCAAGAGGAAGTGATGAGTCCGCCGCATTGGGCAAGGTCGCCATAATTGTCACGTGCTCACTCCTATATCAAGGCTGCAAGTTATGGGACCATGGAATGAACTCCCTCTCTTTGTCCTTATGCTACAAGAAATGGGATCCAGGCGGAAGATTCCATGTACACTGCACTTGATCAGGGAGTACCCTTTCCTTTCCCTCACTTTGATTTTATAGTTATGTTGTTTCATTGGGGACAATGTATGTTTTAAGTGTGGGGGAGGGCAAGTTGTAGTTTTGTTTTGTCTTGTCTTTCTTTTAGCTCTTGAATAAATTGTGTGAGTCTTATGTTGGCAAGTTTTCTGGATTTTGATTGATTTTGCACAAATTAATTGCATGATTGCATGATTGATGTGATGATTCCCCTTAGGTTGAAAAAATTTTTGTTTTTGAAAAGTGATCCCCATGTGATTAAAAACTGAACTTTGAGATTTTGTTGTGATGGCAAGATTTATGATAAGTTTGGGGTGAAGGGAAGCACACACTAGGAATAGAATCTCTGTCAAACAATTTGCAACAATGTCCAGGTGAGGATTTGAGCCTCCAACATGTTTTAAACTGTGTAAAATCACTTTTAAGTTGCACTTTCCCGAATTTGCTTGAGTCTCTACTTGGTTTGCTTGTTTATGTGTTTGCTTCAGATGATTTAGGAATTTTCTTTGTAAATAGCTACTTAGCCTAAAAGAACCAATTCCTAATGCATGTTCCCTAGTTAGCCCTTTGAGCCTGATTAGCCTGTTAATTCTTGTTAACCTATGTTACAAGCTAAAAGCTGAAAAACCATGTTAACCCGATCTTAGGATTAGGAGAGCATGGAATCTTGACAAGAGAATGGGTGCAAGAGACTAAGTTTGGGGTGGCTGCAAGGTGTGATGTGTTGTTGGGATTGTAAAAAAAAAAATTGTAGTAAAAAGAACAAAAATTTCAAAAAGGCTATTTGAATAAAAAGGCTGTAGTCACCTAAGGCAAATGAAAAATGAAAAAAAAAAGAACTTGAGTTTAAATTCAAAGTGTAAAAAGCTCATGCTCTCTTAGTTCCTAGGGTCTTCAGCCTAATTCCTTTGTATATCCTACCCTTAGCCAGGCCCCATTACATCCCATAAAAGCCCTTTTGATGTTGCATGCATGTTTTCTGTGGGAATCATTTTGAGATGAAAATAAAATTTATGGGAAGTGCTCTTAAAAGTGAAATTGAGTGAAATGTTGTTAACCTGACACAAACTGAGCGATTGAGTGAACACTAAAAGCCCTTGTGAGGAAGGCAGTTGTTTGAATTTGGTGATCTCCCTCTTGTGTGTAACTTGGATCCTTTTCTTAGATTAATGATTGTTTGATTGATGAAATTCTCAATTGTTTAGAATAAACGATTGTGGGGATTGCTTTATGTGGAAGGGGGAACATTGAGGAAAACTGTTTTGATGAAATTGCTTGAATTTGTGCAAAGTTGATTGAATTTTTAAGCTTGCCATGTCTTGAGTCCTTTTAAGTTTTTTAGTTTTAGTTTGCTTGGGGACAAGCAAAGTTTAAGTTTAGGGTATTTTGATCAGCCGCTGGCTCATCTAGTTTTATGGCTAGTATGACCAGGGTTTTGTGCAAATTAAATCTCATTTTCACCCAAATTAGACTTGATTGTCTTTAAGCAAGGTTTTGAGTCTCTAAAGTAGTTTTAGGTTAATTTAGCTAGTTTTGAGTCAAATAAAGCACTTATGGCTATTTTGTTGTTTTCAGGTTAAGTTAGAAGTCAAGAGAATAAAGAATCATGGAAATTTCAAGTCTGGAAGAGTTCGCCTCGCGAAGAGTCTTCTCGCCCCGCGAGACTGAACGATGATTGTTCCTGAAAATGCAACTCATTCTGGTTCGCCCCGCGAAGCATGTCTCGCCTCGCGAGTCATCCAACCCTGAAAGTCAGAGACCATCACGGCTTACCCGTGTTGAAGGTCACGGCTGTGGCAGTTTGGAATTTCAAGAGTCTCGCCACGTGAGCAGTACTTCGCCCCGCGAGAAGACCAAACGTTGCTGACTCTTCACAATATTCGCCTCGCGAGTGAGGGTTCGCCTCGCGAGTGGGCTCAGTTTATGAATATTATAAAAGGCTGTTCTGGGCAGATGAAAAGGATTTTGGCTTCTCCATTGTTTTTACATTTTTCTGTGTGTTTCGTGTTTTCTATGGAGAACTAATTTTCTTAGATTAATCTATTGTAATCGATTTCCACTACACTTGAGGTTCTTGTAATTCCTGTTTTGTATGCTTTTCCCTTTTCAATGCCATGCTATATATTTCTGTTTGTTATTTCAGGAGTGTATAGTGTTGTGTTGATTCATTTCGGTGATGTTATGTTCCTATACTTAATCGCATTTGTTATTTCGTGTGTGTTCATTCATGTTCGTTAGTTCATGAGGGCTTAACCCCGTTTGTTATTTCGGGAATAGGAACATATATTCGTAGTAGCGATTTCGTTTGTAAATTGTTGCTACAACCGGGAGGGGAATAGAATCTGCTTAGGGATAGGAATTTACATGAACCAATGATAGTTGGGAAATCGAGAACAGTAGATTAATCGTTTTCAGCTATTTGATAACCTTTTTGAACTGCCTTGTTTTCATTGTTTTATTTTCTTTGATTGCATCCAAATCCAAACCCCCCCCCCCCCCCCTCCCCCCCAAAAAAAAACTGATTTTTGTGGTAATAACACTTCAAGAGTCCTTGTGAGACGACATCTGAGTTGTCGCCCTAAACTACATTTTTATAAACCGCTCGTTCTTTTTGGCGCGTGTACGACAGCGCGTTCAATATCTTCAATGCAAATACTATTGCGGCCAACTCAAGAACATGGGTCGGGTAGTTCCGCTCATGTATTCTTAACTACCTTGAAGCATAAGCTACTACTTTCCTTTCTTGCATAAGTATAGAACCCAGGCCTTGATGTGAGGCGTCACAATACACATCAAACGGTGCCAACGGATCCAGCAAGACCAATACGGGAGATGTTGTAAGCCTTCTCTTCAACTCCTGAAAACTAGTCTCACACTCATTTGAGCATTTGAACGGTTCTCCCTTTCTCGTCAACTGCGTCATAGGTAACGCAATTTTCGAGAATCCTTCTATAAACCTTCTGTAGTAACCTGCCAGTCCAAGGAAACTTCTGACTTCACCAACTGTCTTAGGATGTTCCCAATTCACAACTGCTTCAACTTTGGCAGGATCCACTGCAATCCCATCTTTCTTTATAACATGCCAAGAAATTGTACTTCCTCCAACCAGAATTCACACTTGGACAACTTGGCATAGAGTTCTCTATCCTTAAGCACTTGATGTATAACCCGAAGATGCTCTACATGTTCTTCTTTATTCGAGGAGTAGATCAGAATGTCGTCGATAAACACAACGACGAATTTGTCCAAGTACGGTCTGAAGATCCGATTCATACAGTCCATGAATATAGCAGGAGCATTAGTTACGCCAAACGGCATAACCAGATACTCGTAGTGACCATACTGACTTCTGAAAGCAGTCTTCAGTATATCATCTTCTTTCACTCTGATCCGATGATACCCAGATCTCAGATCTATCTTGGAGAATACAGTTGCTCCCCGCAACTGATCCATTAGATCGTCAATCCTCGGCAATGGATACTTATTCTTGATTGTTACCTTATTTAATTGGTCGGATAAACCCTTTCTTCAACCTGTCATCCAACTGTTTCTTCAAATCGGCTAATTCTGTTGGGGACATTCGATACGGCGCTATCGATATTGGTCCGACCCCTGGTACGAGGTCAATTACAAATTCTATCTCTATTTTAGGTGGCAGCCCTGGAACATCATCCGGGAAAACTTCTGGAAATTCGCAAACGACAGGCAGCGCATCAGGCTTTGGAGAGTCCTTGGCTTCCAAGGAAAACAGCACTATGCAGTCTCTCAATCGTCCGTCTTCTGAGTCACTGTCATTGACAGGCAACAATCCAGATCGCTTCGAGAAACAAAGGGTTTTCTTTGAACAGTCTAAAATTACATGGTTAGCCGAAAGCCGGTCCATGCCTAAGATAATATCAATATGTTGCATAGGCAAACAGACAAGGTCCACATTGAATTGCCTGTTTTCCAAAATAATAGGACAATCCCGACAAACGAATATAGTGGTCAAAGTTTCACCCATAGGGGTCGAAATAGTAAGGTCCACTAGTGCACAAAAGGGATTCCACGTCGGTTATTTTTGGCTTTCCACATCGGTTTTGAAACTGATGTGGAAACGACCGATGTGGTTTATTGCCACTTTACACATCGGTTTTAAAACCGATGTGTAAAGTATATTTTAAACATCGGTTTTATACTAACCGATGTGTAAAATTAATTTAGCAATTGATAAGCAGTTGGAAATTTAACTTTCTACATCGGTTTTGCTTAAAACCGATGTGTAAAATTGACTTTCTACATCGGTTTTCTAAAGAACCGATGTGTAAAGTGAAATTTACACATCGGTTTTATGCAAAACCGATGTAGAAAGTTAAATATACACATCGGTTAATGAGAACCGATGTGTAAAATCTCATTTTTTTTAATCTATTATTTACATTTCAATCATTCCTGTTTCACTAATGCAGATCAATAAACAAACCAGCAGTACCCTGATCAAACAAGAAACAACAACAGAACACCAAACCAGTTTTGACACAATCATTCAAAAGCAAAACATACTTCATTCAATTTTCTTAGCACAGCCAATTAGCTCTTACACATATGGTTAAAAATACTGACATTTCATCAAATGACTAGTGAGCACAGAATCTGAAAACAGAGGGCATCAGGCCTAATTAATTTCGAATGAATGAAAACAACACTTTATCAAAGCTACATCAAAACACGAGAGAAGAAGAATTGAACCAGACCTGAGCACTAATACATATCATCAGTCAAAGGTACGTACACTATAGCTAGTATATGATAAGTTTTTAAACTAACTACATATATACAAACTATGGGTGGTACACTTCAAGAAAGAAAGTTGCCCAACGCCTCTTTATGATGTTGATGTCAGAATCAGACAATGGAGATGGATTGTTGAATATCTGCAAGTTTAATTGGACAAAAGATTATATCTTTTAAGTAATAAACTAACATAAAACATATAACGAATCTATACTATTACTTCTAATTGTGTCAATTAACATTTACCTCACTCCATCTTTTGCAATTTTTTCTTTAAACCAGTTCAAGAAAGTCTTGTTATGCTTGTTCAAACACCATTTTTCATTCATTCTAGGGTAAGTTTCATTGATGATGCTTTTATGCTCACATAAGTATGGTTCAACCTCATCAGTGTTATTCAATATATACAAATGTGCTTGAAGCACTTCCTCCCGATCCATGCTCTTAACAGTGATACCTCGTGTACCCTTACCATCATATCTTCCTTCGTGACGAGACTTCGGAAGCCCTACAGGTTCCGCTTCTGACATGTAGTCTGTACAAAACTC
The DNA here is from genome assembly GCA_030762895.1 of Sophora flavescens. Classification (NCBI taxonomy): domain Eukaryota; kingdom Viridiplantae; phylum Streptophyta; class Magnoliopsida; order Fabales; family Fabaceae; genus Sophora; species Sophora flavescens. The sequence goes on along the minus strand of JAUPTC010000012.1, from coordinate 3,071,374 downwards.
AATAGCTTCTTCTGCAACATACCTTTCAACAATAGATGCTTCGGGACGGTGTGGATTTTTCATATATCCTTTCAGGATCTTCATGTATCGCTCAACCGGGTACATCCACCTTAAATAAACGGGACCGCACAATCTAATCTCCCTCACTAGATGAACAATCAAATGAACCATGATGTCAAAAAATGAAGGTGGAAAATACATCTCCAATTGGCACAATACAATGGCTGCCTCATTTTCCAACTCATCCAAATTTTTAGTGTCAATGACCTTGCTACATATAGCATTGAAGAATAAGCATAACCTAGTAATGGCATGTCTGACTTTTTTAGGCAATATGTCACGAATGGCCACCGGTAGTAGTTGTTGCATCAAGACATGACAATCATGAGACTTTAAGCCAAATAATTTGAGATCTTTCATTGAGACAAGTCTTCTGATATTTGAAGAGTAACCCTGTGGCACCTTGACTCCCCGTAGACATTCACAGAAACTTCTTTTCTCTTTTTTTGATAAAGTATGACATGCTGGGGGCAAATAAGTCTTCTTATCCCCCACTTTAAGTGGAGCTAACTGCTCTCGTATACCCATCGCAACTAGATCCAGACGAGCATTCACACCATCCTTTGTCTTGCCTTGAATGTTGAGAAGCGTTCCGATTAAACTGTCACACACATTTTTCTCTACATGCATCACATCAATACAATGTCTTACATCAAGCTTGCACCAGTATGGAAGATCAAAGTAGATCGACCTCTTCTTCCATATTTTCTTCTCTGTAGCCTTCTTCTGGGTCTTCCCATAGATAACATTAGTGTTGTTCACCCTTTCATAAACTTGCTCTCCAGTCAAGGCCACCGGAGCAATTTCATTCTCCGGAAGTCCATTGAAAGCTTTCCTCAATCTACGATAAGGATGATTACGTCGGAGAAATCTCCGATGCCCAAGGTAGACCGTCTTCCTTCCATGTTGCAGTTGATGGTAACATGTGCCTTCTTCACATATTGGACATGCTTTATGCCCCTTAACACTATACCCACACAGGTTCCCGTATGCTGGAAAGTCATTGATGGTGCAAAATAACATGGCACGCAATCTGAATGTCTCACGGCAATACCCGTCGATCACATCAACGCCTTCATCCCACATCATTCTCAAGTCTTCAATCAAGGGACTCGGATAAACATCAATATCATTTCCTGGCTGTTTAGGACCTGAAATCATCATACTTAACATAATGTATTTGCGCTTCATGCACAACCAAGGAGACAGGTTGTAAATTACAAGGAGAACAGGCCATGAACTATGAATACTACTTAAGTTTCCATATGGATTCATTCCATCGGTAGCAAGTCCAAGCCTGAGGTTTCGGGCTCATTGCCGAAATCCGGAAACAAACTATCAATTCTCTTCCATTGCAAAGAATCGGCCGGATGGTCGAAGCTGTCCATCACACTTCCTCTCATCTGCATGCCATCTAATGTTCTTTGCGTCATTTACATTAGCAAACAATCGCTTGAACCGCGGAATCACGGGAAGATACCATAACACCTTCGCAGGAGGACCTTTGGTGACCACATCACAACTAGAATCACCATCCTTCACTTTGTAGCGTGATACCCCACACCGGGGCACTCGTGCATCTCTTCAAACTCTTTCCTGTACAATATGCAATCATTGGGGCAAGCGTGTATTTTCTTATACTCCATACCCATCGGACACAATATCTTCTTCGCCTCATAGTTTCGAGATGGCAATGTGTTGCCTTCTGGAAGCATTTCTTTCAACAACTCAAGCAATTCGGTAAAGCTTTTATCGCTCCACCCATTTCTCGCCTTCACATTGAACAATCTTAACACCGCTGACAACCGTGTGAAATTAGTGCACCCCGGATACAAAGCCACTTGCGCATCACTGCACAAAGTATCATACACATGTGCGCACCGAAAAGACTCTTGCCCAACATCACGGATCATGTCCTCTAGTCCATCGTCCATTTCCACGTCATCAACTTCCTCTCTATCCGACACCCTCGGCCTGTCTAACGATTCACCATGGCATATCCATGTTGTATAACTCTTGCAAATCCCCTCACAAATAAGATGATCACGTATCTCCTCAGCTTTTAGTCGTCTCTCATTCAAACAGTTAACACAAGGACAATAAAACCTTCCATTACCACTATCAGGAGCATTTGTTTTTGCAAACTGTAGAAAATCTTCCACTCCATTCTCATACTCATCACTTGTCCATCTAGCATTCATCCAACCGCGATCCATGACTAAACCAATACCTTCGTACTTAGTCCAACATATTCATCAACCACTTCTTATGACAGGGTATGGCCCTATCCCATTCGAGAAGAAACTTTTTCAACATTCGGTTAACAGTTAGTCCTTAACTCTCATGCTCATACTCGACAAAATTTCGGCAGCATTTCCCCGCGGTCTCCGACGTACACTACTTGAACGCGATGACATCCACCACGATAAAGTATGCACCCGGAGAACGAAAGGAAATGTATCAATCCGAACTTTCATCAAGTATATAACATTAGAATCAATGAATAACTATTATAACTGAATTAAGAAAAAGTTTTTTCCCAAACTGTCCAACTTTGGACAATTCAAGATCCAACACAATGAGCGGTACATTAAGCACGTACACGTACACGTACACGTACGCTCATTAGTATTGCATCTCAAACGGAAACTAAGGCTTTACTAAATAATTAACATTAAGAAAAATAATAAAACACTCCAATCCCCAAGTCCAATGCAAGGGGAGATTGGAAAAGCGCACTAGTATTTGAAAAACTAACAACCATATATTTCTTAATTGAGTAATTGGCTAAAACATCATCCTAATATATGTTAATCATCATTTTAATGCCAACAATAAGCCTATTACCTAGTAAACTAGAAATCCAACCCCAACAAAAAACTATACCCATGTGGACCTCAAATGGAGATGATCCTCACATCAAGTGTTTCTAATGACTTGCCTACTTTATAATGAAACCAAAGACAATATTCATCATTCCATTGATTGATGTCCAACATGCTTAGCATTTTTCTCCTAAAAAATGAGGTTCTTATCCCTCTCTAGTGAGCTACGAAAGAATGTAGGAGACCAATAAATTTGACCGAGCATTAATTAGCTTCATAATTTTTCAGTTTTCAAACATCAATAAACATAATGCTTCAATTAATAAATGTTAACAGAACTATTTATAGATATAGAAGAGAGTGGTAATTCCTTCATTCCCTGAAACTAGTGTCAAGAACATAATGTTTTCTTCTCATGAAATCTAGTAACTAGAAAGTGATCTTAAAACATTATGAGAAGAAAACATTATGTTCTTGACACTAGTTTTCAAACATTATGTTCAAGGGAAACACCTAGCACTTAGCATCTACCTAATACAATGAACTACTCGGTATGTAGCACTTAACACCTTAATATATATGAGAACTAACCAGCAATAACCACCAATTAGAGAACTAACCAGCAATAACCACCAATAACAAGTGAAGGAAAGAAACCTACCTCTAAAGGATGCGGCCGCTAAAGGTGACTTGTGAGAAGAGGAGGGCACAGACGTTGAAGGGGTTGCCGAAGTGGTTAGCAACAAATTAGTACCCTAGCCCTACCAACTCCAAAACCTTTGGAAGCTGAAACATAAATAAGATTATTTCAGATTAGTTCACCAAGCTTTCTATAGTATAATTAATGAAGCATATATGCATGCTAGCCAATGGCGCTACCATCGGAGGTGATGACAAAATATGAGAAAAGTGAATAATATTCAACAAGAATGATGACTTACCAAGGGAACTGAGTTGATGGCACTCACAAGAATCGAAGATAGCCAAACAAAAACTATAGCCCCACCACCATAAAGCAGTACCGTGGACTTGTTTTCAACAGCATCCCACTGATAATGATAAATGGAGGATTTTATTTCACTTGGTTAAAAGAAAGGCTGCCAAAGAGAATATTGGAATCGCAAGATTGTGGATTTGCCAAAAAGAAGTTCAGGAAAAAATTAAATTGGACTTGCCTTTTCCTTCAAATCTGTGAACAACTCGTTAGCATCTACAGAAGTAGAAGTTTCTTCTGAAGAAGCTCAGGTCTGAAGCAGAGAAGATTTCCGGGATTCTTAAAGGTAGGAAACAAGAATACAAGTTAGAATTGTTAAAAGAAAAATAAAAAGAAACAGATTAAAAACAATATGACTGAGCTGAATAACAAGAACATTGAAAACATAAACCAAACTGAACTACTACACTTAAGGGTAGGGAATTGGGAAGACCTAATGCCAAAACTACTCTCTGTTAAGGTTCACACTTAAGGGTAGGGAATAAAGGGACAAGCACTGACAAAGATCACATGCAACATCAAATTTCCAATAAAACTGGATTTAGATGGAAAGGAAAAAAAGCTGATATTTTCATGATTGAAAGCCTTGTATGTTAGCTTTCCTTTGAGTCAAGAACTTAACTATTCCGAGTTGTATAGCTTAGATAATGAACCAAACAATGCACATTAACAAACAGACAAAACCAGCAGCATCTGGTCCGAGTTCATGTTTAAACTAGTGTGAAGAGGCTAAAGGAATAAATCAAGGTAAAAAAAAACAAATGCAAGCCATGTGGTACCGATTGTATCTTTCATGAACACCAAAACAACAAAGATATCCATCACCAAAACCTCCCAATCAGTCATGTACGCTTAATAAGCCATGTGAATTGCTAAGAAGATTCACACGCATTCCAGTTCAATTGTTGTAGCTCAATGGTAATTATCAAATCAATACCGCCACAACTTTTTTTAACTCCAAAATCCACAAATGTATCTCCAATATCCACAAATGTATCTCCAATAGACAGTTCGATCGATTTACACAACAAAGGGAATTAAACAAAACTGTGTCTGTAAATTCAATTCTCTCTGGATTTTTTCAGTTCTCAAGTTAATCCATCCTCGCTTAACAGAGAAGATAGCTAGAAACACCACTCAAATGTCTCAGTAAATTCTAAAACTGAGGTTAACTCACCGTAAAAGAAAAATGCAGGGTACTTTATCCAACCAATGATCATGAATACATTCGGCGGTGTGGTTAACTCAACAAGTGCAGCAACATTAACAACATACAGAAGCCAAAAAAAGAAAAGAAAAAACATTTTATGGACCTTCAATGTTAATACAATCTAGGCACACTTCTTGCAATAGATTGCGCCTGGTTCGACCTACTTTAGCATCCCTCAAATCTCCATCAACAAAACCACCCATTTTAGCATGATTCACCTTATTAGCATTATTAGTATTATTATCAACAATGCCACCACATTTCAACTCATCCATCTCTGCTACCACAGATGCTGAACTTTTCCTAATTGAATTGGACCTACCAAGGCTTTTCCTCCTCTTAGAGAATGAATCTGAGTAGATTGGTTTGTGCAGATCCACCAGGAACATTACTATCATCAGACCCACCCATTCTCTGCACACTAAGTTCAGATCCACAAAGTCTTTTCATATTTTATTAACTTGCAATAATATCCAAATTAAGTTTGCAACATGGTCATAACAGAGAATATGTTCAGCACAAACATTAACATTAAAGCTCTATGAATTGTTTCCAAGAGAACACTACATTAGACTAATAACTCAAACCTGGTAGAGACCACACAAAAAATCTATTCCTTATTCAAGCTTGACACTATGAGACTCAATATTAATGCACAAATAATCATGTGGTTCTGATTTGTGAAGCTTTTTGTGAGAACAAACTTTATTCTATGATTCTATTCCCTCTCCCAAAACTGAAAAATAAATTGCTAAGTAGAAAAAAGCTAAAAAAGAAAAAGATTCTTCTTAACCTCAGGTATGAATCACAATAGCCAAACACAATATATTCATACCTGTGGACTTAGCATTCTACAATATAGATCACATGCAACATAGATAGAGATTAGAAAAGCAATGCTTCAACAACCAGCTCTTAATTTCATATCAAAACAGAGTAGTGGCGGCCGAAGCTTCAATGAGACAGATAGCTTCAATGACAAAGGAGAGAATGACATTGAAGCTTCAAAGATAGAGTAGATAGATGAGAGAAGATCAGAGTAGAAAGAGAAGAGACTCACCAGAGATGATGGTCGCGACGATGAAGGTATGAGAGAGGCACACACGGTAGTGGTGGTGGTGCTCGCGGCGGTAGTGGTGAGTTGATGTTTGGGGGAGGAGGGGAACTAGGTCGCGGAGGAGGAAAGAATGGGGTTTTCTGAAAGAATGGGATAATGCGCGGATGCGAAAGAGGGAAAAGGAAAAATTGGGACTATTACACATCGGTTATACCTAAAACCGATGTGTTAAACATCTTATACACATCGGTTATTAATAAACCGATGTGTAAAAATTAAACTTTTAAATTCTGATTTTTTTTCTTTTAAATTTTATACATCGGTTACTTAAAACCGATGTGTAAAAGTAATATTTATTTTCTTTTTTTTTCTGTATAATTTTCTACATCGGTTATAAGGAACCGATGTGTAAAAGTAAGATTTTATTTTCTTTTTTTTATTTCTACATCGATTATTTAGAAACTGATGTGTAAAAGTAAGATTTTTTTTTCTTTTTTTTTCTTTATACTTTTCTACATCGGTTATATAGAAACCGATGTGTAAAAGTAAGATTTTCTTTTCTTTTTTTTTCTTTGTACTTTTATACATCGGTTATTTTTAAACCGATGTGTAATAATTTGGTTTTAATTTCAAAAATGCCACTGCCTCGTTTTACACATCGGTTTCTTAAAAACCGATGTGTAAACTCCGACGTAAAATCCCTTTTCTGCACTAGTGGTCATAGGGTAATGAAGAAACATGCAAACGCAAATGATCCATGCACTCCATTGATATAAAAGAATGACTAGCACCCGAATCAAGTAAAACAGATAAGAGCTTACCGAACACACAACACTTACCCTGTATCAGATCAGGACATCGAGAAGATTCAGAACCTCTCAAGGCGAAGACCCTTCCCGTAGCCTGGGGTCTTCCTCCTTGCTGATTTCTTGTCTGAACCTGATTCCCCACTAATTGATTCTTTCCAACTGGTTGCGTATTCTGAATTCTCCCAGTATTGCCTTGAGGGCAATTCCATGACATGTGACCCACATTTCCACAATTGAAACAAGTGATATTCTGCAATTGAGGGCAATCTCTCTTGAGATGAGGTCCTCCGCACTTGAAACATGTCAAGCCTTTTTGCTACGCTTGACCCGAACTTTCTCCTATAACATTCACTGATTGCTGAGTAGGACGACTGTATGGTTTTGCCCTTGTTTGAAATCTACTTCCTCTTCCTCCCTAAATATTACCCTTTACTGGTCCACCGCTTCTTTGATGTTGTTGAAAATTTCCAGCACGATCATGTCCTTCTAACACAGTACACTTCTCTACTAGAGCTGGGAAGTGATTCAACTCCAATGGCAGCATTGGCCGCTTCAGCTCGGGCCTCAAACCGTCTTCAAACTTCCTGCACACCCATTCCTCATCTGGGTGTACCAGGTAAAATTGTGAGAATTTTAGTAGTGCCTCGAACCTTGCAGCATACTCCCCAACTGACATAGATCCCTGTTTCAGATTAGAAAATTCTTTCTCCTTTTCTATTCTGACACTTCTTGGAAAATATTTCTCCAGGAAACTTTCTCTAAATACTTCCCAGGTGACTTCCTGCCCTTCGACCTCCAATAGCCTTTGCTTGTTCCTCCACCAAGCTTCTGCAGCTCCGACCAGCATAAAAGTAGCATAAGTTACTTTCCGTTCCTCTCTACAGTGCATAGCCACAAAGACCTTCTCTACCTCCTGTAACCACTTCTCTGCAGCTTCTGGGTCGTAGTCGCCATGAAACTGAGGTGGATTGCCTTTCATGAAGGCATTAAGACCACTATCCAAATTTTCCTCTTCCCGCACTGTATTCAACTGGTGCTACCTCTCCTCCCGCTCTTCCTGCCTCTGCATAAAATGCGTATTCTGTTGAGTTTGTTGCATGATAGCAGTAGCCAGCTCCCTCATCACTCGCATGGTATCACTGACATCACCACTATTATTAGTTCCCGATGAATTTCCAGGTACGTCGGTGTTTCTGTCTCCTCTATTCCTGCCACCCCTTCCTCTCCTTCCATTACCATGAGCCATTCTAATTTCCTGTAAAAGAAATCATCAGCTCTTTTATTTATAAGATATGTAAGTCCATATAATCGAAGATATTACTTTACATTTCCTACAAATACGTAACAGTTATTCTCATACAGTAAGGATAACTTACGTATCGTACACTCTACCCATTCTAAGCATAGCTGGCATCCAATGAGGATCCAGCTAATAATGTCGGAACTGAACCTTACCCCACAGTTTGGTTTAGACCCAAACTGCACTGATACCACCAAATGAGACACCATGATGTCCCACTAATTAAATCCTAATTAACTAAGCCTTAATCCGTTGTATTAACGTTAGCGTGATTATACATACGAAATTAAATTAATTTGCGAAAGCGATAAAATTAAATTCGTTTAAAACATGCACAGCGGAATAAAACACACAACAAATATATATACATAATAAGTACGTCTGTCACCCAAGTACGATAAATCCCAACAGAGGGATCCTAGGTTTACTAAAATATAGAAACACTGTCGAACTAAAACTGGACATAATACATAAACTACTCACATAAAACAGGAGAAAAGTCCTAGATCTACCACGCCCGCCTCTCAAAATACATCCAAAATACAAAATAAGCTCACAGAGGCACACGACCTAACAGGCGCATCCGACAGAACCATATCACCGACGATATGGGCGCCTGGAGCTACCCTTTCCCTCTCCATAGGTGCGTCGGTAGACTCTGCCGTATCGGGTTCTCGGCTCCCAAATCGACTCATCACTGCTCATGACGACGCGTCGGCGATGATAGTGATACATCGTCTGAACGCTACGCTGCCTCCGACCCCTCTGCACCATACCAACATGGCTAGTCGCCACTGAGCGATTCACCATGTTCCACATGTCATCAGGGAACTCTCTCTGACGAGGTGGATACCACATCTCTGAAAAGGGTAACCTCTGTGAAATGTGATACGGGCCATCCAAGTGAAAGTAAGGACCATCTCCCATCCGTATGTAGAAACTAACCAGGCCGATGTACGTCATGAAGAATCGTGAGTGGTCGACCTGCCATCCATGATCATCATGGTAGACGATCTCAACATCGCCTAGTATCGGGATCCGGGGAGGGATCCTCTGTAGATAGTGCCTCGGCTGGTAACCCAAATCCGCCACTGTCTCCGTCCTGCTGGCGATGCTCATCTATCGGTTTTACATACAGAGAAATAGAGAGTAGAAGGGAGATAAGCAACAATACATAGTCATAAAAATGGGGATGGGGACACATAGAACAATAATCACATATACATATAACACATGCGACAAGTAATGGGCAACCATCTTCCGAATCAAACCAACACAGTTTATCCTCAAGTTCACTCTCAGATCAATCCTCTAAGGAGTCTCACTCCTATGCATGTCGGTCGATATCTCTCATCCGGGTCTTAACCCCGAGATATTCCCTTGTCAAGCCTATTCGCTTGGGGAACATCAGTTAGTTTGTCTAGGTAACTTTTCCGCTCGCCGTGACCCATAAGAGTGCATCTCTCCGTGAGCTCAACTCCATTAGAGGTATCTGGGTCACCTCGGATAGTCAACCTTAGAGGTGGATACTCAGGGTAAAGTCGAGATAACTAGGCTCTACCGGGGTACACGACACATTAGGAGCTAACTAATGGTCACTGTGAGCCTCCCGAGTCCAGTTTTACATCCCCAAGGTCTCTTCACAGACCGGCCCCTCCATAATCCGTACTCGCACTCGAGTACAACTAACCTCATACGACTCTCAGTCATACGGCTCGCCACCTTGGCAAAATGCAATGCAACAACCATCACTATAGTTAACACCAGAACCTTATCCATTTATTTTCTCACAACGGATGCCCATACATCCCTGGCCTCAAAGCCGCCGTCTCAAGGCATTACCACGGTGTTAACTCATAACTTATCCATACAGACATATATTCATCATAAAATCAGTCAGCATCAATTCTCACATATAAAATATTCATGTGAACATATTCAGCATGTTAAATATAGAAAAATCACAGAAAATCATGAATCAATCACATAGCATAGCAACATGCATTTCAGACAACCTCAACCAGTATAAAATCAACAACTTAGAGTCGATAAACCTACAACCACTAAACCCATCACAACATTAAAATATTATTTTATTTGGGTTTAGCCATTGTTGATTATTCGACATCCTAGTAGGGCCTGCGGCACCCTACACACATGCATATATAATTATTATTCTACGCTTGCCTCCCCGACGATGTCGGTTACTTTCTCCCCACCTAAAGTGTCGTAGGCTAGCTTCAACGCAACGAAACGAGCCCACTCCTATACTCCTCAAATCTGCCACGCTTGGTTCACCACCCTCCGGGGCTCCAAAAATTCACCTAGACACATCATTGTGAAGCAGACATTACGTGTAATCCAAATATGAAGACGGAATTGAAAACCGATAAACGGATTTAAAGATAACCTCAATACCGTCGCCGACGACATTTCGGCATAAAAAGGACATAGGTTTACCTTAGCCTAATCAAGAAAATAAAGATAGGATAAGGAAGTAGACGTTGCGAGGATCCCAACGGCAAAGTCGGTTTCTCGCTAGGACGAACGGATGGATCGGTATCGGCTCCAGCATTTCCTCTCACTCTCACGGCCTTCTCTCTCTCCTTTTTTTTCTATTTTTCTTCTGCGCTATTTCTTGCCCCTCTTCTAAGGTTACGCTGACTTATTGAGAAGGGAATTAAACAAAGCAATGGCCTCATAAACCAAGCAGCTGGCGTGGTTATTAAAATAACCATGAAATAGGCTAAATTTTGTATAAATTAATGATAGGAAGGGTAGTAGGAGGTGGCACTTGGATATCTTATGTAACAAGCCAGCATCCCTATAAATTTGACTAAGCTAAGCTATGAAACATAAGCAGGTGCGTGGGGTATAATTAATCAAAGGGATTGCATGAAGAAAATGGCAAACAGATGGCATGGTGTATTGTTAATCAAAGGAATTGCATGTAGAAAATATCAAGCATGAGGTGGCATGAATCCACTCTGAATTAGCAAGCAGATTGGCATGGGGAATGAAAGAAAGAATGACCAGCAAGCAGGAGGTGGCATCACAACATCATGCACCCAAAATTTTCAGCAAGTGACACAAAGAAAGCAAGCATGTGGCGTGGCCTTTGGAGCATCATGACATTGGGTTGCTATTGCATGCAAAATGGTACAAGTAGGAGGTGGCATTACAACATCATGCAGCCAAAAAAAAAATTTAAAAGATTGATGTGTCATTAATATGCAAACTGTCGTGTCCATCTATTCATTTGGTAAAATGTTATTTTAGTTTATTTAACTAAGTTAAAACTTGTAACTAAAGTATAATTAAAAAAGATAAATAATGATTTATAAAACTTAAATAAATTAATCATAATTAATTGACTATAACTAAGATGTATATATTTTACTCTAAACATATATATATGTTCTGATTCTAAAAAATTTTGATTCATCTAACCCTCATTCCCATCTAATTAGGATATCAAATTTTCACTTGTTAAAATCGGGACGTTACAATATATATATATATATATATATATATATATATATATATATATATATATATATATATATATATATATATATATATATATATATAAAACAACCTGTATACAATACTACTTTCTAATAATAAAGACTAAGGGACACCTGGGCACAATCCATATTTGTAAAAGCATAAAGTCTTAAATGACTAATCATCCTGGAATATTCCCGACATAGGTAATTTGGTGCCCATATATTTAGACATAATCCTGATTGCGAGTTGATTTCTTTTGGGCCCTTTTTGGTCCACTGCTAGCAATTGAAGGCCCAAGTGTAATATTTGCTTTGTTGAGCTCTTGTTGGTCTGGTTCACTTGTATCAATGTTGTGGTCGCTTTCTCGTGACCAACATAGTGGATAAGACCCTTGTTTGATTAAACAAAATTTTTAATAACACAACGAATGTGGGTTAAGTTTAATTTATGGTGTGTCACGGCTGAACTTAGCTTACAGAATAAACATCCCATTTTTCCAATACAATAATTAAAGCATAAAAAGGTAATTAATTAGTGCCTCTTTGTTTTAGATTTTGAGAGGTCCAAAATCACGCTTTCAGTAAAAGTGATTTTGGGATTCTGAAGGCGTTTGTTTTAAATTTTACATCCAATAAAATCAATTATGGGTTGGTAGAATTGATTTTAAGAAAAGTAAGAATTTCTAGCTTTTCCGTTGAAAAGAATTTATTCCAGTCAAGATTGTTTCCTGCCTCTCCACCCAAATCTTCTTTGCTTTTTATTTTGAAAGGTGATACCTAATGCGGTATAGAGTGTAAATCAGCCTGCTGGACCATTGGAGACGCATGAGAGAAGCCGGATCCAATTGATTCTAGTTGTGAGACCTATAAAATTCTTTATATTTACATCTCAAGAGTGATTTTACTTTATCATCCAAACAAAACTAATTCTTTTAAACTCACTTTTAAAATTTCATTACCTAGTAGAAATCAAATTTTTCAACCCAATTTTTTTAAAATCAAAATTTTTATAAAATCAATTCTACCAAATCTAAAACAAACCGACCCCTAAGAAATATTTGCATAGCACAGTGCAACCGTTAAAAGTAGATACCAGGATATGACATCGACACCCTTTTAATTAATGCAGTTGGAGTTTCAGATGTTGGTGTACTAAAAAAGCACTTTGGAAGGAAGATAACACGGTTGAAGAATGAAAAAAAATAATAGTAAAGAATTCAATTTTAATTTTTGTTTTCATATCTCATTAATCACTCTATACAGAGTACCTTTTAAGGACAATTTCTACATCAATATGAGTTTTGATTGACGATTGTTAGATGCACGCAATTAGAAGTGTTAACAAAGTAATTAAATACTGAGGACATTGAATTGGTAAGTAAGCTAAGCACCCATAAATGTTCCAAAAAATTCAACCTATGGAGAGTTAATTTTAAAGTGTTATACTCAATGGAATTCTGATCGATATTCTCCCTCCTCTGCCTCTTCGATTCAACATAATTCAATTATAATTCTTTGTTATTTACTGGTTTTGTCCCTCAACAAAAGGTTTTTTGAGCTTAGAGCGGTGGTTCCTCTTGGATAATCATTGAAAAATTTATGGACATTGAACAGAAGGACCAAATTTGTAATACCAAAAAAATAGATGAACCAAATATACATAAAAAAACTTCAGGTACCAAAATTGCACATGACCAATAGTAAAAAGATCAAAAGTGCAATTATGCCTTTTTTTTATTTTACTATTTGTATGTTATTTCTCTTCCTCAATTATTCCAATCACAGTCAAACCTTAAATTTTTATTTTTGATACAAAATATTAAATTTATACAAATATTTATAATAACATTTGTAACATCCTAAAATTCTAATATAATTAATTTGAAAAAAAAAGATTAAGTTATAAAAAATAAAAATAAAAATAAATAATAATGATATAATAAAAATAAGATATAGTTAAGAGGTTTAATGTAAAGGATTTGTTAGTATAAAATTTATTAGAGTTGGTTAGGAATTGCAAGGGGAATAATGAATTAATATATATATATATATATATATATATATATATATATATATATATTTATATATATATATGAATGTAAACATAAGTACAGACTTTACATGTAGGGGCCTAGGGGTAGCTCATAAGTCAAGTGGGCCTAGTTATTCTATAAAAAAAAGAAGAAATAAACAATAAAGAAACAAAACAAACAAAAAAAAAGGAAAAGAAAATAAACTAAAAAAAAACCAAGAAGCCTACGCTGCCTAAAGTGCAGTATACATATATATATGTACTCAAATCACTGCGAAGGCGGTGAGAGCGCCGCGCAGAGGAGGATTTTAGAAGGCGGGGGGGTACAGTGCGAGGGATTTTGAGACGCGTTTCTTTTTCTTGTCGGTGTAATCGTAACAGTGAAGGGAAGAAAATATTTTAGAGAAGCACCAACTTTTATCATATGTAATTTCTAGAACATTTTGGAGGTCATCAAGAGGTGAGTAACAGTACCTTTTGCGAACACTTTCCATGGTATTTTTATGTGTTTGCGGTGAATTTAAAATTGATGAACTCATATTTCAATTCATTGTTTTGCTTACAAAATTTAGGACTGCATTCCTCATTTGTATGTGTGTGGAAGGGTCTACCTTATAGTTTTTTTTGGAATTTGAATTGAATACATGATTGATATTTGTACTAGTTAAATGATATGTCTTGATGCTCGTGATTGTCATAGTGTAATTATAAATTTACTTTGTGACATGACATAAGTCTATTTAGTATGCATGATAGGATTAAATATTTAATTTATGGTAAATGAATTGTTACATGTATGAGACATGAAATTCATGCCTTATGATGAGTTGTATGATGTTTGCCGTAATACCACCTATGATAGGGGTATCGAAAAGTAATACCACCGTAATGGGGTATCGAAAGTAACATCGCCATATAATTGGGATGTCGAAAATAAGTAATACTACCATAAAAGGAGTATCGAAAGTAACACCGCCACAGGTTGGGGTGTCGAAAAAGGAGAAATGCCACCATGTGCACATGGGAGGTATCGAAATGGAAATGTCCCCGACAGGAGGGTGACATCGAAACACTCCTCGTGAGTAGGGGTGGGCAATGGGACGCCATTGTCGTGTGATGTGTGAATTTATGGCAAGCCGGCAAGAGGCCAATTTAATTAGGAGGTCTTCAGACCGCTTGGATTGATCTAGAATTTATTTGGTATATGGAATGTGATGTATTAAGATGAGTTATTGTTACGTTATATGCTATTGGGTTGATGAGATTATTATTGATATTAAAAGTATTTTCTTTTATATATATATATATATATATTATTTTGGAAAATTAGCGGATGCCATGAACAGTTTTTCCGGTTACCGCGCCGGCTGAGAACAATGCTATTTTCGAAAATCTTTTATAAAACTGTATTGTTGATCATTGGGATTTTATATCTCATTATAAGTATTGTTTTCAGAGACCGAGGACATCACTGTTGAGGACCCAGAGACCTGAGGAGTCGTCTTCCTATCACCTAGTTGCTTAGTAATGTAATATGGTTGAGGGTGCTGACGGCGTTTTTTTGGGTTTACGTATTATTTTTTTCTCGGATTGTAATTAGACGCCCGGTTTTGAGGCTTTTGATTTTTATTTATACTTATATTAACTACATGGATATTTTATTACTATATTATTTAATATGAGGTATTTTCAGACTTTAAATATTTTTTTAATTTTTCTTTATGAGATGTATGTTTTAATTAAATGTTTTAAAGGATTTTTATTGATTTTATCTTGGGATTACTAATGTAACAAAGGGCGTTACATTTATGGTATCAGAGCAGTTCGATTTTAAATCGGACTGTGGTAGTGGGGCTTTTTCAAAAAGCAAAAATTGGGCGCATAGGATGCTTGTTATAGTTATAATTCTGCATTCTATTCTTTTGGATATTGGACTTGATCAACCCACTGTTTGATTGGTGGTATGTAGATTATGGCAGCGAACAGGTGAGGGAGAAATGATGCACTTGCAGCGACCTTGGCTCGAATGGCCAGGGTTATGTAGGAGCAGACGGAGACTCTCCGTCAGATGAGGGATAAAGGGGACGTGCTTAACGTGGTGCCGGTTGCAGCTCCAGATCCACAGTACAGGGGTCTGTCAGAGTTCAGGAATAATTATCCGCCAGCTTTTCGAGGGACCACCGACCCTATTGAGGCTGAGGAATGGTTACTGAAATTAGAGAAGATCTTCCAGGCCATTGGGTGCTCTGATGCTCAAAAGGTGGATTTTGCCACCTATATGTTAGAGTCGGATGCAGAGCACTGGTGGAATTGTGCCAGGGGCGGGTTGCTTGCTTCGGGTGCCCCTGTCACGTGGGACGGATTCAAGGAGGTATTTCTGGAGAAGTACTTTCCGCACAGTGTCCGGATACAGAAAGAGATGGAGTTTCTACATCTTCGTCAGGGGAGTATGAGGGTAGCGGAATATGTGGCCAAGTTCGAGAGGCTTGCAAGGTTCTCCACACAGGTGATGGATAATCCTGATGGTCCATGGAAAGCAATTAAGTTCGAGCAGGGTTTGAAGCCAGAGCTGCAGAGCCTTATTGGGCTCCTAGAGATTCGAGACTACCTCACTTTAGTGAACAAGTGTAGGGTGGCGGAGCAGAATATGCAAGTTGTGCTGGCTGAGAGGTCGAAGGAGAAGAGCTTCAGTGACGGCAAGAGGTTCCACAGGAAAGGGGGTAATTTCCAGAAGAACCTACGACCTGTGCCCACAATCACAAAGGGTAAGAAGGTCCAAGGTACTCAAGGTGAGAGGGGGATTGCATGTTACAAGTGTGGGTGGCAGCATGGAGATCGTGTGTGCCCGGTGGCACAAACCACTTGCCACAAATGCGGGAAGATGGTACACTTTGCTAGGATGTGCAAGTCAGGAGGGCAATCTCAAACCAGATCATTGAACCACGGAAGGGTCTTTACCATCCAAGGAGAGGAGGTGAAGGAGTCCGACGGTTTGATTCAATGTAAGGGCTTTATTAAAGGTCATGATGTTATCATATTGTTCGATTCGGGAGCAACACATTCATTCATTTCATTTAAATGTGCTCAATTCTTAGAGTTACCTGTTACTAAACTGTCATATGATTTGTGTGTTTCTACTCCTGCTAAAGATAGATTGATTACTTCTTCTGTCTGCCGGCAATGTCCTTTATTGTGTCAAGACCTGACTTATATTGTTGATATGATATGTTTACCTATGTCTGGTCTGGATATTATTTTGGGCATGGACTGGTTGTCTCGTAATAATGCTATTATTGATTGTGCTAGTCGAACTATTTCTTTCATTCCACAGTCCATGTTCGTTGACTCTCCTAGGACGGAACACCTTATCTCTGATGCCTCATGTCATAAGTGCTTAGTTGAGGGAGCTCAGGGGTATATACTTCTCTTTTCTGCTAAGATAGAGGCTGAGAGTGATATAGCGGCGTTGCCTATTGTGTGTGAGTTCCCAGATGTGTTTCCTACGGATGTCTCTAGTTTACCTCTAGATAGAGAGATTGAGTTTACCATAGATCTAGTACCTGGGAGTGGACCTGTATCAGTAGCACCCTATAGGATGGCACCTCTAGAGTTGAGCGAGCTCAAGAAACAGATAGAGGATATGTTACAAAAGGGGTTTATTAGGCCTAGTGTGTCACCTTGGGGAGCACCAGTGCTTCTAGTGAAGAAAAAGGATGGGAGTATGAGGTTGTGTGTTGACTATAGGCAACTGAATAAGGTAACCATCAAGAACAAATATCCCTTGCCTAGGATAGATGACCTCTTAGATCAGTTAAGGGGAGCGTCAGTGTTTTCCAAAATAGATTTAAGATCGGGATACCATCAAATTAGAGTTAGGAGCGAGGACATCCCTAAGATAGCCTTCAGGACAAGGTATGGTCACTATGAGTATGTAGTGATGCCCTTTGGAGTGACCAACGCCCCAGCCGTTTTCATGGATTACATGAATCGGATCTTTAGGACCTTTTTGGACAGGTTTGTGGTGGTGTTCATAGATGATATTTTAATATACTCTAGGACACCAGAAGAACATGGAGAACACTTAAGGTTGGTGTTGCAGATCTTGAGGGACGAGCGTCTTTATGCCAAACCAGAGAAGTGTGAGTTTTGGCTAGACGAGGTAAAGTTTTTAGGACACACAATCTCAAAGGATGGTGTGGCGGTTGATTCCTCTAAAGTTGATGCGGTGTTGGGATGGGAACAGCCTAAGACAGTAACCGAAGTAAGAAGTTTCTTAGGCTTAGCTGGTTACTATAGGAAGTTCATAGAGGGGTTCTCTAGATTAGCCTTACCTTTGACCCAGTTGACTAGGAAGGGGAAACCTTTTGTGTGGGACCAGGAGTGTGAGGACGGGTTCCAAGAGCTTAAGAGGAGATTGGTGTCATCACCAGTCTTAACTATACCGGATCCCTTAGTGAGTTTTGTGGTATACTGCGACGCATCTAAGAATGGCTTGGGATGTGTCTTAATGCAGGAGGGCAAGGTGGTAGCATATGCCTCTAGGCAGCTTAGGCCACATGAGGGGAATTACCCTACCCATGACTTAGAGCTAGCAGTCGTGGTTTTTGCTCTTAAGATTTGGAGGCATTACCTTTACGGGGCAAAGTTTGAAGTTTTTAGTGACCATAAAAGCCTAAAATATCTGTTCGACCAGAAGGAGATGAACATGAGACAACGAAGGTGGATGGAGTTCCTTAAGGACTATGACTTCGAGTTGAAGTACCATCCGGGAAAAGCCAATGTGGTGGCGGATGCTTTGAGTAGGAAGTCCCTACACGTGTCGAGCTTGATGGTGCAAGAGCTGAACCTCATGGAGGAGTTTAGGGACATGAATCTGGAGGTGTTGGATGTGTCCTTAAGTGTCTTAAGTTTGAAGTTAAATAGGTTGGAAATTAATAGTGACCTTAGAGATGAGGTTAGGCGGGAACAACTTTTAGACCAGGAGTTGCAGTCTCGGTTAAGGCAAGAGGGTTATGAGTTGTCAGTTGATGGGCTAGTGAAGTTTAAGAATAGGATCGTTGTTCCTAAGGAGGGGAGCCTTAGAGAGAAGATATTAGAGGAAGCTCATAAGGGGAAGTTTACCATACATCCTGGAATAACCAAGATGTACCAAGACCTTAAGAGGATGTATTGGTGGCCAGGAATGAAAAAGGATGTGGCTAGCTTCGTAACTAGGTGTTTAGTGTGCCAAAAGGTTAATATAGAACATCAGAAGCCTTCGGGGTTGTTGCAGTCCTTGGAGACTCCAGAATGGAAGTGGGAGAGAATTTCTATGGACTTTGTGATGGGGTTACCTAAGACACGTTCGGGCTTAGACGCCATTTGGGTGATAGTGGATAGGTTAACCAAGTCTGCCCACTTCGTGCCAATAAAGGCAACCTATAGCTTAGACAAGTTGGCATACCTCTATATCAAGGAAATAGTCAAGCTTCATGGGATACCCACATCTATAGTGTCAGATAGACACCCGAGGTTTACCTCTAGATTTTGGAGAGCTTTTCAGCAAGCCTTTAGGACTAAGTTGAACCTTAGCACGACCTTCCATCCCCAAACGGATGGTCAGTCAGAGCGGACCATTCAGACCCTTGAGGACATGCTTAGAGCATGTGTCTTGGATGAAGGAGGGAGTTGGGATAGGTTCCTACCTCTCATTGAGTTTGCGTATAACAATAGTTACCACGCTAGTATAGGCATGGCACCCTATGAGGCCCTATATGGGAGAAAGTGTAGGTCCCCTTTATGTTGGTGTGAGGTAGGTGAGAGAACCTTGATAGGACCTGAATTGGTCCAGGAAACCTCTGAGAGAATCAAAATGATTAGGGAGAGGATGCGCACGGCACAAAGTAGACAAAAGAGCTATGCCGACAAAAGGAGAAAGCCTCTAGAATTCCAGGAAAGCGAGCATGTATTTTTGAGAGTCACTCCTAAGACGGGGTAGGGAGGTCGATGAAAGTCCGCAAGCTAAATTCTCGTTTCATGGGACCTTTCCAAATCCTTAAAAGAGTCGGGCCTATTGCTTATCAATTGGCTCTTCCGCCACAGTTGGCAAACCTTCATGATGTTTTCCATGTGTCGCAACTCAAAATATGTGCCTGATGAATCTCATGTGATAGCTCCCGAGTCTGTACAATTGAAGGATAATTTGATCTATAAGCCAAAGCCTAGTCAAATCCTGGACAAGAGCACTAAGACTCTAAGGAACAAGGCGATTCCATTGGTGAAAGTGTTATGGGACGGATTGACTCCTGAGGAAGCCACTTGGGAGATGGAGGAGGACATCGTGCGTCAATACCCAGATTTTATTATCTAAGGTATGGTAACCTTTAAGTTTGAATATGACATATGTTAAAATAAGTGCGTGAGTATGAGGCGAATTTCGGGGACGAAATTCTTTAAGGAGGGGAGAAAATGTAACATCCTAAAATTATAATATAATTAATTTGAAAAAAAAAGATTACGTTATAAAAAATAAAAATAAAAATAAATAATAATGATATAATAAAAATAAGATATAATTAAGAGGTTTAATGTAAAGGATTTGTTAGTATAAAATTTATTAGAGTTGGTTAGGAATTGCAAGGGGAATAATGAATTAATATATATATATATATATATATATATATATATATATATATATATATATATATATATATGTATACATAAATGTAAACATAAGTACAGACTTTTCACGTAAGGGCCTAAGGGTAGCTCACAAGTCAAGTGGGCCTAGTTATTCTATAAAAAAAAATTAAACAATAAAGAAACAAAACAAACAAAAAAAAGGAAAAGAAAATAAACAAAAAAAAACCTAGAAGCCTACGCTGCCTAATGTGCAGTATATATATATATATATACTCAAATCACTGCGCAGGCAGTGAGAGCACCGCGCAGAGGAGGATTTTAGAAGGGGGGCCGTACAGTGCGAGGGATTTTGAGACGCGTTTCTTTTTCTTGTCGGTGTAATCGTAACAGTGAAGGGAAGAAAATATTTTAGAGAAGCACCAACTTTTATCATACGTAATTTCTAGAACATTTTGGAGGTCATCAAGAGGTGAGTAACAATACCTTTTGCGAACACTTTCCATGGTATTTTTATGTGTTTAGGGCGAATTTAAAATTGATGAACTCATATTTCAATTCATTGTTTTGCTTACAAAATTTAGGACTTCATTCCTCATTTGTATGTGTGTGGAAGGGTCTACCTTATAGTTTTTTTTTTGAATTTGAATTGAATACATGATTGATATTTGTATGCATGATAGGATTAAATATTTAATTTATGGTAAATGAATTGTTACATGTATGAGATATGAAATTCATGCCTTATGATGAGTTGTATGATGTTTGCCGTAATACCACCTATGATAGGGGTATCGAAAAGTAATACCACCGTAATGGGGTATCGAAGTAACATCCCCATATAATTGGGATGTCGAAAATAAGTAATACTACCTAAAAAGGAGTATTGAAAGTAACACCGCCATAGGTTGTGGTGTCGAAAAAGGAGAAATGCCACCATGTGCACATGAGAGGTATCGAAATGGAAATGTCCCCGACAGGAGGGTGACATCGAAACACTCCTCGTGAGTAGGGGTGGGCAATGGGACGCCATTGTCGTGTGATGTGTGAATTTATGGCATGCCGGCAAGAGGCCAATTTAATTAGGAGGTCTTTGGGCCGCTTGGATTGATCTAGAATTTATTTGGTATATGGAATGTGATGTATTGAGATGAGTTATTGTTACGTTATATGCTATTGAGTTGATGAGATTATTATTGATATTAAAAGTATTTTCTTATATATATATATATATATATATATATATATATATATATATATATATATTATTTTGGAAAATTAGCGGATGCCATGAACAGTTTTTCCGGTTACCGCGCCGGCTGAGAACAATGCTATTTTCGAAAATCTTTTATAAAACTGTATTGTTGATCATTGAGATTTTATATCTCATTATAAGTATTGTTTTCAGAGACCGAGGACATCACTGTTGAGGACCCAGAGACCTGAGGAGTCGTCTTCTTATCACCTAGTTGGTTAGTAATGTAATATGGTTGAAGGTGCTGACAACCTTTTTTTGGGTTTACGTATTATTCTTTTCTCGGATTGTAATTAGACGCCCGGTTTTGAGGCTTTTGATTTTTATTTATACTTATATTCACTACATGGATATTTTATTGCTATATTATTTAATATGAGGTATTTTCAGACTTTAAATATTTTTTTAATTTTTCTTTATGAGATGTATGTTTTAATAAAATGTTTTAAAGGATTTTTATTGATTTTATCTTGGGATTACTAATGTAACAAAGGACGTTACAACATTATCTTAGTTTAGTTTTTGTTTCTTCTTATCATGTTCAAGTTTAAATTAATCTCATTTATTAAGTTGGATATATTTTTTTCATTACTTTTATTAGTAAAAATAAATTTTTTAAAAAAGTTGAGGTGGTAAGTAACAACAAAAGTTCAGCCTCTCAATTGGTTTGTTACAAAATGTAGTAGGGGTATTCGCTGTTCGGTTTGGATCGATTTTGTGGGGAAAATAAAAAAACATGTGGTTCGGTTTGGATGACTTCTATAAAAAAAAATCTGATCCGATCCGCTATCCAATTGAATGAGGTTTGGATCGGTTCGGTTAGTTCGGTTTTTAACTACACATCATTACCTAATAGTTAAATAATCTACCTGATAGCTGATACTATTACGTTAAAAAAAAAAGTAACAATTTTTCATATACTTTATCTAATTTCAGCCTGCATATACGTTAAAACATCAACACTGTAACATCATTTCTCAAGAGTATCTTAACTTCTATAACTTTATCACGGGTGTTTTGAATCCTTATATATATTACATAAATGTAAAATCTATAATTGATTGATTAGTGAAGTAATAAACTTTCTTTATGTCATATACCAATTTTAGAAGCGGGATAATTATTATTAAACTGTTCAATTTATTTTGTACAGTGATAATTAATTGTGTTTGATAATTATAAAATGATATTTAATAATTTAGTTTCAAATCATATTATTTGGATAAGAGACATTTTAGTAAGAAAATATAATTATTTTGAGATTAATAAAAGGTAGAATTTATTTTATGAAAGTACCTAACTCTAAGATATCACAAATGTTTTATTTATTTCAAAAAGCTGATTTTATTAATTTGCTAGTCACACCACCTATTTTACTATGCATACCCCTCTCCTCTCTTAAAAAAAAAAAATCCACGAAGACTCTCCCTCTCTCTCACTTCCCATTTTCTGAAAACACTCCCTTCTTCTCCTTCATCAGAACCTCCATGTTTTACCTCTCCAAACCCTAAACCTAAACCAAGCCTCCATTCTCTACCTTTGAAGCTCACAAATTCGGCCAAGAGAGGGAGTTTAGGGCAGGACAACACAATCATCATTATCTATACTTGCAAAAACAACACATTCCTTTCCCCCTCTTCCTTCATCATTTTGGCCTTCTCTACCACCTCATCTCTTCTTCTTCTTCTTCTTCTTCTTCTTCTTCTTCTTCTTCTTCTTCTTCTTCTTCTTCTTCTTCTTCTTCTTCTTCTGTTTTCTTCCAAAATCAACATGAAACAAACATCAATTTTCCTTGTGAAGTGAGTTTGGAGCAGCCACACTTGAGAGCAAGGAGGATCAAAGTCAGATCAGGGAGAGAATTCTAAGGAAATAAACCTCCACCACACTATCTCCATTCTTTGCTTATGTGAGTTTCCTTAGTTAGTGCTTGGTAACCATAAATCCAAGCTTAGGAATTTTGATTTACTTGCTTTTATTGTTTGATTTGGTATCTGCATGTTGATTATATGAAGTAAATTGTGTACATGTTGATGATATAAATTATTTCAATTGCATGCATGTAATCTGTTTGTGAAAAGTTCCAAATGAAGTTACTGGTCAGAAACCTGTATAAACATATGTGCAGTATTTTGCTTATAATTATTTCTATAGGGCTTTGTTTGGTATGATTCTTGTTTTTTTAGAAAATAGACTCGAAATGCTACAATTTAGGCACTCATTTTACTGTTTTACACTGAGTATTGATGAAGAAAAACCTGTTATAATTTGGAGTATTGTAACTGCCCTGTTTTTCTGGGTGCAGAAACTTGCTTATTAAAACTGTAAGTTTTAGTAAACTATATTCCAAAACTAAAATCTTATTTATAAATTAGACTTATTTATCTTTCCAGGGAGAGGTCTTTTGTCCAAATCCGACTTCGTTTGGTATTTTAATAAAATCATAGAAGTTAACTGAAAACTACTGAAATTCTGCTTATGTTGTTGATGCATTATCCTTTGTTGAATACTTGATTGAGAGATCATATATTGTTCATGTGAATGGTTTATAAGTTTTGCTTTAGGTCATTAGTTTTTAAGCTATAAATTGATATGTGGGTTAAGTTATTTAATATTATGAAGAAATGAATGTGAAACACCTTTTGACATCCAAAGGTAGTAACCATGCTAATTCTATTCATGATTCGAATTAGATTGGTTATCAATGACATTTCAGATGTCAAGTACAGAAGTCCTTTCAGATTGAAAGGCAAGTATAGAAGTCCTTTCGGTTAGGAAAGGCAAGCAGGTAAGTGCAAAGCAAGTGGGACGCCGCTTGTGGTCATAGACGTATGTCCTGCCTTACAGTATAGAGCTACACTACTGGAAATAATGTAATATACGAGAACATTTTACGTCAGTTAACCAAAAGCTAGACGTTAAAAAGGAGGCGGTGGCAGTTTTGTAAATATCAGACTTCATTAATTCAATTTTAACGCGAGTTGTTGTAAGGACTGACGTTAAAAGTTAAGTGACTCACTTTTAACGTCAGTTCAATAAACAACTGACGTTAAAAGTGAACCTTTTAACGTCAGTTCACTACAACATATTAGACTTTTAATAACACACCTTTTTTAGCATTTCCGTGCGGAAATGCTATTAAAAGTGATGGGGGGACTTTTAATAGCGGTTCCTTAAAGAAACGCTATCTTAGGTATCACCTAAGATAGCGTTTCCTTAAGGAACCGCTATTAAAAGTCAAGCAGCAGGAAAAGATAGCGCTTCCTTTAGGAAGCGCTATCTTAACTAACCACCTAAGATAGTGGTTCTTCACGGAAACGCTATCTTTTCTAATTTGCAATAAATAAATAAAATAAAATCAACTTTTAATAGCATTTATAAATGAAATGCTATTAAAAGGTAACCTTTAGATAGCGTTTAAAGTTAGAAACGCTATCTTAGGTGATTATCTTTGCTGATTTTAGAACTCTCCCTCTCTCCTCGTGTTTTCTCTCACTACATGTTCACTCTCTCTCTACCTCACTCTCTCCCTACCTCACTCTCTATACATGCGAATCCCTATTCTTCATCATTTTTTCCCTTCTTCAAATCCCTAAGTCCCATTTCAGACCGCTCAATCCCCCTTCAATCTATTTCCCAGTAAATCCCTAATTGGATCCAAGCACCGTGGCACCCCTTTGCCTCTGTCCGCCGTGTCGCCGTCGCTCGCCTCTCTCCTTTGTCGTAGTTTCTTCTCTGGTTCTACGGTCCAGCCATTCCACTTTGTCCCTTCGAGTCGCAGATCAGCGCACATAGTTGCGCGAGGTAAGTCTTCTTCACCTCTCAATTTTGTGTGTTCATTTCTATGTATCGAATCTAGTGTCATTTTGTTCAGGATCAAGGATTCTTTTACGTGTTTGAGCCTCGATCTAATGTTTCAAAAGTTTGATTTGTATTTTGAGTTGGATATCTAAGTTCGACTTGAAATGTCATGGTTTAGTGTAGATTTGCAAATGTGTATACTGTTTTGCTTCTTATTTTTATTTTATACTGTGTTGGTTCAAAATCGTGCTCATGTAATTTCGAAATAAGGTTCTAACGCTGTGTTTCTTTTTACCAAGATTCATTTCCAAAAGGATTTGGAGAGAGGAAGCCTATGATTTTTGTTTTGGTACAGCCTTTTTTGAGTGAAATCCACCTTTAATAATAATTATTGAGTAGACAATAGTGACAATCAACTATAGTTTTGTTTTTATTAGTTTTATTTTGTCAAAATATGTTTGTGGACATTTGTTATTATGTTGCGGTTTTAAGTTGATTGTAGCATAAGGGAACTATGTGAACTTATGAAGGAAGATGAATTGTTTGATGAAATGCTTGTATCAGGACTCTTTAAATGGTTTCTTGTATTCTTGACAAAAGGACTGCGTGTGTTGGCCTTAAACTTTTTCTGGGGCAGCTGGAGAATCTTGTGGTTACTATTTTTGTGCCTTTTGTTCTAATACCTTTTCTTTGATATGTAATTGGGGTGGTAATTTCTGAGAGGAACTTGGTGTGGGTGGTTGTTATTGTTACTAGCTTCTGGTGCAGGGGCAGGGGTTGTGAGTATCTTTACTATCTGGATTCCTTGCATGTTGATCCTAGGAATCGCCCAGAATTAAAGAATTTGATCAATAAGTAAGCATGCTTTTATTTTTCTGATTTTCTATGATTCTGTCGAATGGCTTCCATGGTAGATACATGTTGCAAGTTGTCATGGTCCTAATGTGCTTTTGATTTTTGACATTAGAATAATTGTGTTGAATTGGCATATACTGGGTTGTGGCTGTTTTGGTTCAAAATAAAAAAAAAGCAACCGGAACCTTCATTTTGTATTTAGATGTTACCATTGAGAATTTTTGTTGGAAAATCCATGCGTGTGTTTGTGATGATTAAAAATATGTTTCTTAATGAAGTCTGTTTGATTTTGTGATTAGTGCTTTGCAAGTTTATCGCGCACGTAGCGGAGCTAAGGTGCCTCGTTTAAAGGCAACCAATATTAAGGTATGTAGTTTCAGTGCTTGTTGTTTACTTAGCTTTTAACTGTGACTGTTCAAATGTTTTAGCAATTGTAACTTAATTTATTTAATTTTTATGTCGCAGTACTTCCCTGACTTCAAATGCTCCACTGCTCAACTATCTGAAGTCAAGGAAGATTGGTGTCGCTATATTGTTGAAAAGTTTATTTGATTACGCTTGTTGTCTAAACTTTGTATTGTACTGTATATGGATGAAACAATTCTTGGTTAAATTATATGCAATTGGGTCAGACTTAGTAACTGAAGCGTATGCAATTGGGTCACTTTCATCTATAGGGACTGTTGAGTATAGCATTTGATGATTTGAAGATTTGCTATATGCCTTTATTATTATGGGTTCAATATATTGATGGTGCTACACAGTTTTTTGGTGGAATACTTTCTATCAAAGTAGCTTGTTATATGCATATGGTTTGGTACAAGTAACTTAGCTGTCTGGGTTTTTATTTGCTACCCATAATTTGGATTGTGCTTCATTTCTTTGTGTAAACCTTCTGTTTTTTATAAACAATATGCAGGAATGGAGGTAAAGTTAAGAAATAGGTAAACTAAAAAAATAATAATAATAAGGGAATAGATAGCGTTTGCTTAGAAAACGCTATCTAATGGCATGCCTTTAGATAGCGTTTGTTTTAACAAATGCTATCTAAAGGCAGACTTTAGATAGCATTTGTTAATACAAATGCTATCTAAAGTCTGCCCAAACTTTAGATAGCGTTTGCTTTTAGCAAACGCTATCTAAAGGCAGACTTTAGATAGCATTTGTTAATACAAACGCTATCTAAAGTCTGCCTTTAGATAGTGTTTACTAAAACAAACGCTATCTAAAGTCTGCCTTTAGATACCATTTGTACGCGGAAACGCTATCTAAGGTTATCTTTTAATAGTACTTCTTAAATGCTATCTTTGCTAACGACTTTTAATAGCGATGGCATAGATAGCGCTTAAAAATGCTATTAAAAGGCATCCGGAAATGCTATCTAAAGTCTTTTCTATTGTAGTGGTTGTTTATTGAATTGACGTTAAAAGTGAGTCACTTAACTTTTAACGTCTGTTCTTTCAACAACAGACGTTAAATGTTATTTTAATAATTTTTTTAGCTAGTATACGTACCCTTCCACATTGCCTTCCTCAAAGTTTCAATTTCACTTGCTTTTATGTTTTGTGTTTCTGTTTTGAAAACTAAAATATATGTGCGAAGTAAAAATGCTATAAGTTGAATCAATAACCCAAACCGGATCTCATTCATGGAGTGTATCAATAATACAATTACAAGATACATTCAAAATTTTAAAATCCTATAAAAAGTTACATTGAAAGGGTTTAAAATCCTAAACATTTGTTGAGGCTTCGTTCCCTTCACGGGTGAGCAAGAGAGGATAGTCGAGCGACTGAGTTTTCCAGAGCGGCTGAGCAAGGGTGCACTCGATCTGTTTCAGCAATGGTCTTGGAACAGTCACTTGCTTCCAAAGCTGAGATTTTGGAACTGTAGCTGCCGATTCTCCTGAAGGATGATAAGGTGAGCAACTCACATATGTGATTTACACAACCTTATCACCCATGTTATGTGATTTACACAACCTCAGAAGTTGTTTGACCATTAAGACAAAGATCTTTGAGTCTAGGAATAGGAAGAAAGAGTGATGAAGTTAATCTCCATGGCAGAGCCATATTGTGAAGCAGAAAAATAAAAGGAAGGAAGGAAGCTATTTATATGAGCAGGGGATGAAGTTACTAGGCGTCGTAAGTTGCTAAAAAATTAAGTTGATCATTAAGAGCATTAGGTTCCAAGGCGCATTGCAGAAACTTATACACTTTTAACGTCAGTTTTCTTCATCAACTGATGTTAAAAGTGTTTTTAAATAAAAAATATTTATTTTTAACGTCAGTTGTTTAATATAACTGACGTAAAATGTTGTTTTATTTTGGGTTTTTGATTATAACGTTTACACCTGCGCGCCTTCTGCACTTCGCTCTGTACGTCTCTGTTCTTCTCTTTCACCCTCACTCTCACTCTCAACTCTCACTCTGACTCTCAACTCTCACTCTCACTCTCACTCTCACTCTGCCCTAATCGCGAGCTCATCTCCACCACAACCACCGCGAGGGCTTCTTCCCCACCACCGTGAGGTACACTCTTAACCCTAACTCTGTCTTTCCCGCTCATTCTTTGCAATAACTTGACATCTCTCTTTCCCCTTCCCGCACACTAACTCTCCTTGTCCCTCTGCTCTCAGTAACCACATCGAACGTTGGCCACCACGCGAGCA
This sequence comes from Sophora flavescens, assembly GCA_030762895.1. NCBI lineage: Eukaryota > Viridiplantae > Streptophyta > Magnoliopsida > Fabales > Fabaceae > Sophora > Sophora flavescens. The sequence goes on along the minus strand of JAUPTC010000012.1, from coordinate 3,042,381 downwards.
CCTATTTCTGGCGAGTCTTTAGGGCATATTTTTTTATGTTTGGTTTTGAGTGTATGTTGAAACTGTAGTCTATGTAGTTGAAACTTGAAACTGTGAGTTTGATTTGTTTGGAATGTCTCTATTTCTGGTCGTGGGTTTTGTGTTTTCTCTTGTTTTTCTTATGCTATCATGACCTATTTCAAAATAGGAAGAAATTTAGAGTTGCTTGTAGCATGTGACATCAACAATATATTGCTCATTGGAATTCTGTTTTGTTAATTTATCTTCATCTGCTTATTTCTTTTGTCTTAAGAAACCTGAAAATGGTGTAAATTTGAAATAATTTTTAAACGCGTTGGATATATGTTTTGTATATCTACAGAACCTATCTAGTTATGGATCGTAGTTGGATGGTTTGAAAGCGCACTAGTACTGAGTATTTGAAGGGGGTGGAAGAATTTATAGAATTTGCTCAAAGGAATGTTCCTAATAGTAATGGAATGTTCTGTTGTCCTTGTGTCAAGTGTTTGAATACGAGGAAATGTACGGTGAAGGATATATGTACTCATTTGATTTGTGAAGGGATTTGCTTGAGTTATACAAGATGGATATAGCATGGTGATGTGTTGTTGAGTAGTACGGCAAGTGTCTCCCAAAGTGAGGACGTTGACGTAGATATGGAGGATGATCGAGTAGAGGACATGATCCGTGATATTGGACAAGAATCTTTTCATCGAGCTCATGTGTATGATAGGTTGTGCAGTGATGCAGATAAGCCTTTATATCCAGGGTGTACTACTCATACACGGTTGTCGGCGGTGCTAAAATTGGTTTGTGTGAAGGCGAGAAATGGTTGGACCGATAAAAGCTTCACGGAATTGCTTGAAGTGTTAAAAGACTTGCTTCCGGAGGACAACACATTGCCTGACCGTAACTATGAGGCCAAGAAGGTATTGTGTCCAATGGGTCTGGAGTATAAGAAGATACACGCATGCCCCAATGATTGCATATTGTACACCGATGTTCATGAAGACAATCACGATTGCCCCAAATGTGGGTTATCACGATACAAAGTGAAGGGTGGTGATGATGATGATGATCTTGAAGATGTGAGAAAAAAGGGTCCTCCTGCGAAGGTGTTGTGGTATCTTCCAATAATTCCAAGGTTCAAGCGATTGTTTGCCAATGCGAAAGATGCGAAGAATCTTAGATGGCATAATGATGAGAGGAAACGTGATGGAAAGGTTCGTCATCCTGCTGATTCTATGCAATGGAAGAATATTGATACTATGTTTCCGGATTTCGCCGATGAGCCAAGAAACCTAAGGCTTGGACTTGCTACGGATGGAATGAATCCTTATGGTAACATGAGTAGTATTCATAGTTCATGACCTGTTCTGTTGATAATTTACAACCTGCCCCCTTGGTTGTGCATGAAGCGCAAATACATGATGTTGTCTATGATGATTTCGGGCCCAAAGCAACCGGGAAATGACTTAGATGTTTATCTAAGTCCCTTGATTGAAGACTTGAAAACGCTGTGGGTGGAAGGTGTTGATGTAGTTGACGGGTATTCTCATGCGACTTTCAAGCTTCGTGCCATGTTATTTTGCACCATCAACGACTTTCCAGCATACGGTAACTTGTCCGGGTACAGTGTCAAGGGGCATAAAGCATTCCCTATATGTGAAGAAGGCACATGCTACACTCAGTTGCATCATGGAAAGAAGACGGTTTACCTTGGGCATCGTAGATTTCTTAGACGTGATCACCCATATCGTAAGATGAAAAAAGCTTTTAATGGATGCCAAGAGACAGAAGAAGCTCCGGCGGCCTTAATTGGAGAGCAGGTTTATCAGAGGGTAAAGGGCATCGATGTTATATTCGGAAAGTCCAAAAAGAAAGGTAAAACTGCTGAGAAAAACATATGGAAGAAGAGGTCGATATTCTTTGATCTTCCATACCGGCGCAAGCTTGATGTTAGACACTGCATTGATGTGATGAATGTGGAGAAAAATGTGTGTGATAGTGTGATCGGGACGCTTCTCAACATTCAGGGCAAGACAAAGGATGGTGTCAATGCTCGTCTCGACCTCGTTGCTATGGGTATACGAGAGCAGTTAGCTCTAGTTGTTGAGGATGGTAAGCGGACTTATTTGCCGCCAGCATGTCAAACTTTGAAAAAAAAAGAGAGACAAAGTTTCTGCGGGTGTCTTCAGGGCATCAAAGTTCCACATGGTTACTCTTCAAATATGAAGAGGCTTGTCTCTAGTGATCTTAAATTGGTTGGCTTAAAGTCTCATGATTGTCACATCTTGATGCAACAACTTATACCCGTTGCTATTCGTGGTATTGCTCCAAAAAATGTGAGACATGCCATTACTCGGTTGTTCTCATTCTTCAATTCTATATGTAGCAAAGTCATTGACCCCCGTATGTTGGATGACTTGGAAGTTGAGGCTGCTACAATCTTGTGCCAATTGGAGATGTATTTTCCTCCTTCCTTTTTCGACATAATGGTTCACTTAATTGTTCATTTGGTGAGGGAGATTAGATTATGTGGGCCGGTTTTTCTGAGATGGATGTACCCAGTTGAGCGCTACATGAAGATCTTGAAAGGGTACATGAAGAATCCTCATCGTCCGGAAGCATCTATTGTTCAAAGGTATGTTGTAGAAGAAGCTATTGAGTTTTGTTCGGACTACCTTCATAACACGGATCCTATAGGGGTTCCTAAGCCTCGGCATGATGAGATCAGATGTCAAGGTAAGGGAACACATGGCTTAAGAATTAATAGCAAGGGTCGGGAGGAAGTGCTTCAAGCACATTTGTATGTATTGAACAACATCGATTGTGTTCAGCCTTTCTTATTTGAACATAAAAGAAAAGTCAATCAAGAAAACCCTCGAATGAGCGAAAGGTGGTTGTTGAACAAGCATAACAAGACTTTCTTACCATGGTTCAAGGAAGAAATGCTGAACGATGGTAGTACTGCTTCTGATGATGTAAGATGGCTAGCACGTGGGCCTAGCTTCAACGTCATATGTTGGAGCGGATACGACATAAATAACTTTTCCTTTTATACAAAGGAACAAGATAACAAGAGTACCATGCAAAATAGTGGGGTTATGATCGTGGCCGAAGCAATGCACTTCTCTAGTGCAAAGGACACAAAACCCCTTAAAGCACCGAGACCTTACTTTGGATATATTGAAGATATTTGGGTGCTCGATTACACTAAGCTTACGGTGCCGATTTTTAAATGTAAGTGGGTTGATAGTAACGGTGGTGTACAAATCGACGAATTGGGGTTCACATTGGTAGACCTCAACAAGTTAGGTCATATAAACGAGCCTTTCATAATGGCTTCCCAAGCAAAACAAGTGTTCTACATCACCGATCCTTCTAACAAAAGGTTGTCCGTGGTTCTCCAAGAAAAAAGCATGTATAATGGTAGTGATGAAAATCAAGATTCAAATCTTGATATTCCTGAGACTCCTTCTTTTTCAACAAGCATGCCTACTATAATCGAGGAGACACAGGTGGACGATGTACATGCCACTCGTGATGATCATCACGAAGGGATATTGATATAGGTTGTTTAAACTTAGTATACATTTATTTTTATTTATACTTCTGTATTTATTTTGAGTTATAACCTATGTTAATAAATTTATATTGTTTCTGAACAGGCATACATATGGATCAGTCGGATAGCCCATATGCATGGGAGGACACTGTGGGGCCTACGTAGGACCCGATCGCGCCTACGCCTGATTCTAGTGTAAGTTTACATGTTATATACTATCTTTAGTCCTTCTTTTTAATGTAAGTTTATAATGTTACAACCCTCTATTTTGTTGGTAAGGCGGTAGTTTTGTTTTTAGACATTAGAGACTAAAATTTATATATATATATATACTTGTAGATATATAGTTATGTTTTTCCTATACATGGGTTTTGGTTTTAAGTCCCCCCATTGTTCCTTTGTATATTTCTTTTCTTATTGTTAATATTGAAATTAAGGGTAATGTTTGCAATTCTGTAATATGTGTGATATTCTGTGTTACTGGGATATTTACTGAATGCAGGGAGAGCTTAGGGGAGTGATATTTTAAAACTGAATTTAAAAAAAAATATCTATTAACGTCAGTTGTATCAAAAAATTGACGTTAATAGTATTTTATAAAATATACAGTACACTATTAACGTCAGTTGTATTAGGAAACTGACGTTAAAAATAAAACCTTTAACGTCTGTTCTTTAACACAACTGACGTTAGTTTGAATAATATTAACGACAGTTGTGTTAAAGAACTGACGTTAATAGTTTTATATTTAACGTCAGTTGTTTAAACAACTGACGTTAAAATATTAACTATTAACGTCAGCTGTATTTACGTCAGACAATATTCTGACCTATAAAATCAATTTTAACTGACGTAAAAAGCACTTATTGCACTAGTGCTAGTTCCTCTTAAGTACCTCGGTGTGCGGGGAACAGCGATGTTTTTTCACTGACAAAATTAAATGGGATGTCCGAATGAGTGGTTCACAAATATTTTTTTAATGACATGATGATGTCAGGTTTGAACCCAAAGCTAGTCCCTCTTAAGTACCATGGTACGTGGGGGGCAGCAATGATGTTTATACTTGATGATATATATAAGTTTGCTAATATATATATATATGTGTGGGACTGAGTCCACTGTTTGCAGGGAATTCACTGAGATTTCATATCTCACCCCCTCACCCTTTTGTTTCAGGTTTGTCCCTCCTATGTTGGAGAACTGTGAAGTATCCCCGGAAATACTTGGCAGTTGTTCCAATGTAAGCTGTTTGTTATTGAAGAAGTTGCCGGATCGGAGTCAAGTGTCATATTGTCATTATTTAGTCTCTAAATATGACTTTTATTGAAAATTATATGAGATGTTTAGCGAAAAGCTAATTTCAGTGTATCTTATGTTTTATATCTAGTAGTATCTCAATGTACTTTGGGCTATTACATTATGGTATCAGAGCAGTTCGATCCCATCGGACTGTGAATATGAGTCTAGAAAGATCCGGCTTAGGGGTTTGTATGTCAGGTTCTGTGGGCTGATATTATCCCACTTTTTCATGTGAATTAATGACGTAGGCCACCTCAGGTATTCGCATGAAGAATGACGAAGAGTATTATCTCACAAGGACAAGTCTTTTGTACAAGTCATCTTTTGAAAATGTTTTAATTGTACATCCTTCAAACCCGTAATGCACCCTTGTTAGTGTTTCATCCATAACTTCCTCCATAAGATTTGTTTCTAAGTGATCTTTATACCATCAGAAAATAGACTCGATTTCCTTCGAAATAGGCTTTGGAACGATTCAATTTCATTAAGTATTGAATGATAAAAATGATATTTGAGTTGCTGCTTGTACTGAGAATTATGAACTGGAACTGTCTTAGTATTTAAATTGTATTAAATTGTACAAATATTGGTTTGACTTGATTCCTATGCGCATAGAAAGTAGACAGGATTTTTAACAACCTAGGATTTGAAATTTTTGAATTGAGTTGGTATTGGTGTAAGAATCTCCATTTCAATTTACTGAAAATTCTGCTGCCAGTTTTCAAATTTGATAACACTTGAATTTTTGCATGATCTTTCTTGGTTTTGGACACTTGAGACTGGTTTATAATGTATTGTCCACATGCTTAGTTTTGATTAGTGTTATATGAACTCGTAACTGTTTGAGATTTGACGTTTAGACAGTAGAATAAATGGTGGAAATGGTAACTTTAGTCATTATCCTCCAAATTGTGATAAATTAAGTTTTATTGAATTGATGGCTTAGGTTTTTGATGTAATTTCACTCTTGATGTCCTCACTGTGTTTGGATTATTTCTCTTAATCATGATAAAGTGAAGTATAGCAGGGCATTAAAGATCTAAAATGGTCTACATTTTGGTGAGACAATTGTTTCAGAACCAAATTAGCCATTAAGGCAACATAAGTAATTGTGGGTGAGATATGTTTTTGTAAGTTCTTCAATTCCTTGAAGGCTAGGATATGGTACTAGAAATTAAGGGATGCCTGGATGTGATAGAGATGATAATTCATATTACTTGAGTATGGAAATAAATGCTGGTAGCAATAATATAACCTTTGCATGCTTATGTGTTGTTGTTATGTCTTGCTATATGTTTTGGGAGTATCTTCTATGATCTCTAAGTTTCTCCCTCTAGTCGGACACATTGGAACATTGCAAGCTCAGATGCTTGCAAAGAATAGGTGATTGTGTCTATTCCCAAATTCTTTTGTTGCACCCTGGTAACCTGAAGTTGGCAGGGTAAACGCAAGTTAAGTTATCTCTTATTATATGCTGTTGTTTTGAGAATAGAAAGGGAACTGGTTGCCTTGTTCGACGCATTCTTTTGATTGTAACCATGAAGGTCAACTGAACATGATATGTAAATGTGAAAGAAGCATGCATTATCTTTTCAGTATAAAGCTAAGTAATTGTTGCTATCTGAGAAATTTAACCGAATGGATTAGCCTTGTATGTCTTAGACTTTTGAATTGTGTTTAGTTTAAGATGGTAGTAAAAAAAAATGGATAGACATGCACATTATTTTCTGTTTCTCTCATTGAATCTAATAAGAGTGATTGTTGTTATAAAGTTTCATCCTTTGGCAGTTTTACTTGTTAGGTGGAATGCAGTAAAACCATGTACACTAAAAGTGAACAAATCCTTCCCTCTTATTCGGTTTTGTTTCATGTTTTAATTCTTTATTTTGCATGACCCTTTTATCAACTAAATTGAATGTATAAGATGTTATTAATTCCAATCTATATTTCAAAATGTTAAGTATAATTGATAAAACTTTTAACCCTTTCATATATACTTGCATGTAACTGCTCTGTCCTGCAACAATATTCCTATAGTTAGGTATTAGTTGTTGTTTATTTTTGGACTCTGATCGAATTCTTCTCAGCCTGTTTGAAGCCGCATGAACAAAGTCTATAATTCAGCTTTTGTTTTTCTTTACATAATCTAACCTACGGTGCATGTGATATACATACTATGGCCTTGTACCCTAGGATTTTTCATATTATATATGAGCTACCACTAAGATCAAATATCTATCCATGTTTGTGTTTTCTCAATGCTTTCCTTTTTTTTTACATTAAGTCACACTGACTTCCATGCATGAGAATCTTTTAATCTTCCTTAGTGATGTCTTGGGGTGTGATAATTGATGCAAGATTGGGAAGGTTTAATTTGTTTGGCTGTACATGTAAATCATTTAAGATGCATTGTTGTATGTTCTTGGTTTCAAGTCAGAGAATCATCAATGGCCCAAATTTATCATGTTCTTTAATAAGTTTAGGGATATGGTTTAGTATATAGGTCAAGTAGAATCAAATTTCAAATAAACCTTGTTGAGGAGGATATTACATGCCATAGTTTGTAAATGGTAACGAGCTTGTTAATTACTTGATTTATATTATTAATGGAAAAGAATGAATGCATGAAAATACATGACTTGTACCTGATTAATTCTTTTTAATATTATTTAAGAGGACCGCATGATGCTTGTTTGTTCTTGAACTAGTTGATGAGTTCATAAGACTTTTATTTTGAGAATGTGAACCTCATAAGATGTTTGGGACATCTAATTAAATCAGATTAGCAGTTGTGTAGTATGCTGTAATGTGGTGTAGGTTGACTCACTATTTATTATCACATTCCTTTGAACTGTTTTGTAACCTGTTTTGAAAAGTGAAATTGTTTTAGGCTTCAAGATTTGTAAATGGATCCTTGCATGTTTTAACTTCATAGTGGTTATGTTATTGATTGCATGTTCACTAGTAGTATCTTTTATGGTACCCGAGCAAAGATTGCACAGTTCCTTTTGTTTTAAACTTGACATACTGTGTTAGCATTGATGAGACTAGCAACCATAGTCCAGCATGTTACTGACTGTCTTTGGTTTAGTTGAAAGTAAAAAAATAAAAATAAATAATGATAATAAAAAAAATAAAAAAATAAATTAAATAAATAAAAATTTGATGTTTAACGTAAATTGAATCATAGTATATGTGATATCAAGTTTGAGACAAGGGCACATAGGTTTGGGTTAGTAGAGTTGAAGCCCATATCGGTAGTTATATTTTATAGTTCTAGTTTCGTATTCAAAGAGGGAGGACTTTAAGACTTTAGAAATCAGAGTCCGCAGCAGAAGCTAAATGAGTTTAAGACTCAGCTTAACTTTCAAAACTATGCTGGTTCAAGTGGTTGACCACAGTCTGAAACCCAGAAGTTTAGTAGCTACTAAATGAAGGATCTTGTAGAAACCATCCTAGGAACCTAAATGCAAACTGAAGTAGTTTTGTGTTTTCAATTATCACTTGTATGCTTTTAAATGTCATGAGGTGGGAAGGTTGATAAGGCAACGACTGTAATTGTTTGATAAATCATTGCTAATGCATTTCTCTCAGGTAGGTTTTACTAAATTTTGAGGACAAAATTTCTTGTAGGGGGTTAGAAATGTAACATCCTTTGTCAAGAGTATCTTAACTTCTATAACTTTATCATGGGTGTTTTGAATCCTTATATATATTACATAAATGTACAATCTATAATTGATTGATTAGTGAAGTAATAAACTTTCTTTATGTCATATACCAATTTTAGAAGCGGGATAATTATTATTAAACTGTTCAATTTATTTTGTACAGTGATAATTATTTGTGTTTGATAATTATAAAATGATATTTAATAATTTAGTTTCAAATCATGTTATTTGTCTAAGAGACATTTTAGTAAGAAAATATAATTATTTTGAGACTAATAAAGGGTAGAATTTATTTTATGAAAGTACCTAACTCTAAGATATTACAAATGTTTTATTTATTTCAAAAAGCTGATTTTATTAATTTGCTAGTCACACCCCCTATTTTACTATGCATACCCCTCCCCTCTCTTAAAAAAAAAAAATCCACGAAGACTCTTCCTCTCTCTCACTTCCCATTTTCTGAAAACACTCCCTTCTTCTCCTTCATCAAAACCTCCATGTTTTACCTCTTCAAACCCTAAACCTAAACCAAGCCTCCATTCTCTACCTTTGAAGCTCACAAATTCGGCCAAGAGAGGGAGTTTAGGGCAGGACAACACAATCATCATCATCTATACTTGCAGAAACAACACATTCCTTTCCCCCTCTTCCTTCATAATTTCGGCCTCCTCTACCACCTCCTCTCTTCTTCTTCTTCTGTTTTCTTCCAAAATCAACATGTAACAAACATCAATTTTCCTTGTGAAGTGAGTTTGGAGCAGCCACACTTGAGATCAAGGAGGAGCAAAGTCAGATCAGGGAGGCAATTCTAAGGAAATAAACCTCCACCACACCATCTCCATTCTTTGCTTATGTGAGTTTCCTTAGTTAGTGCTTGGTAACCATAAATCCAAGCTTAGGAATTTTGATTTGCTTGCTTTTATTGTTTGATTTGGTATCTGCATGTTGATTATATGAAGTAAATTGAGTACATGTTGATGATATAAATTATTTCAATTGCATGCATGTAATCTGTTTGTGAAAAGTTCCAAATGAAGTTACTGGTCAGAAACCCGTATAAACATATGTGCAGTATTTTGCTTATAATTATTTCTATAGGGCTTTGTTTGGTATGATTCTTGTTTTTTTAGAAAATAGACTCGAAATGCTACAATTTAGGCACTCATTTTACTGTTTTACACTGAGTATTGATGAAGAAAAACCTATTATAATTTGGAGTATTGTAACTGCCCTGTTTTTCTGGGTGCAGAAACTCGCTTATTAAAACTGTAAGTTTTAGTAAACTATATTCCAAAACTAAAATATTATTTATAAATTAGACTTATTTAGCTTTCCTGGGAGAGGTCTTTTGTCCAAATCCGACTTCGTTTGGTATGTTAATAAAATCATAGATGTTAACTGAAAACTGCTGAAATTCTGCTTATGTTGTCGATGCAGTATCCTTTCTTGAATACTTGATTGAGAGATCATATATTGTTCATGTGAATGGTTTATAAGTTTTGCTTTAGGTCATTAGTTTTTAAGCTATAAATTGATATGTGAGTTAAGTTATTTAATATTATGAAGAAATGAATGTGAAACACCTTTTGGCATCCAAAGATAGTAACCATGCTAATTCTATTCATGATTCGAATTAGAATGGTTATCAATGACATTTCAGATGTCAAGTACAAGTCCTTTCAGATTGAAAGGCAAGTATAGAAGTCCTTCCGGTTAGGAAAGGCAAGTAGGTAAGTGCAAAGCAAGTGGGACGCCGCTTGTGGTCATAGACGTATGTCCTACCTTACAGTATAGAGCTAGTTCCTCTTAAGTACCTCGGTGCGCGGGGAACAACGATGTTTTTCACTGACAAAATTAAATGGGATGTCCGAATGAGTGGTTCACAAATATTTTTTTAATGACATGATGATGTCAGGTTTGAACCCAAAGCTTGTCCATCTTAAGTACCATGGTGCGTGGGGGGCAGCAATGATGTTTATACTTGATGATATATAAGTTTGCTAATATATGTATATGTGTGGTACTGAGTCCACTGTTTGCAGGGAATTCACTGAGATTTCATATCTCACCCCCTCACCCTTTTGTTTCAGGTTAGTCCCTCCTATGTTGGAGAACTGTGAAGTATCCCCGAAAATACTTGGCAGTTGTTCCAATGTAAGCTGTTTGTTATTGAAGATGTTGTCGGATCGGAGTCAAGTGTCATATTGTCATTATTTAGTCTCTAAATATGACTTTTATTGAAAATTATATGAGATGTTTAGCGAAAAGCTAATTTCAGTGTATCTTATGTTTTATATCTAGTAGTATCTCAATGTACTTTGGGCTATTACAAACACATAGTCTCATATGTTGTTGATCCCTATATTCACATATTCAACAAATGAGGCTTCCTTGATTCAACATCAACACAGCTTCAACAAATATTAGGGGAAAATGGTTACTTCCATGATGCTACTGCTATAGTTAAAAGAGGGTGCAAAATCAGTGAATCAAATTAATCAAATGTAGCATATCTGCATTGAAAACATGAGAAAAAACAAGACACAAATCAGTGAATAACCATAAATGAACAAACCCACAAATCAGTGAACTAACCAGACAATCAAAACTCAGAAATTTAAAACAAACCCACTCACCGGAGCAGTACCAAACAGGGAGGGAGCACAGACAGGGAGGAGGGCAAGCAAGGGGGAGAGACGGAGACGAAGACACTGACGGGGCGAGAAGGAGAGCGAGGCGGCGATAACTGGAGTGGAGCGCGAGGCGGCAACGACCAGGGATGAAGTGCAACGCGACGGAGATGATACTCAGAAGCATGGAGACGCAAGGCGACGACATCAGGGAGAGACGATGGTGGCGGCGGCCAGAGTGGAGGGAGACTTGCAAAGTTAGGGTTAGGGTTGGAAGGGAGGGACTGAAGTGTGAAATGAACAAATGACAAAGAAAGAGTGTGAAGCTATTAGTCTCATGTACTCTGATATGATAAACACAAAACGGTATTGGGGCACACATAAAATGCATTGCAGTGATAGCATAATATAAGTCATCGGTTCAGTTCGGTTCCTGAACACAAAACCGATAACCGAACCGATCGGTTCCCTTAAAAGCCAATCCAAAAAAATTCAAATAAATTCGGTTCTCGTCGATTTTCGATTGATTTGGATCGGTTTTGTGGTTTTTTTTTGGATCGGTTTGGATCTAACACCTCTCAAATGTAGTATAGGTTTCCAAACAATATTTCACCAAAAAAATAACTTATAGAAACAAATCAGTTGTGAAAATGAACAAACATAAATAAATAATATAAAATCCAAAATATAATCACACGACACATGTAAAACAGAGTTAAATATCCAAAAAAAAAATTATTTCAATATCATCATCATATTATTCTTTAATTAAATTCAACTCAAATTATGAGTTTGTTGTGCAGATCTTATAATTGTTAAACAAATTATCTTATAAAAAGATGTTAAATAAACTAAAAGAAATTAGAAGAAAGTACAACAGTCAAATTCAAAACTCAAGATTTGCGCTGTATGATCAAATGATTCAAGAAATTTTGGAAATAGTACAATAATAATTAATCAAAACATTCCCAAATCAACCTTCTATCAATTTATCATTATATATCAAATTTATTTGAAGATTTCTTGAGTTGCCAAGTGTCGTTTCCTTTATTTTTGATTTTCGATATCCTACTGATCTTTGTGCTTAAAAAAAAAAGATATCCTACTGATCTTTATAATATAATAATAGATAGATAGATAGATAGATAGATATATGGTTAGATAGTTAGATAAAATAAATTGACAATGATCATTTACTTAATTACTTGGCCCTTAAAATTTTCCAAGAAAATCTATACTTATCTATATACGTATCTGAATTGTTAATTAAGATCGTATCAAATTTTGAGTTTCTGTTTTTGTAATTAAGATTAAGATTCTGTAAGTTGCCAACCTAATTAAATTTGACAACTCTTCCAAGCTATTGCTCTATATATAAAAAAGGGGCATATAACGTTAAATCTCACAAAGCCACGATTAGTACCTTGCTCCTTCCTAATACTTGTGACAGTGATACTCTCACTCATTGTCTATTCCATGGAGTCTCGTACTTACGTTCGTGTCATCCCTAGAGAAGATCCCATACCCACCCAATATTCTATCCCACAAGATCAACAATGTCCTTTATTAGGTCCATGTTTCAGTATAAATTTATACTTGACACATGTAGAAGAACACACAAACTCTGATAAACTCTCTACAACAACCATATTCAACGACACATTCTTCATTCCATGTTACGTTTTATGTGATTGTGACCCATTTGAAGTGTTTAACCTTGATAGCATTACCATGACCTATTTGCATGAAACCTTCTCCTCGGTACCTTTTATTACTTTTGAGCAGTGGAACTCGATTCTAATTTTGATGGGTGAACGGGCTAGACAAATGGTCGAGGAAAACTATGAAGAACTTGACATATAGGAGATGGCTGCAATGGTTCGAATTAACACACGACCTATTGTTGTTCAAGATCAAGAAGATGAAGATGAAGAAGAAGATGTTGATGAACGCCATTATGAATCTGTGGCAACCATTCTGAATTCATTGGAGAAAGTGGATTACAATGATGCTTCATCTTGTTGGGGTACTGAAGAATGTGTGATTTGTTTGGAGGAATTATTATGCAATGGATCAGAATCAAAGCTTGGTCGCACTAAGTGCATGCATGTCTTCCATGAAGATTGTATCGTCCAGTGGCTTCCACAATGTTACTCCTGCCCATTGTGTCGCTGCCAAATTCTTCCATTGGTTGAATATGATGATCAAGAAAATTAATGTTTCATAATATCTTGAAATATCTTAGGAAATCTTTTAGAAGTCACTTCTTGTTATTATCATTTCATATTTTGTTTTCTTGTTTAATTAGGATTGTAAGTGTGCTATTATTATAAACAAGACTCGATTTTGTCTGCTGTATCACACATTATCTTCAACGATATATTTTCTTTGCTTTCCTTATTAATTACTTATAAATTATAATAAATATAAACCTGTTCAAGCTCTTTTTTTTTGTATTAGATCTTTATTGATATTATTTTTGTTTCTTGGATTATCATGGATACGTAATTTTCGGAAGTGGATCATTTACCTGTTATGAATCATTAGGTATAGTTCTTTTTTTTTTGGTACATTGGAGAAAAACTAGCTACGCAAAGAATCTTCTAAGAGCAAATGCTGGATAGTGACAGGGGGGTGGTCCCACACAGAGAAAGTGCTCACTCCATGTAGAGTCTGTTAAGGTTCCCAGACATCAAAAGAGGACCCTCCTTCAACCAACTGCTGTACCAAATCAAAACTGGAAACCATCTTTGAGCCATTGGGCTGCCTTAAGAATAGAACGCCAAGTACAGGAAAAGCATTATTGCTAGAGTTCTGGAACAACTCCCAAACAAGTTTACCAAGCAAAGAAATATTAGAAATTCTAGCTTCCCTCCAACATTTCGGTGACAAGTAATCTTCTGCCATCATTGTTTTTCCACACAAAATTTGCATAGTATATAGATAGGGATGTAATCATAGAATTTGCAAGTGTAATCCTCCTATCCTTATTCAAAAGCTTACCCTTCCATGCTGACAACCTTAAGTGTGTATATTTTCTACTAGAAAATTGTAATCTGTTTTTTTCATTCTCCCTTGGATGAGAGGAAATCCAAGATAACGACTCATTAGCAAGCTGTATTTTCAGAGAACTCGCCACTCTCGTAGAACACAAGGCTCTATAGTATTATTTTTAGTTAAAGGAAAACAATAGATGTAATTTTTATTTGTTCTTTTTTTTTACTCCGTCATTATTTGATGGTGCTTTGAATTTTTCATTCTATCATTTCACTATTTTCATCTGAACATATAAGATGTTTAAAAATTAAAAAAAATTGTTCGATCATATTATAATACAAGAAACTATTAATAATTTAAAAGAGATAACTAATCAAAGAGATTCTGGCTATGTTTGGAAGTTTTGGAGAGGATGGAGTGGAATGATTAGTAATGGAGTGGTTTAGAGTGAAGTTGGATGGAGTGGTAAAAGTATACCACTCTATTGCTTGGGAGTTTTAATGTTCCCTCCCAAACCCCCAAATTGGAGGGTATGAAAAATAGAGCTTTGGATGGTTTAGAGTGGTTTGGCAACTCCGTTGTTTAAAAAACTCACAAACAATGAGTCAAAGGATTTGTACCATTCCACTTCATTACTAACCATCCCACCCCATCCTCCCAAACACCCCCTTAAGTAGAATTCCATAAGTACATTTGGTATTGTTTTCCCATGACAATATGACATGCAAGTGTAATGGTTGTTACAGTACATATTATATATTTTCATTGATAAAGTGTTACACTATTGTAATTGAATTGCAAGGGTGTTACTGTTTACTGTCTATCTACACTAGGTCTTGCTGCGTTCATTCTTAATCTGTAAAAGTCTAGCTATAAGTGATTTTGTCTCTTTCCGATAAAAAACATATAGGAGTGTTTGGGCATCAGTTTGAATTCGATTGTTTCCAATCCAAAAATAAAAACAAATTACGGTTCAATTTGAATTCGATTGTTTCCTGTATATCAAATCTAAACCAATCCAATCCGATTAAAAGTATTTTGGATTGGATTGAATTATTCGATTTTTATCGACACATTAACTAAAAAGTAAGTCCAAATAACATTAATAATAGATATAGCTTATAACATACTAAAAATTAAAATTTTACGAGTTAACAAATATCAGTTTTATTTGGGTTTATGTCTAGATGAGTTGATTAAATAAGCTTATAAAACTCAATTTTCACGTTGATGCTTGAAATAATACTAGAAAGAATTGTTGATATAAAAGCATCTTTTACTAGATGAAAAGCACTACACTGTCTATCTTTTTTTTTAAAAAAAAAACACTACACTGTCTAGATAATAATGTGACCGATTTACAAAAGAAGTAAGTAGTTTTAATTTGTGGGTGGGATTCATTTATTTCTCTTCCTCAATTATTCCAATCACAATCAAACCTTAAATTTATATTTTTGGTACAGAAATCTTAAATTTATAGAAATATTTATAATAACATTATCTTAGTTTAGTTTTTGTTTCTTCTTATCATGTTCAAGTTCTTAAGTTTAAATTAATCTCATTTATTAAGTTGGATATTTTTTTTTCATTAAGTAATAAAAATAAATTTTAAAAAAAGTTGAGGTGGTAAGTAACAACAAAAGTTCAGCCTCTTAATTGGTTTGTCACAAAATGTAGTATAGGTTTCCAAACAATATTTCACCAAAAAAATAATTTATAGGAACAAATCAGTTATGATTATAGTAAAAACATAGATCCATCCCTCACTCTCAACCTGCCATCTACTCTTTTCCTTCTTCCTCATCCACCGGAAGGGGGTCGTTTTGGGCCATTTTTTTGGCCTGGAATCACCCATCTACATCGTTTTTTCTCTCCTTTTATCTAAATAAGTGGTTTTTCCACATAGATCGTTTTTCTTTCGTGTTTTTCCCTGTTTTCGTCATCTGTGTGCGGTAGTGTTTTGTTCGTTGTCTTGTTGCGATGTCATTTGGTTTCCCGTCTTGTTGCAGTGTTCGTTTGATTCATATTGGCAGATCAGCTTCGATACATTACAGATTCAATCAAGACTTGAGCGTCAACGTTACAGATCCAGAGGCATGGGTATTCCGGTCACTTTGATTTTGTATCATTTGTAGACATTTTACCATCTTATGCTATTAACCTTGGGTGCTGCGAATTTGTTCACAGATTCAACCTTTTCGGTTTTTAGCGATGTTGAATTTGTGTTGTTTTCGATGAATTTCACCACAAAAAATTTCACGATTAGCTATGACAAATTTCATAGCTAATTCGTAGCTAATCTCTAGTAAAACAATTTAGCTATAGGTTAACTACAAAATAGCTGCAAAATTGATGATAGCATAAATTGAGTGGCAAATTAGCTAGAAATATTTTCCTAGCTAATGTTAAAATCTTCTAGCTATGGTAGCCAATCCCTAGTAATGTATTGTTATGAATTGGTTTTCTTAGCTAAATAGTTACGATATTGTCGTAGCGATTTTGCAACCAGTCTATAGCTAAAATTCGTGGCAATTTTGTAGTTATTTCCTAGCTATTTGCAAACAAAAAATATATCACAAATACACAAGCTGTCGAAAATAGTTTCACAAAAATATACAACCCCTTTGTATGTCATTATACAATCCAGTAATTCTCGCCTTTCTTTTCCTATCCTTCATTTTCAATCACCCAAAAAAATAAAATTTACATATAGAATCAGAGTTAAAAACCTTTTCTTGATACTTTGTGTCTCCGGTCCTTTGAGATAGAGCAACAAATTCTAGTTGTTCAGTGCCAGAATACTCTCACCCTTGGAAAAATGAAGTGAAAAAGAATTAGAGACAGAGATGAAGTAACTCTAGGGATTGACTAACATAGTCACAATCAAGAATCCAAAACTAATGCACAAATAAAAAGTCAAATAATAAAAAAAACCCAATAAAAATAACATAGGAAGTCTCTGCTTAATATTAGGTGGGTCAGTGATCTTTCCAATTTAAACTACCCAAATTTTATACCTTAATTGTAGCAAACCGAGACGAAATACTATCATTCTTAATTCTTATAACAATTCTAAATATTGAAGCACAAAAAGATATGAATAATATATTGTTTGGATAAATTACAAATTTAAGGTCCAAATAGCAAAAAAAAAATTACTGAAAATGATCAATGGAGAACAAACTAGATTCCTCAAAAATCAATGAGTGAAGCAATCAGCATTACAAGGTATAGAGTATCACAGCAAGACATCTTAGATTCTTAATAACTAGAAGGCAATATAACATAACATAAGTCATAAGAAAAAAGCACCAATTACTTTATCACTAGATGCCCTCAATATTTATTTCCTTTTGATGAGCAAATACTGCAAGTAAATACAAGACATAACAAAGAGAACTTTCATAACAAGAACTTACCATTAATTCTAACATGTGTCTTCCCAATGCTCTTTGATTCTAAACATACCAGACCAGCCAAAAGTAAGAATCAAGAAATTGCATGTAAATCACCCTATTCTACATATAATAAGCCTATTCTTACTCTGTACAGGAAGATGAATTTCAGTTGCTATGACTTTGATAGGCTGAAGACTCCGGGCATTGCAGTTTCCGAGCAAATTATAATACATCAGGATAAAAAAAATGATGAAACCACATAATTTTAAACAAACAGATACAGATATCGGATTTTGGTGATCTTGCTATCCATATAAAGATAAGGAAGAGACCTACAATTTCAGGTTTCAGACGAATTGTCAAATTAGGCCAAATTCAAGGCTAAATTGGGTCGCGAGTTCTCTGGCGCGGATCAGTGTGTAGTCCATGATGTTGCTTCACTAAAATGGGCCTAACTTACTCATCTTAAGCCCAATTAAGGCATACGATACCTTGTTGGAAAGCTTATTCAGAGGCCCTTAATTTGGTCTAGGGTTAGGTCAGGATTAATAAGCATAAATAACAGTTTCAGCCGCACAAGCCAGAGAGAGACAGAAATTAGACAACTTTTACAATCATTGTTTTTACTTTTTCATTATTGGGCTTAATTGCTAAACATTGTTAATTTTCAGATTTTTCACTCATCCTGACCTTGTTGCCTTGCACAGAGTATAACTAGAGCTACAAATATCGGATTGTGGTGATCTTGTTGTCCCTAGAAAGATAAGGAAGAGACTTATAATTTCACGTTTCACAAGAATTGTCAAATTAGGCCAAAATCAAGGCTAAATTGGGTCCCGAGTTCTCTGGTACGGATCAGTGTGCAGTCCATGATGTTCCTTTACTTAAATGGGCCTAACTTACTCATCTTAAGCCCAATTAAGGCATATGATACCCTGTAGGAAAGCTTATTCAGAGGCCCTTAATTTGGTCTAGGGTTAGGTCAGGATTAAGAAGAATAAAGGGCAGTTTACAGCCGCCAAAGACAGAGAGAGACGTAAATTAGACAACTTTTACAATCATTGTTTTTGCTTTTAAATTATTCGGCTTAATTGGGATTAATTACTAAAAATTGTTAATTTTCATAATTTTCACTCATCCTGAGCATGTTGCCTTGCGCAGACCATAACTCGAGCTACAGATATCGGATTGTGGTGATCTTGCTGTCTCTAGAAAGATAAGGAAGAAACCTACAATTTCAGGTTCAAAGAATTGTCAAATTAGGCCAAAATCAAGGCTAAATTGGGTCACAAGTTCTCTGGCGCGGATCAGTGTGCAGTCCATGATGTTCTTTCACTTAAATGGGCCTAATTTACTCAACTTAAGCCCAATTAAGGCATACGATACCTTGTTGGAAAGCTTATTCAGAGGCCCTTAATTTGGTCTAGGGTTCGGTCAGGATTAATAAGCATAAATAGCAGTTTACCGCTGTACAAGCCTGAGAGAGACAGAAATTAGACAACTTTTACAACCATTGTTTTTGTTTTTACATTATTGGGCTTAATTGGGCTTAATTGCTAAACATTGCTAATTTTCAGATTATTCACTCATCCTGACCTTTTTGTATAACACAGAGCATAACTAGAGCTACAGATATCGGATTGTGGTGATATTGTTGTCCCTAGGAAGATAAGGAAGAGACCTACAATTTCAGGTTTCACAAGAATTGTCAAATTTGGCCAAAATCAAGGCTAAATTGGGTCCTGAGTTATCTGGCGCGGATCAGTGCGCAGTCCATGATGTTCCTTCACTTAAATGGGCCTAACTTACTCATCTTAAACCCAATTAAGGCATACGATACCTTGTTGGAAAGCTTATTCAGAGGCCCTTAGTTTGGTCAAGGGTTAGGTCAGGATTAATAAGCATAAATAGCAGTTTACAGCCGGACAAGCCAGAGAGAGACAGAAATTTGACAACTTTTACAATCATTGTTTTTGCTTTTACATTATTGGGCTTAATTGCTAAACATTGTTAATTTTCGGATTTTTTACTCATCTTGACCTTGTTGTCTTGCGCAGAGCAAAAATAGAACTACAGATATTGGATTTTGGTGATCTTGCTGCCCCTAGAAAGACAAGGAATAGACCTACAATTTCCGGTTTCACACGAATTGTCAAATTAGGCCAAAATCAAGGCTAAATTAGGTCCCGAGTTCTCTGGTGCGGATCTGTACGCAGTCCATGATGTTCCTTTACTTAAATGGGCCTAACTTACTCATCTTAAGCCCAATTAAGGCATATGATACCTTGTAGGAATGCTTATTCAGAGGCCCTTAATTTGGTCTAGAGTTAGGTCAGGATTAAGAAGAATAAATAGCAGTTTACTGCCGTACAAGCCAGAGAGTGACGAAAATTAGATAACTTTTACAATCATTGTTTTTGCTTTTACATTATTGGGCTTAATTCGGCTTAATTACTAAACATTGTTAATTTTCGGATTTTTCACTCATTCAGACCTCGTTGCCTTGCGTAGAGCATAAGTAGAGCTACAGAAATCAGATTTTGGTGATCTTGTTGTCCCTAGAAAGATAAGGAAGAGTCCTACAATTTCAGGTATCACACGAATTGTCAAATTAGGCCAAAATCAAGGCTAAATTGGGTCCCGAGTTCTCTGGCGCGGATCAGTGCGCAGTCCATGATGTTCCTTCACTTAAATGGGCCTAACCTACCCATCTTAAACCCAATTAAGGCAAACGATACTTTGTTGGAAAGCTTATTCAGAGGCCCTTAAAATGGTCTAGGGTTAGGTTATGACTAATAAGCATAAATAGCAGTTTACAGCCGCACATGCCAGAGAGAGACTAAAATTAGACAACTTTTACAATCATTGTTTTTGCTTTTACATTATTTGGCTTAATTGCTAAACATTGTTAATTTTCAGATTTTTCACTCATGTTGACCTTGTTGTCTAGCGCAAAGCGTTACTAGAGCTACAGATATTGGATTTTGGTGATCTTGCTGCCCCTAGAACGACATGAAAGAGACCTATAATCTCCGGTCTCACACGAATTGTCAAATTAGCCAAAATCAAGGCTAAATTGGGTCCCGAGTTCTCTTGCGCGGATCAGTGCGCAGTCCATGATGTTCCTTCACTTAAATGGGCCTAACTTACTCATCTCAAGCCCAATTAAGGCATACGATACCTTGTTGGAAAGCTTATTCAAAGGCCCTTAATTTGGTCTAGGGTTCAGTCAGGATTAATAAGCATAAATAGCAGTTTACCTCCGCACAAGCCTGAGAGAGACGGAAATTAGACAACTTTTACAATCACTGTTTTTGCTTTTACATTATTGGGCTTAATTGGATTTAATTGCCAAACATTGTTAATTTTTAGATTTTTCACTCATCCTGACCTTGTTGCCTTGCGCAAAGTATAACTAGTGCAACCGATAACGGATTGTGGTGATCTTGTTGTCCCAAGAAACATAAGGAAGAGACCTACAATTTCAGGTTTCACAAGAATTGTCAAATTTGGCCCAAATCAAGGCTAAATTGGGTCCCGAGTTATCTTGCGCGGATCAGTGCGCAGTCCATGATGTTCCTTCACTTAAATGGGCCTAACTTACTCATCTTAAACCCAATTAAGGCATACGATACCTTGTTGGAAAGATTATTCAGAGGCACTTAATTTGGTCTTGGGTTAGGTCAGGATTAATAAGCATAAATAGGAGTTTACAGTCGGGAAAGCCAGAGAGAGACGGAAATTAGACAACTTTTACACTCATTGTTTTTGCTTTTAAATTATTGGGCTTAATTGCTAAACATTGTTAATTTTCGGAATTTTCACCCATCTTGACCTTGTTGCCTTGGGCAGTGCAAAAATTGAGCTACAGATATTGGATTTTGGTGATCTTGCTGCCCCTAGAAAGACAAGGAAGAGACCTACAATTTTCGGTTTCAAACGAATTGTCAAATTAGGCCAAAATCAAGGCTAAATTGGGTCCCGATTTCTCTGGTGCGGATCAGTATGCAGTCCATGATGTTCCTTTACTTAGATGGGCCTAACTTACTCATCTTAAGCCCAATTAAGGCATAGGATACCTTGTAGGAAAGCTTATTCAGAGGCCCTTAATTTGGTCTAGGGTTAGGTCAGGATTAAGAAGAATAAATAGCAGTTTACAGCCGTACAAGCCAGAGAGTGACGAAAATTAGATAACTTTTACAATCATTGTTTTTGCTTTTACATTATTGGGCTTAAATCGGCTTAATTACTAAACATTGTTAATTTTCCGATTTTTCACTCATCCAGACCTTGTTGCCTTGCGTAGAGCATAACTTGAGCTACAGATATCGGATTTTGGTGATCTTGTTGTGCCTAGAAAGATAAGGAAGAGACCTACAATTTCAGGTATCACACGAATTGTCAAATTAGGCCAAAATCAAGGCTAAATTGGGTCCCGAGTTCTCTGGTGCGGATCAGTGTGCAGTCCATGATGTTCCTTCACTTAAATGGGCCTAACCTGCCCATCTTAAACCTAATTAAGGCATACGATACCTTGTTGGAAAGCTTATTCAGAGGCCTTTAAAATGGTCTAGTGTTAGGTCAGGATTAATAAGCATAAATAGTAGTTTACAGCCGCACATGCCCGAGAGAGACTGAAATTAGACAACTTTTACAATCATTGTTTTTGCTTTTACATTATTTGGCTTAATTGCTAAACATTGTTAATTTTCAGATTTTTCACTCATGATGACCTTGTTGTCTTGCGCAGAGCGTAAATAGAGCTACAGATATTGGATTTTGGTGATCTTGCTGCCCCTAGAAAGACAAGAAAGAGGCCTATAATCTCCGGTGTCACACGAATTGTCAAATTAGGCCAAAATCAAGGCTAAATTGGGTCCCAAGTTCTCTAGTACGGGTCAGTGCGCAGTCCATGATGTACCTTTACTTAAATGGGCCTAACTTACTCATCTTAAGCCCAATTAAGGCATATGATACCCTGTAGGAAAGCTTATTTAGAGGCCCTTAATTTGGTCTAGGGTTTGGTCAAGATTAAGAAGAATAAATGGCAGTTTTCAGCCGCCAAAGACAGAGAGAGACGTAAATTAAACAACTTTTACAATCATTGTTTTTGCTTTTACATTATTCGGCTTCATTGGGATTAATTGCTAAAAATTGATAATTTTCAGATTTTTCACTCATCCTGAGCTTGTTGCCTTGTGCAGAGCATAACTAGAGCTACAGATATCGGATTTTGGTGATTTTGCTGTCCCTAGAAAGATAAGGAAGAGACCTACAATTTCAGGATTCAAAGAATTGTCAAATTAGGCCAAAATCATGGCAAAATTGGGTCCCGAGTTCTCTGGCGCGGATTAGTGCGCAGTCCATGATGTTCCTTCACTTAAATGGGCTTAACTTACTCATCTTAATCCCAATTAAGGCATACGATACCTTGTTGGAAAGCTTATTCAGAGGCCTTTAAAATGGTCTAGGGTTAGGTCAGGATTAATAAGCATAAATAGTAGTTTACAGCCGCACATTCCAGAGAGAGACTGAAATTAGACAACTTTTACAATCATTGTTTTTGCTTTTACATTATTTGGCTTAATTGCTAAACATTGTTAATTTTCAGATTTTTCACTCATGTTGACCTTGTTGTCTTGCGCAGAGCGTAAATAGAGCTACAGATATTGGATTTTGGTGATCTTGCTGCCCCTAGAAAGACAAGAAAGAGGCCTATAATCTCCGGTGTCACACGAATTGTCAAATTAGGCCAAAATCAAGGATAAATTGGGTCCCAAGTTCTCTAGTACGGGTCAGTGCGCAGTCCATGATGTTCCTTTACTTAAATGGGCCTAACTTACTCATCTTAAGCCCAATTAAGGCATATGATACCTTGTAGGAAAGCTTATTCAGAGGCCCTTAATTTGGTCTAGGGTTTGGTCAGGATTAAGAAGAATAAATGGCAGTTTACAGCCGCCAAAGACAGAGAGAGACGAAAATTAAACAACTTTTACAATCATTGTTTTTGCTTTTACATTATTCGGCTTCATTGGGATTAATTGCTAAAAATTGATAATTTTCAGATTTTTCACTCATCCTGAGCTTGTTGCCTTGTGCAGAGCATAACTAGAGCTACAGATATCGGATTTTGGTGATCTTGCTGTCCCTAGAAAGATAAGGAAGAGACCTACAATTTCAGGATTCAAAGAATTGTCAAATTAGGCCAAAATCAAGGCAAAATTGGGTCCCGAGTTCTCTGGCGCGGATTAGTGCGCAGTCCATGATGTTCCTTCACTTAAATGGGCCTAACTTACTCATCTTAATCCCAATTAAGGCATACGATACCTTGTTGGAAAGCTTATTCAAAGGCCCTTAATTTGGTCTAGGGTTCGGTCAGGATTAATAAGCATAAATAGCAGTTTACCGCCGCACAAGCCTTAGAGAGACCGAAATTAGACAACTTTTTGAATCACTGTTTTTGCTTTTACATTATTGGGCTTAATTGGGCTTAATTGCTAAACATTGTTAATTTTCAGATTTTTCACTCATCCTGACCTTGTTGCCTTGCGCAGAGTATAACTAGAGCAACAGATATCGGATTGTGGTGATCTAGTTATCCCAAGAAAGATAAGGAAGAGACCTACAATTTCAAGTTTCACAAGAATTGTCAAATTTGGCCAAAATCAAGGCTAAATTGGGTCCCGAATTATCTGGCGCGGATCAGTGCGCAGTCCATGATGTTCCTTCACTTAAATGGGCCTAACTTACTCATCTTAAACCCAATTAAGGCATACGATACCTTGTTGGAAAGCTTATTCAGAGGCCCTTAATTTGGTCTTGGGTTAGGTCAGGATTAATAAGCAAAAATAGCAGTTTACAGTCGGAAAAGCCAGAGAGAGACGGAAATTAGACAACTTTTACAATCATTGTTTTTGCTTTTACATTATTGGGCTTAATTGCTAAACATTGTTAATTTTCGGATTTTTCACTCATCTTGACCTTGTTGCCTTGCGCAGAGCAAAAATTGAGCTACAGATATTGGATTTTGGTGATCTTGCTGCCCCTAGAAAGACAAGGAAGAGACCTACAATTTCCGGTTTCACACGAATTGTCAAATTAGGCCAAAATTAAGGTTAAATTGGGTCTCGAGTTCTCTGGTGCGGATCAGTACGCAGTCCATGATGTTCCTTTACTTAAATGGGCCTAACTTACTCATCTTAAGCCCAATTAAGGCATATGATACCTTGTAGGAAAGCTTATTCAGAGGCCCATAATTTGGTCTAGGGTTAGGTCAGGATTAAGAAGAATAAAGGGCAGTTTACAGCCGCCAAAGACAGAGAGAGAGACTTATATTAGACAACTTTTACAATCATTATTTTTGCTTTTACATTATTCGGCTTAATTGGCATTAATTGCTAAAAATTGTTAATTTTCAGATTTTTCACTCATCCAGAGCTTGTTGCCTTGCGCAGAGCATAACTTGAGCTACAGATATCGGATTTTGGTGATCTTGCTCTCCCTAGAAAGATAAGGAAGAGACCTACAATTTAAGGTGTCAAAGAATTGTCAAATTAGGCCAAAATCAAGGCTAAATTGGGTCCCGAGTTCTCTGGCGCGGATCAGTGTGCAGTCCATGATGTTCCTTCACTTAAATGGGCCTAACTTACTCATCTTAAGCCCAATCAAGGCATATGATACCTTGTTGGAAATCTTATTCAGAGGCCCTTAATTTGGTCTAGGGTTTGGTCAAGATTAATAATCATAAATAGAAGTTTACAGCGGCACAAACCAGAGAGAGACGAAAATTAGACAACTTTTACAATCATTGTTTTTGCTTTTACATTATTGGGCTTAATTGGGCTTAATTGCTAAACATTGTTAATTTTCTGATTTTTCACTCATCCAGACCTTGTTGCCTTGCCAAAGCATAACTAGAGCTACTGATATCGGATTATGGTGATCTTGCAATCCCTAGAAAGATAAGGAAGAGACCTACAATTTCAGGTTTCATAAGAATTGTCAAATTAGGCCTAAATCAATGCTAAATTGGGTCCCGAGTTCTCTGGTGTGGATCAGTGCACAGTCCATGTTGTTCCTTCACTTAAATGCGCCTAACTTACTCATCTTAAGCCTAATTAAGGAATACGAAACCAATGTTGGAAAGTTTATTCAGAGGCCCTTATTTTGGTCTTTGTTTAGGTCAGGATTAATAAGCATAAATAGCAGTTTACAGCCGCACAAGCCAGAAAGAGATGAAAATTAGACAACTATTACAATCATTGTCTTTGCTTTAACATTATTGGGCTTAATTGGGCTTAATTGCTAAACATTTTTAATTTTCGGATTTCTCACTCATCCTGACCTTGTTGCCTTGCGCATAGTATAACAAGAGCTACAAATATCGGATTTTGGTGATCTTGCTGTCCCAAGAAAGATAAGGAAGAGACCTACAATTTCAGGTTTCACAAGAATTGTCAAATTAGGACAAAATCCAGGATAAATTGGGTCTCGAGTTCTCTTGCACGGATCAGAGCACAGTCCATGATGTTCATTCACTTAAATGGGCCTAACTTACACATCTTAAGCACAATTGGGCATAAGATACCTTGTTGGAAAGCTTATTCAGAGGCCCTTAATTTGATCTAGGGTTAGGTCAAGATTAATAAGCATAAATAACAGTTTACAGCCGCACAAGCCAGAGAGAGACGGAAATTAGATAACTTTTACAATCATTGTTTTTGCTTTTACATTATTCGGCTTAATTGGGATTAATTGCTAAAAATTGTTAATTTTCAGATTTTTCACTCATTCTGAGCTTGTTGCCTTGCGCAGAGCATAACTTGAGCTACAGATATCGGATTTTGGTGATCTTGCTCACCCTAGAAAGTTAAGGAAGAGACCTACAATTTCAGGTTTCAAAGAATTGTCAAATTAGGCCAAAATCAAGGTTAAATTGGGTCTCGAGTTCTCTGGCGTGGATCAGTGTGCAGTCCATGATGTTCCTTCACTTAAATGGGCCTAACTTACTCATCTTAAACCCAATTAAGGCATACGATACCTTGTTGGAAAGCTTATTCAGATGCCCTTAAAATGGTCTAGGGATAGGTCAGGATTAATAAGCATAAATAGCAGTTTACAGCCGCACAAGTCAGAGAGAGACTGAAATTAGACAACTTTTACAATCATTGTTTTTGCTTTTACATTATTTGGCTTAATTGCTAAAGATTGTTAATTTTCAGATTTTTCACTCATGTTGACCTTCTTGCCTTGCGCATAGCATAACTAGAGCTACAGATATTGGATTTTGGTGATCTTGCTGCCCCTAGAAAGACAAGAAAGAGACCTATAATCTCCGGTGTCACACGAATTGTCAAATTAGGCCAAAATGAAGGCTAAATTGGGTCCCGAGTTCTCTGGCGTGGATCAGTGCGCAGTCCATGATGTTCCTTCACTTAAATGGGCCTAACTTACTCATCTTAAGCCCAATTAAGGCATACGATACCTTATTGGAAAGCTTATTCAGAGGCCCTTAATTCGATCTAGGGTAAGGTCAGGATTAAGAAGAATAAATAGCAGTTTACAGCCGCACAAGCCAGAGAGTGACGATAATTAGACAAATTTTACAATCATTGTTTTTGATTTTACATTATTGGGCTTCATAGGGCTTAATTGCTATACATTGTTAATTTTCGGATTTTTCACTCATCTTGACCTTGTTGCCTTGCGCAGAGCATTACTAGAGCTACATATATCGGATTTTGGTGATATTGTTGTCCCTAGAAAGATAAGGAAGAGACCTACAAATTCAGGTTTCACACGAATTGTCAAATTAGGGCAAAATCAAGGCTAAATTGGGTCCCGAGTTCTCTGGCGCGGATTAGTGCGCAGTCAATGATGTTCCTTCACTTAATTGGGCCTAACTAACTCATCTTAAGTCCAATTAAGGCATATGATACCTTGTTGGAAATCTTATTCAGAGGCCCTTAATTTGGTCTAGGGTTTGGTCAAGATTAATAATCATAAATAGCAGTTTACAGCGGCACAAACCAGAGAGAGACGAAAATTAGACAACTTTTACAATCATTGTTTTTGCTTTTACATTATTGGGCTTAATTGCTAAACATTGTTAATTTTTGGATTTTTCACTCATCCTGACCTTGTTGCCTTGCCAGAGCATAACTGGAGCTACTGATATCGGATTATGGTGATCTTGCTATCCCTAGAAAGATAAGGAAGAGACCTACAATTTCAAGTTTCATAAGAATTGTCAAATTAGGCCTAAATCAATGCTAAATTGGGTCCCGAGTTCTCTGGTGTGGATCAGTGCACAGTCCATATTGTTCCTTCACTTAAATGCGCCTAACTTACTCATCTTAAGCCCAATTAAGGAATATGATACCAATGTTGGAAAGTTTATTCAGAGGCCCTTAATTTGGTCTTTGTTTAGGTCAGGATTAATAAGCATAAATAACAGTTTACAGCCGCACAAGCCAGAAAGAGATGGAAATTAGACAACTTTTGTAATCATTGTTTTTGCTTTTACATTATTGGGCTTAATTGGGTTTAATTGCTAAACATTTTTAATTTCCGGATTTCTCACTCATCCAGACCATGTTGCCTTGCGCATAGTATAACAAGAGCTACAAATATTGGATTTTGTTAATCTTGCTGTCCCAAGAAAGATAAGGAAGAGACCTACAGTTTCAGGTTTCACAAGAATTGTCAAATTAGGCCAAAATCCAGGCTAAATTGGGTCCCGAGTTCTCTTGCGCGGATCAGAGCACAGTCCATGATGTTCATTCACTTAAATGGGCCTAACTTACTTATCTTAAGCCCAATTAGGCATATGATACCTTGTTGGAAAGCTTATTCAGAGGCCCTTAATTTGATCTAGGGTTAGGTCAAGATTAATAAGCATAAATAGCAGTTTACAGCCGCACAAGCCAGAGAGAGACGGAAATTAGATAACTTTTACAATCATTGTTTTTGCTTTCACATTATTAGGCGTTATTCGGCATAATTGCCAAACATTGTTAATTTTCGGATTTTTCACTCATCGTGACCTTTTTGCCTTCCGCAGAGCATAGCCAGAGCTACAGATATCGGATTTTGGTGATCTTCCTGTCCCTAGAAACATAAGGAAGAGTCGTACAATTTCAGGTTTCACAAGAATTGTCAAATTAGGCCACAATCAAGGCTAAATTGGGTCCCGATTTCTCTGGCGCGGATCAGTGCGCAGTCCATAATGTTCCTTCACTTAAATGGGCCTAACTTACTCATCTTAAGCCCAATTAAGGCGTATGATACCTTGTTGAAAAGCTTATTCAGAGGCCCTTAATTTGGTCTAGTGTTAGGTCATGATTAATAAGCATAAATTCCAGTTTACAGCCGCACAAGCCAGAGAGAGATGGAAGTTAGACAGCTTTTACAATCATTGTTTTTTATTTTACATTATTGGGCTTAATTGCTAAACGTTGTTAATTTTCGGATTTTTCACTCATCCTGACCTTGTTGCCTTTCGCAGAGCATAACTAGAGCTACAAATATCGGATTTTGGTGATCTTGCTGTCCCTAGAAAGATAAGGAAGAGACCTACATTTTCAGGTTTCCCAAGAATTGTCAAATTAGGCCAAAATCAAGGCTAAATTGGGTCCCGAATTCTCTGGAGCGGATCAGTGCGCAGTCCATGATGTTCCTTCACTTAAATGGGCCTAACTTACTCATCTTAAGCCCAATTAAGGCATATGAAACCTTGTTGGAATGCTTATTCAGAGGCCCGTAATTGGTCTAGGATTAGGTCAGGATTAATAAGCATAGATAGCAGGTTACAGCCGCACAAGCCAGAGAGAGATCGAAATGAGACAACTTTTACAATCATTGTTTTTGCTTTTACATTATTGGGCTTAATTGCAAAACATTGTTAATTTTAGGATTTTTCACTCATCCTGACCTTGTCACCTTGCGCGGAGCATAACTAGAGCTACGGATATCGGATTGTGGTGATCTTGGTGTCCCTAGAAAGATAAGGAAGAGACCTACAATTTCAGGTTTCACAAGATTTGTCAAATTAGGCCAAAATCAAGTATAAATTGGGTTCCGAGTTCTCAGGCGCGGATCAGTGCATTGTCCATGATGTTCCTTCACGTAAATGGGCCTAACTTACTCATCTTAAGCCCAATTAAGGCATATGATACCTTGTTGGAAAGCTTATTCAGAGGCCCTTCATTTGGTCTAGGGTTAGGTGTAGATTAATAATCATAAATAGCAATTTACTGATGCACAAACCAGAGAGAGACGGAAATTAGACAATTTTTACAATCATTGTTTTTGCTTTTACATTATTGGGCTTAATTGGGCATAATTGCTAAACATTGTTAATTTTCAGATTTTTCACTCATCCTGACCTTGTTGCCTTGCGCAGAGCAAAACTAGAGCAACAGATATCGGATTTTGGTGACCTTGCTGTCCCTAGAAAGGTAACGAAGAGACCTACAATTTCAGTTTTCACAAGAATTGTCAAATTAGGCAAAAATCAAGGCTAAATTGGGTCCCGAATTCTCTGGAGCGGATCAGTGCGCAGTCCATGATGTTCCTTCACTTAAATGGGCCTAACTTACTCATCTTAAGCCCAATTAAGGCATATGAAACCTTGTTGGAATGCTTATTCAGAGGCCCGTAATTGGTCTAGGATTAGGTCAGGATTAATAAGCATAAATAGCAGGTTACAGCCGCACAAGCCAGAGAGAGATCGAAATGAGACAACTTTTACAATCATTGTTTTTGCTTTTACATTATTGGGCTTAATTGCAAAACATTGTTAATTTTAGGATTTTTCACTCATCCTGACCTTGTCACCTTGCGCGGAGCATAACTAGAGCTACAGATATCGGATTGTGGTGATCTTGGTGTCCCTAGAAAGATAAGGAAGAGACCTACAATTTCAGGTTTCACAAGATTTGTCAAATTAGGCCAAAATCAAGTATAAATTGGGTTCCGAGTTCTCAGGCGCGGATCAGTGCATTGTCCATGATGTTCCTTCACGTAAATGGGCCTAACTTACTCATCTTAAGCCCAATTAAGGCATATGATACCTTGTTGGAAAGCTTATTCAGAGGCCCTTCATTTGGTCTAGGGTTAGGTGTAGATTAATAATCATAAATAGCAATTTACTGATGCACAAACCAGAGAGAGACGGAAATTAGACAATTTTTACAATCATTGTTTTTGCTTTTACATTATTGGGCTTAATTGGGCATAATTGCTAAACATTGTTAATTTTCAGATTTTTCACTCATCCTGACCTTGTTGCCTTGCGCAGAGCAAAACTAGAGCAACAGATATCGGATTTTGGTGACCTTGCTGTCCCTAGAAAGGTAACGAAGAGACCTACAATTTCAGTTTTCACAAGAATTGTCAAATTAGGCAAAAATCAAGGCTAAATTGGGTCCCGAATTCTCTGGAGCGGATCAGTGCGCAGTCCATGATGTTCCTTCACTTAAATGGGCCTAACTTACTCATCTTAAGCCCAATTAAGGCATATGAAACCTTGTTGGAATGCTTATTCAGAGGCCCGTAATTGGTCTAGGATTGGTCGGATTAATACATAAATAGAGGTTCGCGAAAGCTGAGAGAGATCGAAATGAGACAACTTTTACAATCATTGTTTTTGCTTTTACATTATTGGGCTTAATTGCAAAACATTGTTAATTTTAGGATTTTTCACTCATCCTGACCTTGTCACCTTGCGCGGAGCATAACTAGAGCTACAGATATCGGATTGTGGTGATCTTGGTGTCCCTAGAAAGATAAGGAAGAGACCTACAATTTCAGGTTTCACAAGATTTGTCAAATTAGGCCAAAATCAAGTATAAATTGGGTTCCGAGTTCTCAGGCGCGGATCAGTGCATTGTCCATGATGTTCCTTCACGTAAATGGGCCTAACTTACTCATCTTAAGCCCAATTAAGGCATATGATACCTTGTTGGAAAGCTTATTCAGAGGCCCTTCATTTAGTCTAGGGTTAGGTGTAGATTAATAATCATAAATAGCAATTTACTGATGCACAAACCAGAGAGAGACGGAAATTAGACAATTTTTACAATCATTGTTTTTACTTTTACATTATTGGGCTTAATTGGGCATAATTGCTAAACATTGTTAATTTTCAGATTTTTCACTCATCCTGACCTTGTTGCCTTGCGCAGAGCAAAACTAGAGCAACAGATATCGGATTTTGGTGACCTTGCTGTCCCTAGAAAGGTAACGAAGAGACCTACAATTTCAGTTTTCACAAGAATTGTCAAATTAGGCAAAAATTAGACTAAATTGGGTCCTGAGTTCTCTGGCGCGGATCAGTATGCAGTCCATGATGTTCCTTCACTTAAATGGGCATAACTTACCCATCTTAAGCCCAATTAAGGCATATAATACCTTGTTGGAAAGCTTATCCAGAGGCCCTTAGACGGAAATTAGACAACTTTTACAGTCATTGTTTTTGCATTTACATTATTGGGCTTAATTGCTAAACATTGTTAATTTTTAAGTTTTTCACTCATCCTGACCTTGTTGCCTTGCGCAGAGCAAAACTAGAGCTACATATATCGTATTTTGGTGATCTTGCTGTCCCTAGAAAGATAAGGAAGAGACTTACAATTTCAGTTTTCACTAGAATTGTTAAATTAGGCCAAAACTAAGGCTAAATTGGGTCACGAGTTCTCTGGTGCTGATCAGTGCACAACACATGATGTTCCTTCACTAAAATGTGCCTAACTTACTCATGTTAAGCCCAATTATGGCGTATGATACCTTGTTGGAAAGCTTATTCAGAGGCCTTTAATTTGGTCTAGGGATAGGTCAGGATTAACAAGCGTAAATAGCAGTTTACAGCCGCACAAGCCAGAGAGAGACGAAAATTAAACAACTTTT
Source organism: Sophora flavescens (assembly GCA_030762895.1). Lineage (NCBI taxonomy): Eukaryota > Viridiplantae > Streptophyta > Magnoliopsida > Fabales > Fabaceae > Sophora > Sophora flavescens. Next base: position 3,009,911 of record JAUPTC010000012.1, on the reverse strand, counting down.
ACAATCATTGTTTTTGCTTTTACATAATTGGGCTTAATTGCTAAACATTATTAATTATGGGATTTTTCACTCATCCTGACCTTGTTGCCTTGTACAGAGCATAACTAGAGCTACAGATATCGGATTTTGGTGATCTTGCTATCTCTAGAAAGATAAGGAAGAGACCTACAATTTCAGGTTTCACAAGAATTGTCAAATTAGGCAAAAATCAAGGCCAAATTAGGTTCCGAGTTCTCTGCCGTGGATCAGTGCGCAGTCCATGACGTTCCTTCACTTAAATTGGCCTAACTTACTCATCTTAAGCCCAATTAAGGCATATGATACCCTGTTGGAAAGCTTCTTCAGAGGCCCTTAATTTGGCCTAGCATTATGTCCGGATTTATAAGCATAAATAGCAGTTTACAGCCGGACAAGTAAGAGAGAGACGGAAATTAGACAACTTTTACAATCATTGTTTTTGCTTTTACATTATTGGGCTTAATTGCTAAACATTGTTAATTTTCGGATTTTTCACTCACTCTGACTTTGTTGCCTTGCGCAGAGCATAACTAGAGCTACAGATATCAGATATTGGTGATCTTGTTGTCCCTAGAAAGATTAGGAAGAGACCTACAATTTCGGGTTTCAAAAGAATCGTCAAATTAGGCCAAAATCACGGCTAAATTGGGTTCCGAGTTCTCTGGCACGAATCATTGCACTCTCCATGATGTTCCTTCACTTAAATAGGCCTAACTTACTCATCTTAAGCCCAATTAACGCATATGATACCTTTTGGAAAGCTTATTCAGAAGCCCTTAAATTGGTCTAGGGTTAGGTCAGGATTAATAAGCATAAATAGCAGTTTACAACCGCAGGGCTTGAGAGAGATGAAAATTAGAAAACTTTTACAATCATTGTTTTTGCTTTTATATTTTTGGGCTTAATTATACTTAATTGCTAAACATTGTTAATTTTCGGATTTTTCACTCATCCTGACCTTGTCGCCTTGCGCAGAGCATAACTAGAGCTACAAATATCGGATTTTGTTGATCTTGCTGTCTTTAGAAAGATAAGGAAGACACATACAATTTCAGGTTTCACAAGAATTATCAAATTAGGCAAAAATCAAGGCTAAATTGGGTCCCGAGTTATCTGGCGCGGTTCAATGCGCAGTCCATGATGTTCCTTCAATTAAATGGGCCTAACTTACTCATCTGAAGCCCAATTAAGGCATATGATACCTTGTTGGAAAGCTTATTCAGAGGCCCTTAATTTGGTCTAGGGTTAGATCAGGATTAATAAGCATAAATAGTAGTTTACAGCCGTACAAGTCAGAGAGAGATGGATATTAGACAACTTTTACAATCATTGTTTTTGCTTTTACATTATTGGGCTTAATTGCTAAACATTGTTAATTTTCGGATTTTTCACTCATCCTGACCTTGTTACCTTCCACAGAGCATAACTAGAGCTACAAATATCGGATTTTGGTGATCTTTCTATCTCTAAAAAGATAAGGAAGAGACCTACAGTTTCAGGTTTCACAAGAACTGTTAAATTAGGCTAAAATCAAGGCTAAATTAGGTTCCAAGTTCTCCGGCGTGGATTAGTGCGCAATCCATGATGTTCCTTCCCTTAAATGGACCTAATTTACTCATCTTAAGCCCAATTAAGGCATATGATACCTTGTTGGAAAGCTTCTTCAGAGGTCCTTAATTTGGTCTAGGGTTAGGTCAGGATTAATAAGCATTAACAGTAGTTTACAGCCGCACAAGCCAGAGAGAGACGGATATTAGAAACTTTTATAATTATTGTTTGTGCTTTTACATTGTTGGGCTTAATTGCTAAACATTGTTAATTTTTGGATTTTTCACTCATCCTGACCTTGTTGCCTTGCGCAGAGCATAACTAGAGCTATAAATATCGGATTTTGGTGATCTTGCTGTCCCCAAAAAGATAAGGAAGAGACCTATAATTTCAGGTTTCACAAGAATTGTCAAATTAAGCCAAAATCAAGGCTAAATTGGGTCCCGAGTTCTCTGGCACGGATCAGTACACAGTCCATGATGTTCCATCATTTAAATGGGCCTAACTTACTCATCTTAAGCCCAATTAAGGCATATGATAGCTTGTTGGAAATCTTATTCAAAGGCCCTTAATTCGGTCTGGGGTTAGGTACGGATTAATAAGCATAAATAGCAGTTTACAGTCGCACAATCCAGAGAGAGACAAAAATTAGACAACTTTTACAATCATTCTTTTTGCTTTTACATAATTGGGCTTAATTGCGAAACATTATTAATTTTTGGATTTTTCACTCATCCTGACCTTGTTGCCTTGTGCAGAGCATAACTAGAGCTACAGATATCGGATTTTGGTGATCTTGCTATCTCTAGAAAGATAAGGAAGAGACCTACAATTTCAGGTTTCACAAGAATTGTCAAATTAGGGCAAAATTAAGGCTAAATTGGGTCCCGAGTTCTCTGTTGCGGATCAGTACGTAGTCCATGATGTTCCTTCACTAAAATGGGCCTAACTTACTCATCTGAAGCCCAATTAAGGCATATGATACCTTGTTGGAAAGCTTATTCAAAGGCCCTTAATTTATTCTAGGGTTAGGTCATGAATAATAAGCATAAATAGCAGTTTACAGCCGCACAAGCTAGAGAGAGACGGAAATTAGTCAACTTTTACAATCATTATTTTTGCTTATACATTATTGGGCTTAATTGGGCTTAATTGCTAATCATTGTTAATTTTCGGATTTTTCATTCATCCTGACCTTGTTGTCTTTTGCTGATCATAACTAGAGCAACATATATCGGATTTTGGTGATCCTGTTGTCCCTAGAAAGATAAGGAAGAGACCTACAATTTTAGGTTTCACAAGAATTATCAAATTAGGCCAAAATCAGGGCTAAATTGGGTCCCGAGTTCTCTGGTGCGGATCAGTGCAGAGTCCATGATATTTCTTCACTTAAATGGGCCTAACTTACTCATCTTAAACCCAATTATGGCATATGATACCTTGTTGGAAAGCTTATTCAGAGGCCCTTAATTTGGTATAGGGTTAGTTCGCGATTAATAAGCATAAATAGCAGTTTACAACCGCGCAAGCCAGAGGGACTGAAATCAGACAACTTTTACAATCATTGTTTTTGCTTTTACATAATTGGACTTAATTGCTAAACATTGTTAATTTTCGGATTTTTCACTCATCCTGACCTTGTTGCCTTACGCAGAGCATAACTAGAGCTACAGATATCGGATTTTGGTGATCTTGCTATCCCTAGAAAGATAAGGAAGAGACCTATAATTTCAGGTTTCACAAGAATTGTCAAATTAGGTAAAAATCAAGGCCAAATTAGGTTCCGAGTTCTCTGCCGTGGATCAGTGCGCAGTCCATGACGTTCCTTCACTTAAATTGGCCTAACTTACTCATCTTAAGCCCAATTAAGGCATATGATACCCTGTTGGAAAGCTTCTTCAGAGGCCCTTAATTTGGCCTAGCATTAGGTCCGGATTTATAAGCATAAATAGCAGTTTACAGCCGGGCAAGCCAGAGAGAGACGGAAATTAGACAACTTTTACAATCATTGTTTTTGCTTTTACATTATTGGGCTTAATTGCTAAACATTGTTAATTTTCGGATTTTTCACCCACTCTGACTTTGTTGCCTTGCGCAGAGCAAAACTAGAGCTACATATATCAGATATTGGTGATCTTGTTGTCCCTAGAAAGTTAAGGAAGAGACCTACAATTTCAGGTTTCAAAAGAATTGTCAAATTAGGCCAAAATCACGGCTAAATTGGGTTCCGAGTTCTCTAGCGCGAATCATTGCACTGTCCATGATGTTCCTTCACTTAAATAGGCCTAACTTACTCATCTTAAGCCCAATTAAGGCATATGATACCTTTTGGAAAGCTTATTCAGAAGCCCTTAAATTGGTCTAGGGTTAGGTCAGGATTAATAAGCATAAATAGCAGTTTACAACCACAGAAGCTAGAGAGAGACGAAAATTAGAAAAATTTTACAATCATTGTTTTTGCTTTTATATTTTTGGGCTTTATTATACTTAATTGCTAAACATTGTTAATTTTCGGATTTTTCACTCATCCTGACCTTATTGCCTTGCGCAGAGCATAACTAGAGCTACATATATCGGATTTTGTTGATCTTGCTGTCTCTAGAAAGATAAGGAAGACACATACAATTTCAGGTTTCACAACAATTGTCCAATTAGGCAAAAATCAAGGCTAAATTGGGTCCCGAGTTATCTGGCGCGGATCAATTCGCAGTCCATGATGTTCCTTCAATTAAATGGGCCTAACTTACTCATCTGAAGCCCAATTAAGGCATATGATACCTTTTTGGAAAGCTTATTCAGAGGCCCTTAATTTGGTCTAGGGTTAGGTCAGGATTAATAAGCATAAATAGCAGTCTACAGCCGTACAAGTCTGAGAGAGATGGAAATTACTAAACATTGTTAATTTTCAGATTTTTCACTCATCCTGACCTTGTCGCCTTGTGCAGAGCATAACTAGAGCTACAGATATCGGATTGTGGTGATCTAGATGTCCCTAGAAAGATAAGGAAGAGACCTACAATTTCTGGTTTCACTTAAATAGGCCTAACTTACTTATCTTAAGCCCAATTAAGGAATATGATACCTTGTTGGAAAGCTTATTCAGAGGCCCCTAATTTGGTATAGGGTTAGGTCGGGATTAATAAGCATAAATAGTAGTTTACTAACGCACAAACCAGAGAGAGACGGAAATTAGACAACTTTTATAATCATTGTTTTTGCTTTTACATTATTGGGCTTAATTGGGCTTAATTACTAAACGTTGTTAATTTTCGGATTTTTCACCCATCCTGACCTTGTTGCCTTGCGCAGAGCATAACTAGAGCTACATAAATCGAATTTTGGTGATCTTGCTGTCCCTAGAAAGATAAGGAAGAGACCTACAATTTCAAGTCTCACAAGAATTGTCAAATTACGCCAAAATCAAGGCTAAATTGGGTCCCGAGTTCTCTGGTGCAGATCAGTACACAGTCCATGATGTTCCTTCACTTAAATGGGCCAAACTTACTTATCTTAAGCCCAATTAAGGCGTATGATACCTTGTCGGAAAGCTTATTCAGAGACCTTTAATTTGGTCTAGGGTTAGGTCAGGATTAATAAGCATAAATAGCTGTTTACAGCCGCACAAGCCAGAGAGAGACGAAAATTAGATTACTTTTACAATCATTGTTTTTGCTTTTACATAATTGGGCTTAATTGCTAAACATTGTTAATTTTCGGATTTTTCACTAATCCTGACCTTGCCGCCTTGCGCAGAGCATAAATAGAGCTACAGATATCGAATTTTGGTGATCTTGCTGTCTCTAGAAAGATAAGGAAGAGACCTGCAATTTCAGGTTTCACAAGAATTGTCAAATTAGGCTAAAATCAAGGCTAAATTGAGTACCGAGTTCTCTGGCGCGGATCAGTGCGCAGTCCTTGATGTTCCTTCACTTAAATGGGCCTAACTTAGTCATCTGAAGCCCAATTAAGGCATATGATACCTTTTTGGAAAACTTGTTTAGAGGCCCTTAATTTGGTCTAGGGTTAGTTCAGGATTAATAAGCATAAATAGTAGTTTATAGCCGCACAAGCCAGATAGAGACAGATATTAGACAACTTTTACAATCATTGTTTTTGCTTATACATAATTGGGCTTAATTGCTAAACATTTTTAATTTTCGGATTTTTCACTCATCCTGACCATGTAGCCCTGCGGAGAGCATAACTAGAGCTACAGATATCGAATTTTGGTGATCTTGCTGTCTCTAGAAAGATAAGGAAGAGACCTGCAATTTCAGGTTTCACAAGAATTGTCAAATTAGGCTAAAATCAAAGCTAAATTGAGTACCGAGTTCTCTGCCGCGGATCAGTGCGCAGTCCATGATGTTCCTTCACTTTAATGGGCCTAACTTACTCATCTTAAGCCCAATTAAGGCATATGATTCCTTGTTGGAAAGCTTCTTCAGAGGCCCTTAATTTGGTCTAGGGTTAGGTCAGGATTAATAAGCATAAATAGCAGTTTACAGCCGCACAAGCCAGAGAGAGACGGAAATTAGACAACTTTTACAATCATTTTTTTGCTTTTACATTATTGGGCTTAAATGGGCTTAATTGCTAAACATTGTTAATTTTCGGATTTTTCACTCATCCTGACCATGTTGCCTTGCGCAGAGCATAACTAGAGCTACAGATATCAGATATTGGTGATCTTGCTGTCTCTAGAAAGATAAGGAAGAGACCTACAAATTCAGGTTTCATAAGAATTGTTAAATTAGTCCAAAATCAAGGCTAAATTAGGTTCCGAGTTCTCTAGCGCGGATCACTGTGCAGTCCATGAAGTTACTTCACTTAAATGGGCCCAACTTACTCATCTTAAGCGCAATTAAGGCATATGATACCTTGTTGGAAAGCTTATTCAGAGGCCCTTAATTTGTTCTAGGGTAAAGTCAGGATTAATAATCATAAATAGCAGTTTACAGCCACACAATCCAGAGAGAGACGAAAATTAGACAACTTTTATAATCATTGTTTTTGCTTTTACATAATTGGGCTTAGTTGCTAAACATTGTAAATTTTCGTATTTTTCACTCATCCTGACCTTGTCGCCTTGTGCAGAGCATAATTAGAGCTACAAATATTGGATTTTATTGATCTTGCGGTCTCTAAATAGATAAGGAAGACACCTAAAATTTCAGGTTTCACAAGAATTGTCAAATTAGGCCAAAATCACGGCTAAATTGGGTTCCGAGTTCTCTGGCGCGAATCATGGCGCTGTCCATGATGTTCCTTCACTAAAATAGATCTAGCTTAGTCATCTTAAGCCCAATTAAGGCATATGATACCTTGTTGGAAAGCTTATTCACAGGCCCTTAATTTGGTCTAGGGTTAGGTCAGGATTAATAAGCAAAAATAGCAGTTTACAGCCGCACAAGCCAGAGAGAGATGGAAATTATAAAACTTTTACAATCATTGTTTTTGCTTTTACATTATTGGGATTAATTGGACTTAATTGCTAAACATTGTTAATTTTCGGATTTTTCACACATCCTGACCTTGTTTCCTTGCGCAGAGCATAACTAGAGCTACATATATCGGATTTTGGTGATTTTGAAGTCCCTAGGAAGATAAGGAATAGACCTACATTTAGGGTTTCACAAGTAATGTCAAATTAGGCCAAAATCAAGTCTAAATTGGGTTCTGAGTTCTCTGGCGTGGATTAATGCGATGTCCATGATGTTCCTTCGCTTAAATAGGCATAACTTACTCATCTTAAGCCCAATTAAGGCATATGTTACCTTGTTGGAAAGCTTATTCAGAGGCCCTTAATTTGGTCTAGGGTTAGGTCTGGATTAGTAAGCATAAATAGCATTTTACTGACGTACAAACCAGAGAGAGACGGAAATTAGACAACTTTTACAATCATTGTTTTTGCTTTTACATTATTGGGCTTAATTGCTAAACGTTGTTAATTTTCGGATTTTTTACTCATCCTGACCTTGTTGCATTGCGCAGAGCATAACTTGAGCTACAGATATCGTATTTTGGTGATCTTGCTGTCCCTAGAAAGATAAGGAAGAGACCTACAATTTCATGTATCACAAGAATTGTCAAATTAAGCCAAATTCAAGGCTAAATTGGGTCCCGAGTTCTCTGGCGCGGATCAGTACGCAGTCCATGATGTTCCTTCACTTAAATGGGCCTAACTTCCTCATCTTATGCCCAATTAAGGCATATGATTCCTTGTTGGAAAGCTTATTCAGAGACCTTTAATTTGGCCTAGGGTTAGGTCAGGATTAATAAGCATAAATAGCTGTTTACAGCCGCACAAGCCAGAGAGAGATGGAAATTAGACAACTATTACAATCATTGTTTTTGCTTCTATATTATTGGGCTTAGTTGGGCTTAATTGCTAAACATTGTTAATTTTCGGATTTTTCACTCATCTTGACCTTGTTGCCTTGCGCATAGCATAACCAGAGCTACAGCTATCGGATTTTGTTGATCTTGCTGTCTCTAGAAAGATAAGGAAGAGGTCTACAATTTCAGGTGTACAAGAATATTCAAATTAGGCCAAAATAAAGGCTAAATTGGGTCTCGAATTATCTGGCACGGATCAGTGCGCAGTCCTTGATGTTCCTTCAATTAAATGGTCCTAACTTACTCATCTGAAGCCCAATTAAGGCATATGATACCCTGTTGGAAAGCTTATTCAGAGGCCCTTAATTTGGTCTAGGGTTAGGTCAGACTTACTAAGCATAAATAGCAGTTTACAGCCACACAAACCAGAGAGAGACGAAAATTGGACAACTTTTACAATCATTGTTTTTGCTTCTACATTATTGGGCTTAGTTGGGCTTAATTGCTAAACATTGTTAATTTTCGGATTTTTCACTCATCCTGACCTTGTTGCCTTGCGCAGAGCACAACTTGAGCTACAGATATCGGATTTTGGTGATCTTGTTGTCCCTAGAAAGATAAGGAATAGACCTACAATTTCAGGTTTCACAAGAATTGTCTTAATCAAGGCTAAATTGGGTCCCGAGTTCTCTGACGCGAATCAATGCGCAGTCCATGATGTTCCTTCACTTAAATGGGCCTAACTTACTCATCTTATGCCCAATTAAGGCATATGATACCTTGTTGGAAACCTTATTCAGAGGCCCTTAATTTTGTCTAGGGTTAGCGCAGGATTAATAAGAACAAATAGCAGTTTACAGTCGCACAAGCCAGAGAGAGATGGATATTAGGCAACTTTTACAATCATTGTTCTTGCTTTTACATAATTGGGCCTAATTGTTAAACATCGTTAATTTTCGGATTTTTCACTCATCCTGACCTTGTTGCCTTGCGCAGAGCATAACTAGAGTTACAGATATCGGATTTTGGTGATCTTGCTGTCCCTAGAAAGATAAGGAAAAGACCTATAATTTCAGGTTTCACAAGAATTGTCAAATTAAGCTAAAATCAAGGCTAAATTAGGTTCCGAGTTCTCTGGTGTGGATCAGTGCGCAGTCCATGATGTTCCTTCCCTTAAATGGACCTAATTTACTCATCTTAAGCCCAATTAAGGCATATGATAGCTTGTTGGAAAGCTTATTCAAAGGCCCTTAATTTGGTCTGGGGTTAGGTAAGGATTAATAAGCATAAATAGCAGTTTACAACCGCACAATCCAGAGAGAGATGAAAATTAGACAACTTTTTCAATCATTCTTTTTGCTTTTACATAATTGAGCTTAATTGCTAAACATTTTTAATTCTCAGATTTTTCACTCATCCTGACCATGTCGCCTTGCGCACAGTATAACTAGAGCTACAGATATCGGATTGTGGTGATCTAGATGTCCCTAGAAAGATAAGGATGAGACCTACAATTTCTGATTTCACAAGAATTGTCAAATTAGGCCAAAAACAAGTCGAAATTGGGTTCCGAGTTCTACGGCGCGGATCAGTGCGCTGTCCATGATGTTCCTTTACTTAAATAGGCCTAACTTACTCATCTAAAGCCCAATTAAGGAATATGATACCTTGTTGGAAAGTTTATTCAGAGGCCCTTAATTTGGTATAGGGTTAGGTCGGGAATAATAAGCATAAATAGTAGTTTACTGATGCACAAACCATAGAGAGACGGAAATTAGACAACTTTTACAATCATTGTTTTTGCTTTTACATTATTGGGCTTAATTGGGCTTAATTACTAAACGTTGTCAATTTTCGGATTTTTCACTCATCCTGACCTTGTTGCCTTGCGCAGAGCATAACTTGAGCTACATATATCGGATTTTGGTGATCTTGCAGTCCCTAGAAAGATAAGGAAGTGACCTACAATTTCAAGTTTCACAAGAATTGTCAAATTACGCCAAAATCAAGGCTAAATTGGGTCCCGAGTTCTCTAGTGCGGATCAATGCACAGTCCATGTCGTTCCTTCATTTAAATGGGCCTAACTTACTCATCTTAAGCCCCATTATGGCATATGATACTGTTCCGTCCAAATATCTCAGATAGGAGATACTCGGCCGGAGAAGGTCTAGTGAGAGTGTTTTGGAATTAGCTTGACAGAATTGAGATTTTGATCCTACGTATCCAAATGGGAATCAAAGCAAACGTAGTTCTGAAGGAGGGGGTAAGCCCCCTATTTATAGAGATCTTTAAGGACCAGGCTCCGAGATATACGGAGAGATATTAGGATCAAGCTCCGAGATATACGGAGAGATATTAGGATCGGGTTCCTGATTATGCGGAGTGATATTCGGATCGGTCATTTATGACTGATCCGTAAGGGGTCGAGGTGTACTTGTCCTTGATCCATGACAGGATAGGTCTGAGTATTTATCCTCGGCGGTTCTAGTGTGCTGATATGTCCTCGGCTTTGGGGGAGTTTGGGTTAAGGACCATTTACGGGAGTGAGCCCGGCCGTGTTGATAATCCTCGGCCTTATATCTTCGGCCGATACACAAGCCCCCCGAGCTCCGAGCTTAAATAAGCGAAAGAGCTGACAAGTATGAAATCGATCTTATTCTTCGGCCACATAAACTTCTGCGTCCCCATTTGTCATTTCAATCAAGTCTTCTCTCTTTGTCAGAGAAAGCAATCATACCCCCCTAATACTTCTGTGGCACGCTTTAGGTTAGAAACCCTGGAGTTCCGCGCCCATTTAATGAGGGGAAAATCAAAAGTCGTGCCTTTGGGCTTGAAGGAACGTGGGCCGTTGATCGTGTCATCAACTGCAGTTACAAATATCCCCTCCGACTCCAACTCCTTCCTACCTTGCTTAACCTCCTTTGCCATTCACCTTCGTCTTCCAAGTTCCTGCCATCATCCCTTTGCTTCACTCTTCAGGTACGCTCAGTCTCCTTCCTTCCTTCGTGCTTCTAAGTCTAATTTCCACTTACCAGATATGAGTTCATCCATGTCCTCTGAGTCAAATACCTCTCCTCTAATTGAGCGCGAGGTTTCCCCCATTGGGGGCTCTCCTTCCGCCTCTTCTGTTCCTTCGCAGGAACTGAACGTCGGAGAGGAGGAACCGTCTTCCTCCCGGTCATCTTCAACTGATTCTGATTCTTTTGATTCTCCAAGGTCTGGTTTTCCCTCTCCCCCAGTGTCCAAACCCGCCGCTCGTAAACAACGCCTAAGGGTTCCGAAAGACCCTATTCCCGATATTACCCTTCCTGGGTATACCTGGGTTAAAGGCGAGGTTGAGACCTTTTTCTCTGACTTCCAAACTCTAGAATCAATTGATCAACTTCGTTCCCAAGTTAATATCTCGGCATCAGGAGATGAGTCCGAGTTTATTTGCTCTCCATGCTCGGGTACCGAGTGCGTCTTTCTCAGGGCTCGTCCTTCCGAGCCCCCCTTTACATACATGTACAAAACACTTTTTGATAAGCTGCATGTGTCTCTTCCTTTTACCGAGTTTGAGTGTGACGTTCTGAGAACCATGAACGTCGCACCTACTCAGCTCTACCCTAACAGCTGGGCTTTCATGAAAGCCTTTCAAATCCTATGTAAATACCTCAGGATGGAGCCCACCACCCCAAAATTTTTATACTTTTACCAAACGAGGTTTAGTAAGAAAAAGGGATGGATTTCCCTCAACGGCCTGAACCGAAGGGGACTGCTCAGTCTATATACATCATCGTATAAAGACTTTAAAATCGGCTTCTTCCGAGTTCGCCCCTCGGGTTCTCACTCCTCCCACTTTTTTTACGATGATAACTGCGCCAAGTTTCCTTTATACTGGCAATCCTCCCCCACAAAATTTGTTGGCTTTGAGTACCGATCTCTTCCGGCCGAGGATAGGCGGGATATAGACATACTAGAAAAACTTCCTCGGCCCCTCCATTGTGGACGCCTTCTGAAACTCCCCTTCTCTCCTACTCCGAGAACTGACCTGAAAGGTAAGTGCTCGGCTCTTTAGTTTTGAATCTTTTTTGTATGTGTTGCTGTACTAACAACTTTTTCTTTTTGGCAGTCATTATGGGGAAATTCGACTTCTCCAAGCTTGTAAAGGCTGCTGCAAAAGAGGGTCAGGGTCCCTCCTCAACTGAGAAAAAGAAGAAAAGACCTCCTCCCACCAAGGCCTCTGCGAAGGGAACTTCATCCGCTCCTAAAAAAAGACAGAGGGTAGAGGTTGTGGCTGACACCGAAGATTCTCCCCCACTCCGCCCAAGTCCCCCACACCCCACTACTCAGGAGACCGGAACCGTGGGGCGAGAAGAACAACTTCCTCCACCCACCGAGCTGAAATGGTACAACACCTCTCTGAAGGCAGGGACTTCATCCCTCTGGGGTGAAGACTTCAACCCCTTTCCTTCTTTCGACTCGAACTTCCTGAAGCCCACTGACCTCCGGCTAATAAAGCAACAAGGGGCTCAGTCCAGCATGGAGGCTCTATCAACCTACTGCATCCGAGCTGCTGCTTTGGCCCGCTTTTGCAGCCGAGATTTAGTGGATGCTGAGAGGAAGTCTCGACGACTGGAAGCCGAACTGGCTTCTATTGAGAAGCTGAAGGGAGATTTTACCCGAACCTCCACAGAGCGTGACGAGCTGGCCAAGACTAATAATCTCCTGAATGCCACTATTACCGAGTTGAATGGCCAGAACTCCGAGTTTACCATCAAAGCAAAATTTGCTGAGGAGAGTCGATCTCGGGCTGAAGAAGGCAGAGCTCGTGCTGATGAAGAGCTCAAGAAGGCTTAAGCTGAAATTGAGCAACTTAAAGCTGCCTTGGAGGCCGAGACCAAGGCCAGGATGGAGCTCCAGGAGGATGTAAAAGAGGCCACTAACTGCATTATCATCGAGCATCGGAAAGGTTTTGACAAGGCCATTGCTCAAGTTGAGTTTGTTGCCCCGGGGGTTGATCTTTCGGGAGTCGATGTGAATAAAGAGGTGGTAAATGGGGAACTTATTCCCATAATTCTCGGAGAGGAAGAGGAGGAGGAGGATGAGGAGGTTGAAGGGGTGGGAGTCTCTCCCGAGGATCACATGGAGGTCGAGGAGAGTCAGAGGGACGAGTAGTTGTATTAGTTTTTTTATCGTCTTCATCCCTTGTACTGGACTTGCACCCTTGTAACTTGATTTTACTCAATGAAAACTGTTACCATTTTGATGACTTCCCCTTTTTCTTATACACTTGAAGTATTTCTTTATCTTCCGACGTTGTGCTTGGCCTGTTTAAACAAATCTTCGGTTAAAACCGAGGTATTCTACCGTCCACATCAAAAATGGACGGCAGTTGTTACACGTGAAACACATGTTTCATGCCTTACGCATGCAGTCACGCATTATATGCTTTGGGAACCGCATTGGGTTCATGCAATTACTGCCTTTCGCTGAGTTTCGAGATTTGTTTTTCCAACAAATCTTTTCCCAGCGTATCTTTCTCCTTTTCCAACGCCTCTCACTCCCTATAAATAGGGCTGTTTCGCTGCTCCACTTATTCATTCTTCATTCTTTCAAACCAGCCAAATTCGTCTTTCTTCCCCCGAGTAGTTCTATGATAGTGTTAGGGGTTTACGCTCCCCTCTCCCAGTTAACATCCTTTTTTGAGTTTCATAGCTGCCAAAAAGGATGTGAGTGGGAGATGGGATCTAGAATTCCTTTTACAATTCACTCCTCCAAGAAGGGTGTTAACTGGGAGAATGGTAGTCTTCGGGAGTGGAGAAAGGGGTAGAGGCCGTCTACTCCAGGAGCGGGCCGAGCACCTCATCGTCCAGCTTTCTCAGGGGGAAGTGACTACATCCTCCCTTAAGAGAGAGTCGTGGCGTTCGATGGGGGGGACTACTGACCAACTGGGCTCGCCCCTGTTCTAATTGGGGGAACTACTGTCCCGCCGGGCGGCCCTTATTTTCAATTTCAGCGCTGTGCTCGGTTCCCTTAATACCTTCACCTGTTTGTACTTTTCAAGAGTCAAACTCGGCCTTATTTTTGCTTTACGCATTGTACTCGGTTTCCTTAATAAAATCATGGCTCATACTCGGCCTTTAAATTCGAACTTTTGTTCTTTTTTAATTGGTGCTTGTATTTGCTTTCAATAATTTCCCGGCTCGAACTCGGCCTTAATAATTCAATAGCTCGAACTCGGCCAAGAGGGCTCAAACTTGGCCTTAATAATTTAATGGCTCGGACTCGGCCAAGAGGGCTCAAACTTGGCCTTAAAAATTCAATGGCTCGAACTCGGCCAAAGGGCTCAAACTTGGCCTTAATAATTTAATGGCTCGTACTCGGCCAGGGGTTCAAACTTGGCCTTAAAAATTAATGGTAATGGTAAACTTGCCTTAATAATTTGTGGTCGGAGGGTAAACTTGCCTTAAATTCAATTGGGCTCAAACTTGGCCTTAATAATTTGATGGCTCGTACTCGGCCAGTAGGCTCAAACTTGGCCTTAAAAAATTCAATGGCTCGAACTCGGCCAGTAGGCTCAAACTTGGCCTTAAACAATTTAACTGGCTCGAACCCGGCCAGTGGGCTCAAACTTGGCCTTAAAAAATTAATGGCTCGAACTAGGCCAGTAGGCTCAAACTTGGCCTTAATAATTTGATGGCTCGTACTCGGCCTTCGGGCTCAAACTTGGCCTTAAAGATTTAATGGCTCGTGATGTGAGTACATTGGCAAATTAAGAAGATAGAACAATGTTCATAATAAATTCTTTTATTGAATAAAAAGAAAGTCTACGGTGTGCCTCGTTAAAACCTTCTCGGTCAAAACCCTTTTTGGGACAAAATACCGAGGTAGGAAAAAGAGTACATCACCTGACTATATACATCAACTATAATAAAACTTTAAATGCGAAGCATTCCAAGTCCTCGGGATAGGCTTTCCGAAAAACTCTTCTCACCTATATGCACCATTTCCCAAGTTTTCTACCACCCGAAATGGGCCTCCCCAGTTTGCTGCCAATTTACCTTCCGTGTGATCCTTCCTTGCTTCCCCTTTTATCCTCAGCACCAAGTCTCCACGCAGGAAACTCCTCGGCTTCACTCTTGAATTATACTTCCGAGTTGCTCTCTGTTTGCAAGCTTCTTCTTTGATTTTGGCCTCCTCCCTGATTTCCTCTACCAAGTCAAGTTCGACCCTTAAATTGCTTTCATTATCATTCGGTTCATGTTGCATACGTCGGAAAGACGGCTCACCAACCTCCACTAGGATCATGGTGTCTGTTCCATATGTCAACCTGAAGGGTGTTTCTTGAGTGGCAGATTGAGGCGTGCAGCGGTAGGCCCAGAGGATACTTGGCAACTCTTCTGCCCAAGCTCCTTTGGATCTTCCCACCCTCTTCTTCAGCTCTCCGAGGATGACCTTGTTGGCAGCCTCGGCTTGCCCATTGGTCTGGGGATGTTCTACCGATGTGACATGGTGTTTAACACCGAGATTGGCATAGAATTCTTGCAAGGTTTTGTCTATAAACTGTCTTCCGTTGTCTGTGACGATTGCAAAGGGAATGCCGTGCCTACAGATGAGGCTTTTCCACACAAACTTTTGTACCCTTTCGGCGGTAATTTTCGTCAAAGGCTCAGCTTCAATCCCTTTTGTGAAGTAATCTACCGCCACCAAGAGAAATTTGACTTGACCCCTGGCTACAGGGAACGGCCCGAGTATATCCATTCCCCACATAGCAAAGGGCCAAGGGGAGTTTAGTGTGTGAAGTCCTTCGGGTGGGGTACGACTTATAATCAAAAATCTTTGGCACTCATCACATTGCTTCGTCCACTCGAGGCAATCTGCTCGGATGGTAGGCCAATAGTACCCAGCTCGGATTACCTTGGAGGCCATTGATCTGCCCCCGCAATGGAAACCACAGATTCCCCTGTGAATTTCTTCCATGACATACTTAGACTGAGTTTTGGTCAGACATTTTAACAAGGGTACCGAGAATCCCCGTTTAAACAATTCTCCGGAAATAATAGCAAAGTGACTTGCTCTGAGCCTGATCTTCCTAGCCTCAACCTGATCTGGGGGCAGAGTTTCTGAGGATAAATACTCCCAAATGGGTGTCATCCATTCTCGGTCAACCGGCTCATTGGCCATCACCTCCCCAAACGTGATGCTCGGTTCATTTATGGTTTCTTGAATAACTGTTCTATGGTGGCCCGGCTTCTTTGCACTGGCTAATTTGGACAGCAGATCGGCCCGAGTGTTTTCTTCTCGGGGAATGTGCTCAATAGCAAATTTCTCGAAGTTGGAGATTAATTGGTTGACCTTGCATAAATACTTGGTGAGCTGCGGCTCTTTCGTTTGATACCCTCCAGATATTTGCCCTGTGACTAGCTGTGAATCACTTCGGCATCTAACGGCCTTCGCCCCCATTTCCTTTGCCAGCATTAACCCTGCTATCAAGGCCTCATATTCGGCTTGGTTGTTTGAGGTTTTGAACTCAAACTTTAGTGACTGCTCCAGGATCAGATCCCCAGGGCCTTCCAGAATCACCCCAGCTCCACTGCCCCTGACATTCGAGGATCCATCAACATACAAATTCCACCATATATCCTCGGATATCGGCCGTGGATGAGCTCGGCTATAAAGTCGGAGAGACATTAAGCTTTCAAGGGGCCTCTCAACTCGTATCTCAGTCCGAACTCGGATAACTCTACCGACCACGCAATCATACGTCCTGCCAACTCGGGCTTTTTAAGAATCTGCTTAATCGGGTGATCAGTTTTGACAATCACCTGGTGACTTTGGAAATACGGACGCAGTCATCGAGCTGCGATTACCAGGGGCCAAAACCAGCTTTTCAATGACTTGATACCGGGTTTCAGCATCATGAAGGACCCCTCTGCGATGAAGTATACCGGCATTTGAACTTTCTCTACTTCCCGCACAATGACCGCAACGATGGCATACTCGGTGGCTGACAGGTATAAGTATAACTCTTTCCCTGGGATGGGTCGAGTTAATATCGGTGGTGAAGACAAAAAGGCCTTGAAATCCACGAAGGCCTTCTCGCATTCCTCGGTCCACATGAAGGTTTGAGGCCTCTTCAGTAATCTAAAGAAAGGCCGAGCTTTTTCTGCAGATTTGGGTAGGAACCGAGATAATGATGCCAGCCGTCCTGCAAGTCTTTGCACTTCTTTAATATTTTGTGGGCTTCTCATCTCGATCACAGCCCGACATTTATCAGGATTGGCCTCGATTCCCCGGTGTGTCAACATGAAGCCGAGGAATTTTCCACCCTGGACACCGAAAACACACTTCTCCGGATTCAACCTCATATTATACTTTCTCAGCTGCTGAAAAATTTCCTCCAGATCTTTGGGGTGGTTGTTGGGGTCATCGGATTTTACGACCATGTCATCCACATAAACCTCCATAGTCCTTCCGATTTGTTTTTCGAATACCCAGTCCATGAGCCTTTGGTATGTAGCTCCAGCATTTTTCAGTCCAAACGGCATCACCCGGTAACAGTAATTTGAGCCTTCAGTTATGAAAGCTATTTTCTCCTCATCTGGGGGATACATTCTGATTTGATTGTACCCCGAGTATGCATCCAAGAAACTCAAAATTCTGTATCCGGAGGCTCCATCCACCAGTCTATCAATACTCGGCAAAGGATAGGAATCCTTTGGGCAAGCTTTATTTAAATCTGTGTAATTGGTGCACATGCGCCACTTGCCATTTGCTTTTCTGACCAGAACAACGTTGGCCAGCCAGGTAGTATACTCTACTTCTCGGATAAAGTTGGCCTTGACCAACTTCGCTGTTTCCTCTTCCAAGACCTTTCTCCTCTCCTCACCAAGTCTCCTTTTCCTTTGGGCCACTGGTTTCGCCTCGGGACAAATTGCCAGTTTGTGGCATAAGAAGTCGGGATCAATTCCCGGCATATCAGACGTGGTCCAGGCGAACAAATCGGCGTTGCTGCGAAGCACTTCCTTTATTTCTTCTTTCAAATTCGGCTCAAGGTGACCACCGAGTTTGGTGCACTGACCGGGCTGTGAACCGAGCTGGAACTTCTCTAGCTCCTCAATGGGTTATGGACGTTGTTCCTGCATATCCATTCTCGGATCCAGTTCAACAGAGTTAACAGAATTCACCGACTTGTCTTTCCCTCTGTCTAGGGTTTCTGCAGGTGTAGGTTTAAGTTTGCTTACACGCAAACTATCAGCATAGCACTGTCTGGCCATTTTCTGATCAGCCCGGACAGCAACTATGTCTCCCGAGTTGGAAGGGAATTTCATCGTGAGGTGGGGAGTAGAGACCACAGCTCCAAGCTCGTTCAAAGATGGTCTTCCGATGAGGATATTGTATGATGTTACTGCATTAACCAACACATACCTGACCATGATAGTCTTGGATGCTTTGCCATCCCTAAAAGTGGTCAGGAGGTCGATGTATCCTCGTGTATCCACTTGTTCCCCTGCAAAGCCGACGAGCTTACTGTCGTATGGCTGAATAGATTTCTCTGGGATCCCGAGCTTCTGAAATGTTGAGTAATATAAGATATCCACCGAGCTCCCCTGGTCAACAAGAGTTCTTTTGACCGAGAAATTAGCCAGCTGCACTGTGACTACCATAGGGTCATATTGATTAGGATCCACCCCCACAAAGTCTTCGTCAGAAAAGATAATAGGTGGGGAAATCCTCGGGTGTTTGCCGGATACCGAGTTGACAGCCCGAATAGCCCGCAGGTGCTTTCTCCGAGCTGAACTTGTTGCGCCTCCTCCTGCAAATCCACCCGAAATAGTGTTTATCACACCTCAGACAGTATTGTCCTCCTCTCGCCTTTCATTCTGGCCTTCCCTGGTCTCTGTTCTTTCATTATTTTGTCGACCGCCGCCCCTTCTCAGGCTTTGGTCACCTCCTCTCCTTCTACTTCTGCCACGCCCCTCGCCATTGTTGTGATTTCTCCAAACAAAATTATTGAGATGGCCAGCTAGCACCAACTCCTCAATCTTATCCTGCAGGACCCAGCACTCCTCGGTGGTATGCCCGTAATTACGGTGGTACCGACAATGTTTCTGTCGATCAGCACTCTGGGGCGTGTGGCCACGGTTGGGTAGCTGCAAAAGTTCTGCATTGTAGGCTTCCTCAAACACCCGAGCTCTGTTTGTATTGAGGGGAGTATAGTGCTCATACTTCGGCCCCCTGTGCAAATGCTCGGGTGGGCCTTTGAATCTCGGCTTATCACCTCCAGCCCTCCTCTTCTCTCTCCCTTCACGTCTCACAAGCATCATCGTCTCTCCCTTTTTTTAGACTCCTCAACTTCCTCCATATTAATGAATCCTGCAGCTTTTCTCCTTAACTCATCCATACTAGTTGGTGGCTTGCGAGCTAAGTGTCTGGCGAAAGGGCCAGGCCTTAACCCGGTCAAAATGGTGTGTAGTGCAACATCGGCACTGAGGCTCCGGATGAGGACGGCCTCCTTGCTGAATCTGGCCATGAAATCACGCAGGGACTCATTCTTTTCTTGCCTAAAGTTTACCAACGAGGCCGAGGTCTTCATATGGGCCCGGCTCGTGGCAAACTGAGCATTGAACTTAGTCATGAATGTGTCAAAGGAGTCGACTGACGCTGGCGGTAGCTGAGTGTACCAGGTCAACGCAGCATCCTTCAGAGTAGTTGGAAAGACTTTACACATGACAGCATCATCGTCGGTAAAGAGGTACATCTGTGTAGTGAAAGCGTCTAAGTGACGCTCGGGGTCCGAGGTGTCATCATACCTGTCAATGCTTATAGGTTTGTAGTTGGCTGGCAAGGGAATCTCCATGATGGCATTTGTGAAGGGATGTCTTGGCCTCCGCACGCCGGTGCTTTCATTTAGCCTGTTTGCCTGACGTGAAAGTTCAGGGGCCTGCCTATGAAATTCCTCCTCTCTCCTGCTCGGTCAGTTTGATGAGAAACACGGGGTTGCGGATATCCTTCTCTGCGTGTGTTTCTAGATCCCTCATTATCGGCTGTCCGGCGCTCTCTCTCATGAGGAGAAGAGGCAGACCTTTCCCTGCTTTGCTCCCTTTCGCGACGGCTGTTCTGCCGGCGGATCTCTTCGTTCTCCCTTCTCAACGTTGCAATCTGCGCGAGAAGCTCCTGAACAATGGGATTGTCAGCCATTGCTGCTGGGCCTATGGATCGCTCTCCATTATCCCCGTTGTCTACATTCCCTGGTTCCTCCCTCCTGCAGTTCCCGCTCCTTGTCCTCACCATTTTTTGTGGTATGGGAAAATATTTGCTTCGATTCCCACAGACGGCGCCAAATGTTCCGTCCAAATATCTCAGATAGGAGATACTCGGCCGGAGAAGGTCTAGTGAGAGTGTTTTGGAATTAGCTTGACAGAATTGAGATTCTGCTCCTACGTATCCAAATGGGAATCAAAGCAAACGTAGTTCTGAAGGAGGGGGTAAGCCCCCTATTTATAGAGATCTTTAAGGATCAGGCTCCGAGATATACAGAGAGATATTAGGATCAGGCTCCGAGATATACGGAGAGATATTAGGATCAGGTTCCTGATTTTGCGGAGTGATATTCGGATCGGTCATTTATGACGGATCCGTAAGGGGCCGAGGGGTACTTGTCCTTGATCCATGACAGGATAGGTCTGAGTATTTATCCTCGGCGGTTCTA
The DNA here is from genome assembly GCA_030762895.1 of Sophora flavescens. Lineage (NCBI taxonomy): Eukaryota > Viridiplantae > Streptophyta > Magnoliopsida > Fabales > Fabaceae > Sophora > Sophora flavescens. The sequence goes on along the minus strand of JAUPTC010000012.1, from coordinate 2,989,314 downwards.
GTGTGCTGATATGTCCTCGGCTTTGGGGGAGTTTGGGTTAAGGCCCATTTACGGGAGTGAGCCCGGCCGTGTTGACAATCCTCGGCCTTATATCTTCGGCCGGTACAGATACCTTGTTGGAAAGCTTATTCAGAGGCCCTTAATTTGGTCTAGGGTTGGGACATGATTAATAAGCATAAGTAGTAGTTTACCACCGTACAAGCCAGAGAGAGACGGAAATTAGACAACTTTTACAATCATTGTTTTTGCTTTTACATTATTGGGCTGAATTGGGCTTAATTGCTAAACATTGTTAATTTTCGTATTTTTCACTCATCCTGACCTTGTTGCCTTGTACAGAGCTTAACTAGAGCTACAGATATTGGATTTTGGTGATCTTGCTGTCCCTAGAAAGATAAGGAAGAGACCTACAATTTCAGGTTACACAAGAATTGTCAAATTAATCCAAAATCAAGGCTAAATTGGGTCCTTAGTTCTCTGGCGTGGATCAGTATGCAGTCGTTGATGTTCCTTCACTTAAATGGGCCTAACTTACTCATCTTAAGCCCAATTAAGGCGTATGATACCTTGTCGGAAAGCTTATTCAGAGACCTTGAATTTGGTCTAGGGTTAGGTCAGGATTAATAAGAATAAATAGCTGTTTACAGCAGCACAAGCCAAAGAGAGACAAAAATTAGATAACTTTTACATTCATTGTTTTTGCTTTTACATAATTGGGCTTAATTGCTAAACATTGTTAATTTTCGGATTTTTCACTAATCCTGACCTTGTCGCCTTGTGCAGAGCATAACTAGAGCTACAGATATTGGATTTTGTTGATCTTGCGGTCTCTAAAAAGATAAGGAAGAGACCTACAATTTCAGGTGTCACAAGAATTGTCAAATTAAGCCAAAATCACGGCTAAATTGGGTTCCGAGTTCTCTAGCGCGAATCATTGCTCTGTCCATGATGTTCCTTCACTAAAATAGGCCTAGCTTACTCATCTTAAGCCCAATTAAGGCATATGATACCTTGTTTGAAAGCAAATTCAGAGGCCCTTAATTTGGTCTAGGGTTAGGTCAGGATTAATAAGCAAAAATAGCAGTTTATAGCCGCACAAGCCAGAGAGAGATGGAAATTATAAAACTTTTACAAACATTGTTTTTGCTTTTACATTATTGGGCTTAATTGGACTTAATTGCTAAACATTGTTAATTTTCGGATTTTTCACTCATCCTGACATTGTTGCCTTGCGCAAAGCATAACTAAAGCTACAGATTTCGGATTTTGGTTATCTTGTTGTCCCTATAAAGATAAGGAAGAGACCTACAATCTCAGGTTTCAAAAGAATTGTCAAATTAGGCCAAAATCAAGGCTAAATAGGGTCGCAAGTTCTCTGGCACGGATCAGTGCGCAGTCCATGATGTTCCTTCACTTAAATGAGCCTAACTTACCCATCTTAAGCCCAATTAAGGCATATGATGCCTTGTTGGAAAGCTTATTCAGAGGCCCTTAATTTGGTCTAGGGTTATGTTAGGATTAATAAGCATAATTAGTAGTTTACAGAAGCACAAGCCAAAGAGAGACAGAAATTAGACAACTTTTACAAACATTGTTTTTGCTTCTACTTTATTGGGCTAAATTGGGCTTAATAAACATTGTTAATTTTCGGATTTTTCACTCATCCTGACCTTGTTGCCTTGTGCAGAGCATAACTTCAGCTACATATATCGGATTTTGGTGATGTTGCTGTCCCTAGAAAGATAAGGAAGAGACCTACAATTTCATGTTTCACAAGAATTGTCAAATTAAGCCAAAATCAAGGATAAATTGGGTCCCGAGTTCTCTGGCTCGGATCAGTACGAAGTCCATGATGTTCCTTCGCTTAAATGGGCCTAACTTAATCATCTTAAGCCCAATTAAGGCATATGACACCTTGTTGGAAAGCTTATTCAGAGGCCCGTAATTTGGTCTAGGGTTAGGTCAGGATTAATAAGAATAAATAGCAGTTTACAGCCGCACAATCCAGAGTGAGACGGAAATTAGACAACTTTTACAATCAATGTTTTTGCTTTTACATTATTGGGCTTAATTGCTAAACATTGTTAATTTTCGGATTTTTCACTCATCCTGACCTTGTTGCCTTGCGCAGAGCATAACCAGAGCTACATATATCAGATTTTGTTGATCTTGCTGTCTGTAGAAAGATAAGGAAGAGGTCTACAATTTCAGGTTTACAAGAATATTCAAATTAGGCCAAAATCAAGGCTAAATTGGGTCTCGAATTATCTGGCACGGATCAGTGCGCAGTCCTTGATGTTCCTTCAATTAAATGGGCCTAACTTACCCATCTGATGCCCAATTAAGGCATATGATACCCTGTTGGAAAGCTTATTCAGAGGCCCTTAATTTGGTCTAGGGTTAGGTCCGGATTAATAAGCATAAATAGCAGTTTATATCCGTACAAGCCAGAGAGATACGGAAATTAGACAACTTTTAAAATCATTGTTTTTGCTTTTACATTATTGGGCTTAATTAGGCCTAATTGCTAAACATTGTTAATTTTCGGATTTTTCACTCATCATGACCTTGTTGCCTTGCACAAAGCATTACTAGAGCTACAGATATCGTATTTTGCTGATCTTGCTGTCCCCAGAAAGATAAGGAAGAAACCTACAATTTCATGTTTCACAAGAATTGTCAAATTAAGCCAAAATCAAGGATAAATTGGGTCCCGAGTTCTCTGGCGCGGATCAGGACGAAGTCCATGATGTTCCTTCACTTAAATGGGCCTAACTTACTCATCTTATGCCCGATTAAGGCATATGATACCTTGTTGGAAAGCTTATTCAGAGACCCTTAATTTGGTCTAGGGTTAGGTCAGGATTAATAAGCATAAATAACTGTTTACAGCCGCTGATGAGTGTGATTTCACATCATCTTTGTCTATCATTTTGCATGCATTTTCATGTAGTTTAGGCATATTTAATTTGATTTTTGATTAATTTTACCTTGGAACGGGTAAGGCGGTTTGTGTGGTGTTGTTTTGCAGAAATCAAGGGTAAAATGCTCAAGATCAACCATGATGAAGTTTGGATGAAGAAAGAGCTTTAAAAGTGAAGAAAATGAGCCAAACAGAGCCCATCACGGCCATGATCGAGCAAAACTGAAAATGAAGAAAGACTGAAGTCAGAACCGGTCACGGCCTAGCCGTGATGACCATCACGGCCGTGACCTAAAACCCCCACAAGTCAGAACCCATCACGGCCTGGCCGTGATGCAGATCACGACCATGAAGTAGGAGGCTCGCGACGCGAAAATGGGCTCGCCTCGCGAGAGCTTGAATTCCAAAGGAGTGCCAGAAACATAAGCCGTCACGGCCTAGCCGTGATGGCCATCACGGCCGTGACGCGCATTACTTGGACTTGAAGAAACCGAATTGGATCAGAATTTGAGTTAGATTGGGACTCAAACTTCCCAAATCTATAAATAAGGACCAGGCAGACACACTTTGACACACTATATACACAGACTTTTTGGGCTGCTACTTAGGCTATAATTTAGGATCTCTCTTCTTCTCCTCCTCTCTTCTCTTAGTTTAGTTTTTATGTTATTTGTAACCAGACTTGTCATCTCCATGGCAAGGCTGGAGTAGTAGCTTAGTTTCTAGGGATTGGGGCCATGCCCGAGACTCGATTTATGTTGTAAATTTGATGTAATATCTTTGTTAATTGCGATTTTGTTTTAGATCTGATTTCTAGTGTTCTAATCACTCGTAAATTCGGCGGTCGCTTATTTGCGAGACGTAGATATTCTAAGGAGGAACCTAGCGGTGAACTTAGGCTTATTTGAATGACTTAGACATGCTAAGGAGGAACCTAGCGGTGAACTTAGGTGTCGGATCTATAGAGTCAGACTTGGGACTGAAATCACGAGAGTTAGAAGCCGTCCCTCGAGGATCAACGAGTTGTCACGAAACGCCAAGGGTCCAATATGAGTTCGGCTACCACGAGAGTAGGGGTCAGGTCAATTGGGCACGGCTTTTGTAACCCGAGAGGGAGCTTAAGCTATTAGAGGATAAACTCGCCTTCAAGGCAATTTCGCTAATTAACAAGGGTAAATCAGATTAGTAACATAAACAGCCTCGTTGGTAACCTAAATCCCTAGGAACCCATTTAGATCTGAAAAACCATAAAAGTATTTGTTTTTCTGTTTTATTTGATTATGTTTCATTTATCTCTTATTTCAAAAATAAAAATCCTTTTTCAAAACCTCTTTTATACGGTCCAGATTTGCCAATTTGAAAATTAGTTGCGATTCGAGATCCAGTCTCTGTGGGATCGATATCTTTTATTACTTGGCGACAATCCGGTACAGTTGCCGGAATCGCACGCGCGTGCGTAAGCACGACGTTGCACATCAAGTTTTTGGTGCCGTTGCCGGGGAACTGTGCGTTTTCGAATCTCAATTTAATTTTTAAATTGATTTTTCTAGACCTTTTCTTTTTATTTAATTTTTATATTTGAAAAAAAAATCAAAATTTCTTTCCTTCTAGTGTATCCATCTCTCTGTGTGTTATATGCAGAGATCCCTAAGTCTTGGGAGCCTTAGTGAGGTTGATCCAGAAATCGAGAGAACCTTCCATAGACGTAGGAGGCTACAAAGAGAGGGAGAGAGGTTGAGTCCCATTCGACTCATGGTGAATCAACCGGATACAAAACCTTTGAAGGACTACGCAGCCCCAAATGCGAGAGGCTTGCGAACAGGGATTGCCAGGCCAGAGATTGAGGCGGAGAACTACACTATACCGCCTATGCTAATCAACATGATTAGGCAGCACCAATTCGAAGGATTGCCCTCGGAGGACCCGACTGATCACGTAGAAACATTCTTGGAGTTCACCGATGCAATTAGGATTCATGGTGCCCCGGTCGATACTATACGCTTAAGGTTATTCCCCTCATCTCTGACTGGAAAAGCAAGGGCTTGGCTAAAGCAATTGCCCGCCAACACCTTATCTACTTGGGACCAACTGGAACAGGCGTTCTTGGAGAAATTCTTCCCTCCCTCCAAGATGGCTTACATACGAACCCAGATCACCGGCTTCTTCCAAAAAGACGGAGAATCCTTATCGGAAGCTTGGGATCGCTACAAGGGACTGCTGGAGTCTTGCCCACACCATGGACTCGAGAGGTGGTTATTAGTGCACACCTTCTACAACGGATTGGACTACTCTTCGAAGGTGTCACTTGATTCTGCAGCTGGTGGAGCATTTATGAATAGGCCTCTAACTGAGGCATTCAACATCATTGAAAATGTCGCCACCAACTACCACCAATGGGGTTCGGAAAGAGGTAATAACCCGAACAAGATTTCGAGGGGTAAGTTTGAAGTAAATAGCACTGATCTTATAATGTCAAAAATAGACTCACTTAATAAACGTTTTGATCAGCTTGAAAGAGCTAATGTGAGTGCATTTGGTGCTACTAACACTGTTTGTGAGATTTGTGGAATGCAGGGACATGACATAATGGAATGCCCACGTGGTATTGCTCATGGATCCGGCGCTTCGGGTGAACAAGTGAACTCTTGTCACAACTTCTACGACACGAACCCGAAGCTGCCCAATTATGCTCCCCCAAATCCCTACAACCAAAGGAAGAACAGCCCTTACCTCTCCTACAGCAACTACAGCAACACGCTGAACCACGAGTTCCAAGAGGGCCAAGGTAATAGGAAACCCGCAGCGGGTTATCCTCAGGTACAGCCGTCTAAACTCGGGTCTTTATTGGAAAGTTTTGTTGAAACCCAAACAAAACAAAATGAAGAGTTTAGGCAACAAGAAAGGGCAGTGAACGAGGAAATAAAGGAGCTAGCATCTAAGGTAGACAACTTAGCAATCCATAACAAGATGCTAGAAACACAGATTGCCCAACAAGCCAGCACATACACTAGACCTAAGGGTACGTTCCCGGGTCAACCCGAAGCTAATCCCACTGAGCATTGTAATGCCATACACTTGAGGGATGATAAGCTTGGGGTGGGGGAAAAGGACGTGGAACCGGAGGAGGACATGAGCGAAGATGAAGAGCCAGAACCAAAGTATGTCCCTCCACCACCGTACCAACCCCCGATACCTTTCCCACAAAGGTTGGTCAGGAAAAAGCTAGTAGATGTAGAAACTAAAATACCACCTAAGCTGAAAGACCCAGGTAGTTTCTCTATCGCTTGCTCGATTGAAAAAGTACAAATAGACCAAGCCTTATGTGACCTCGGGGCTAGTGCGAGCTTGATGCCCCTCACTATCTTGGAAAGGTTGGGAGGCAGAGAGTTGAGTCCGTTCAAATTCTCCTTAAAATTTGCGGATGGCTCAACTAGGACTCCTCTAGGCATACTAGAGAACGTCCCTGTAAAGGTAGGGAAATTCTTCATCCCTACCGATTTCCTGGTATTGGATATGAAAGGGAATTCTGAATTCCCCATCATTTTAGGAAGGCCATTCTTGGCCACTGCTGGAGCAGTAATAGATGTAAGGAATGGCAAACTCTCTCTAAAGGTAGAGGAAGGAAGGGTCGATTTTGAATTTACTAACTCATATAACAACCCTCCTTTTGAGAGCCATGTGTGCAGGATCGATATCACGTCTCCAGTGGTAAAAGAAGAGCTCAACATGGAAGCAACTCCGAAGATTTGCATGGCTGATGATGCACCAAATGATGATGGAGTTGGAGTTGCTGATCATGTGAAAACAAAACTTCCGCTGGGAGGAAGTAAAGCCAGGAAGGTCCGAATGAAAAGAGCGAAGAGGAAGCGCAATTAGCCATATGAGCAGAATCGGCTCTTTGAAGGAGTTCCATGGAAGAGAAGTGTTCCTGCACTTCTACGCCCAGCCGACCCCGGTTGATTGAAGGAAGTTTGGTCAAGCTTAGGACCGAAAACAAGCGCTTCTTGGGAGGCAACCCAAGTTTTCTTTCCCTTTTTCCTTTTGTTTTTGAATTTATCTCTTGAATAATTTGAGAAGATCAAGAGGCAAAAAATCATAAATTAATAGATTTTTCTAGTGTTTTCAGGTTGAAGAGGAAGGAAGGACGAAAAGAGCAAGGACTAATGAAGTCAGAAGCCATCACGCCCTGGCCGTGACAGTGGTCACGGCCGTGACGAGCTAACCAAGAGCACCAGAAAGGATCACGGCCCAGCCGTGATATCCATCACGGGTGTGATGAGTAGGATGCTGAGATCAGAGAGCATCACGGCCTAGCCGTGATGTAGATCACGGCCTTGACAGGCCAGCTCCCATAGACATAATTGATCACGGCCTGCCCGTGATGAGCCTCACGGCCGTGATGCTATTTCACCCAAAGTTTTGACTGGAATGTAAGCCAACACCCGCTACCACCTCGGTGAGTTGTTCCGTTTTTCTCCTCTCTCCGACTTGATTATTTACATTGGGGACAATGTAAGTTTTAAGATTGGGGTAGGGGTATTTTTGCATTTGCATTGTTGCATTCATATTGCATTCACATAGGCATAGTTTGGTATGATCACATTCTCTAGATTGCCCCTCATTTAGAATATGCATCCAATTGTGAGAACTTGGTGCCAAATGAATTGAGATAGTGAATTTTTGAACCCAATTTTTTTTTATTATTCTTGTGATAAGGCTAAAAATAAAAATTCTTGAGATGATCTTTTGATAGTTAATAATTAGCATGTGGTTCTCTAGATTTGTGTTTCTCACTGATTTTTGAACTACTAAATGTAAGATTTTGAGCCAAAAAGGGGTACTCACTAAATCTACCCCATTCCTTGTGATAGAGTGTTTTAATTCCTCTCGGACTGTATTTTCTAGAACTTGACTTGAAACCGTTTTGAAACTTGAAAATTTTTGAAAACATTTTTGAAAATGATTGAGGTACTAGGTATTTTTCCGGCCATCTGAGCTTTGATTGATTAAATACTACCCCTTAGTTGCCCAATTTTGAGCCTAAAGGAATAAAATACTTTTCTTGGTACCTTGAAATATTTTGATGAATAATGCTTGGTATGGCACCTTTTAAAGTATTACAAAAGGGTAAAAAGGTAGTTTGAAAAAGTATGGGATGAGAAAGTTAGAAAATATTTCTCTTGAGCTAAAAATCTCCCCTTCTCCAAATAAATAAAATGAAATACACAAAAAAAAAATGGAGAAGGGGATGACAAAAGAAAGTGAGAAATAAAAATAAAAAGAAAGAAAGAAAGGTGGAAAAATGAATCAAAGCCCAAAAGGGTATTTTAGAAGGTGTCATGCTTTGCAATGTTTGATAATTTGTCTAGCCTTCTTGAATTTCCCTTCTCTTGATTTTCCCACCTAACAATAAATCCCATGGCCCCGCTACAACCAAAGAAAAAGACCTCTTGATTCTTACGTGTTTTCATTAATAAAGTAGAGATTTGGTTAATAGTCAAGCCTATGGTAGAGTACTTTCCTTGAGGAAAATGAGCGAATTGTCATATACCCTAAACACTTGAGTGAGGTGAGATGAGTGCCCAAATCAGTGAGAATATGGATTTAGAACCTAAGCTTCTAATTGGACTTGAAATTGATTATCTCTTGGGGATTTATTGAATATGCCTATTACTTGGATTAGTTGCTAGGGTTCTTGGTTCACTATCCATGCTTTGATTGATTTATATCCTATGGCCTGAGTAATTGCTTGAGGACAAGCAAAATCTTAAGCTTGGGGTGATTTGATGAGTGTGATTTCACATCATCTTTGTCTATCATTTTGCATGCATTTTCATGTAGTTTAGGCATATTTAATTTGATTTTTGATTAATTTTACCTTGGAACGGGTAAGGCGGTTTGTGTGGTGTTGTTTTGCAGAAATCAAGGGTAAAATGCTCAAGATCAACCATGATGAAGTTTGGATGAAGAAAGAGCTTTAAAAGTGAAGAAAATGAGCCAAACAGAGCCCATCACGACCATGATCGAGCAAAACTGAAAATGAAGAAAGACTGAAGTCAGAACCGGTCACGGTCTAGCCGTGATGACCATCACGACCGTGACCTAAAACCCCCACAAGTCAGAACCCATCACGGCCTGGCCGTGATGCAGATCACGGCCATGAAGTAGGAGGCTCGCGGCGCGAAAATGGGCTCGCCTCGCGAGAGCTTGAATTCCAAAGGAGTGCCAGAAACAGAAGCCGTCACGGCCTAGCCGTGATGGCCATCACGGCCGTGACGCGCATTACTTGGACCTGAAGAAACCGAATTGGATCTGAATTTGAGTTAGATTGGGACTCAAACTTCCCAAATCTATAAATAAGGACCAGGCAGACACACTTTGACACACTATATACACAGACTTTTTGGGCTGCTACTTAGGCTATAATTTAGGATCTCTCTTCTTCTCCTCCTCTCTTCTCTTAGTTTAGTTTTTATGTTATTTGTGACCAGACTTGTCATCTCCATGGCAAGGCTGGAGTAGTAGCTTAGTTTCTAGGGATTGGGGCCATGCCCGAGACTCGATTTATGTTGTAAATTTGATGTAATATCTTTGTTAATTGCGATTTTGTTTTAGTTCTGATTTCTAGTGTTCTAATCACTCGTAAATTCGGCGGCCGCTTATTTGCGAGACGTAGATATTCTAAGGAGGAACCTAGCGGTGAACTTAGGCTTATTTGCATGACTTAGACATTCTGAGGAGGAACCTAGCGGTGAACTTAGGTGTCGGATCAATAGAGTCAGACTTGGGACTGAAATCACGAGAGTTAGAAGTCGTCCCTCGAGGATCAACGAGTTGTCACGAAACGCAAAGGGTCCAATCTGAGTTCGGCTACCACGAGAGTAGGGGTCGGGTCAATTGGGCACGGCTTTTGTAACCCGAGAGGGAGCTTAAGCTATTATAGGATAAACTCGCCTTCAAGGCAATTTCGTTAATTAACAAGGGTAAATCAGATTAGTAACATAAACAGCCTCGTTGGTAACCTAAATCCCTAGGAACCCGTTTAGATATGAAAACCCATAAAACGATTTGTTTTTCTGTTTTATTTGATTCTGTTTCATTTATCTCTTATTTCAAAAATAAAAATCCTTTTTCAAAACCTCTTTTATACAGTCCAGATTTGCCAATTTGAAAATTAGCTGCGATTCGAGATCCAGTCTCTGTGGGATCGATATCTTTTATTACTTGGCGACAATCCGGTACACTTGCGGAATCGCACGCGCGTGCGTAAGCACGACGCGGCACATCAGTCGCACAAGTCAGAGAGAGACGGATATTAGACAACTTTTACAATCATTGTTTTTACTTTTACATAATTGGGCTTAATTGCTAAACATTTTTAATTTTCAGATTTTTCACTCATCCTGACCTTGTTGGCTTGCGGAGAGCATAACTAGAGCTACAGATATCGGATTTTGGTGAACTTGCTGTCCCTAGAAAGATAAGGAAGAGACCTATAATTTCAGGTTTCACAAGAATTGTCAAATTAGCCCAAAATCAAGCTAAACTAGGTTACGAGTTCTCTGGCGCGAATCCGTACGCTGTCCCTGATGTTCCTTCACTTTAATAGGCCTAACTTACTCATCTTAAGCCCAATTAAGGCATATGATACCTTGTTGGAAAGCTTATTCAGAGGCCCTTAATTTGGTCTAGGGTTAGGTCAGGATTAATAAGCATAAATAACTGTTTACAGCAGCACAAGCCAGAGAGAGACGAAAATTAGACAACTTTTACAATCATTGTTTTTGCTTTTACATTATTGGGCTTAATTGCTAAACATTGTTAATTTTCGGATTTTTCACTCATCCTGACCATGTTGCCTTGCGCAGAGCATAACTAGAGCTACATATATCAGATATTGGTGATCTTGCTGTCTCTAGAAAGATAAGGAAGAGACCTACAAATTGAGGTTTCATAAGAATTGTCAAATTAGGCCAAAATCAAAGCTAAATTAGGTTCCGAGTTCTCTAGCGCAGATCACTGTGCAGTCCATGATGTTCCTTCACTTAAATGGGCCTAACTTACTCATCGTAAGCCCAATTAAGGCATATATTTGATACCTTGTTGGAAAGCTTATTCAGAGGCCCTTAATTTGTTCTAGGGTAAAGTCAGGATTAATAATCATAAATAGCAGTTTACAGCCACACAATCCAGAGAGACGAAAATTAGACAACTTTTACAATCATTGTTTTTGCTTTTACATAATTGGGCTTAATTGCTAAACATTGTTAATTTTCGTATTTTTCACTCATCCTGACCTTGTCGCCTTGTGAAGAGCATAACTAGAGCTACAGATATTGGATTTTGTTGATCTTGCGGTCTCTGAAAAGATAAGGAAGAGACCTATAATTTCAGGTTTCACAAGAATTCTCAAATTAGGCCAAAATCACGGCTAAATTGGGTTCCGAGTTCTCTGGCGTGAATCATTGCGCTGTCCATGATGTTCCTTCACTAAAATAGGCCTAGCTTACTCATCTTAAGCCCAATTAAGGCATATGATACCTTGTTTGAAAGCATATTCAGAGGCCCTTAATTTGGTCTAGGGTTAGGTCAGGATTAATAAGCAAAAATAGCAGTTTACAGCCGCACAAGCCAGAGAGATGGAAATTATAAAACTTTTACAATCATTGTTTTTGCTTTTACATTATTGGGCTTAATTGGACTTAATTGCTAAACATTGTTAATTTTCGGATTTTTTACTCATCCTGACATTGTTGCCTTGCGTAAAGCATAACTAAAGCTACAGATTTCGGATTTTGGTTATCTTGCTGTCCCTATAAAGATAAGGAAGAGACCTACAATCTCAGGTCTCACAAGAATTGTCAAATTAGTCCAAAATCAAGACTAAATAGGGTCGCAAGTTCTCTGGCACGGATCAGTGCGTAGTCCATGATGTTCCTTCACTTAAATGGGCCTAACTTACCCATCTTAAGCCCAATTAAGGCAGATGATACCTTGTTGGAAAGCTTATTCAGAGGCCCTTAATTTGGTCTAGGGTTTGGTCAGGATTAATAAGCATAATTAGTAGTTTACAGAAGCTCAAGCCAGAGAGAGACAGAAATTGGACAACTTTTACAATCATTGTTTTTGCTTCTACTTTATTGGGCTTAATTGGGCTTAAGAAACATTGTTAATTTTCGGATTTTTCACTCATCCTGACCTTGTTGCCTTGCGCAGAGCATAACTTGAGCTACAGATATCGGATTTTGGTGATGTTGCTGTCCCTAGAAAGATAAGGAAGAGACCTACAATTTCAGGTTTCACAAGAATTGTCAAAATAGGCCAAAATCAAGGCTAAATTGGGCCCGAGTTCTCTGGCGCGTATCAGTGCGCAGTCCATGATGTTCCTTCGCTTAAATGGGCCTAACTTAATCATCTTAAGCCCAATTAAGGCATATGACACCTTGTTGGAAAGCTTATTCAGAGGCCCTTAATTTGGTCTAGGGTTAGGTCAGGATTAATAAGAATAAATAGCAGTTTACTGCCGCACAATCCAGAGTGAGACGGAAATTAGACAACTTTTACAATCAATGTTTTTGCTTTTACATTATTGGGCTTAATTGCTAAACATTGTTAATTTTCGGATTTTTCACTCATCCTGACCATGTTGCCTTGCGCAGAGCATAACTAGAGCTACAGATATCGTATTTTGGTGATCTTGCTGTCCCCAGAAAGATAAGGAAGAGACCTACAATTTCATGTATCACAAGAATTGTAAAATTAAGCCAAATTCATAAATAGCTGTTTACAGCCGCACAAGCCAGAGAGAGATGGAAATTAGACAACTTTTACAATCATTGTTTTTGCTTCTACATTATTGGGCTAAGTTGACCTTGTTGCCTCGCGCAGAGCATAACCAGAGCTACAGATATCGGATTTTGTTGATCTTGCTGTCTCTAGAAAGATAAGGAAGAGGTCTACAATTTCAGGTTTACAAGAATATTCAAATTAGGCCAAAATCAAGGCTAAATTGGGTCTCGAATTATCTGGCACGGATCAGTGCGCAGTCCTTGATGTTCCTTCAATTAAATGGGCCTAACTTACCCATCTGATGCCCAATTAAGGCATATGATACCCTGTTGGAAAGCTTATTCAGAGGCCCTTAATTTGGTCTAGGGATAGGTCAGGATTAATAAACATAAATAGTAGTTTATAGCCGTACAAGCCAGAGAGAGACGGAAAATTGACAACTTTTAAAATCATTGTTTTTGCTTTTACATTATTGGACTTAATTAGGCCTAATTGCTATACATTGTTAATTTTCGGATTTTTCAATCATCCTGACCTTGTTGCCTTGGACAAAGCATAACTAGAGCTACATATATCGTAGTTTGCTGATCTTGCTGTCCCCAGAAAGATAAGGAAGAGACCTACAATTTCATGTTTCACAAGAATTGTCAAATTAAGCCAAAATCAAGGATAAATTGGGTCCCGAGTTCTCTGGCGCGGATCAGTACGAAGTCCATGATGTTCCTTCACTTAAATGGGCCTAACTTACTAATCTTATGCCCAATTAAGGCATATGATACCTTGTTGGAAAGCTTATTCAGAGAGAGTCCTACAATTTACAGCCGCACAAGTCAGAGAGAGAAGAAAATTAGACAACTTTTACAATTATTGTTTTTGCTTTTACATAATTGGGCTTAATTGCTAAACATTGTTTATTTTCGGATTTTTCACTCATCCTAACCTTGTTTCCTTGCGCAGAGCATAACTAGAGCTACAGATATCGGATTTTGGTGATCTTGCAGTCACTAGAAAGATAAGGAAGAGTCCTACAATTTCAGGTGTTAGGCAAAAATAAAGGCTAAATTGGGTCCCGAGTTCTCTGGCGCGTATCAGTGCGCAGTCCATGATGTTCCTTCACTTAAATGGGACAAACTTACTCATCTGAAGCCCAATTAAGGCATATGATACCTTGTTGGAAAGCTTATTCAGAGGCCCTTAATTTGGTCTAGGGTTAGGTCAGACTTACTAAGCATAAATAGCAGTTTACAGCCGCACAAGCCAGAGAGAGACGGAAATTAGACAACTTTTACAATCATTGTTTTTGCTTCTACATTATTGGGCTTAGTTGGGCTTAATTGCTAAACACTGTTAATTTTCTGATTTTTCACTCATCCTGACCTTGTTGCCTTGCGCAGAGCATAACTTGAGCCACAGATATCGGATTTTGGTGATCTTGCTGTCCCTAGAAAGATAAGGAAGAGACCTACAATTTCAGGCTTCACAAGAATTGTCAAATTAGGCCAAAACCAAAGCTAAATTGGGTTACGACTTCTCTGGCGCGGATCAGTGTGCAGTCCATGATCTTCCTTCACTTAAATGGGCCTAACTTACTCATCTTAAGCCCAATTAAGGAATATGATACCTTGTTGGAACCCTTATTCAGGGGCCCTTAATTTTCTCTAGGGTTAGCTCATGATTAATAAGAACAAATAGCAGTTTACAGCCATACAAGACAGAGAGACGGATATTAGGCAACTTTTATAATCACTGTTCTTGCTTTTACATAATTGGGCCTAATTGTTAAACATCGTTAATTTTCGGATTTTTCACTCATCCTGACCTTGTTGCCTTGCACATAGCATAACTAGAGCTACAGATATCGGATTTTGGTGATCTTGCTGTCCCTAGAAAGATAAGGAAGAGTCCTATAATTTCAGGTGTTAGGCAAAAATCAAGGCTAAATTGGGTCCCGAGTTCTCTGGCCCGTATCAGTGCGCAGTCCATGATGTTCCTTCACTTAAATGGGACAAACTTACTCATCTGAAGCCCAATTAAGGCATATGATACCTTGTTGGAAAGCTTATTCAGAGGCCCTTAATTTGGTCTAGGGTTAGGTCAGACTTACTAAGCATAAATAGCAGTTTACAGCCGCACAAGCCAGAGAGAGACGGAAATTAGACAACTTTTACAAATATTGTTTTTGCTTTTCCATTATTGGGCTTAATTACTAAACATTGTTAATTTTCGGATTTTTCACTCATCCTGACCTTGTTTCCTTGCGTAGAGCATAACTAGAGCTACATATATCAGATATTGGTGATCTTGCTGTCTTTAGAAAGATAAGGAAGAGACCTACAATTTTAGGTTTCATAATAATTGTCAAATTCGGCCAAAATCCAGGCTAAATTAGGTTCAAAGTTCTCTGGCGCGGATCAGTGTGCAGTCCATGATGTTCCTTCACTTAACTGGGCCTAACTTACTAATCTTAAGCCCAATTAAGGCAAATGATACCTTGTTGGAAAGCTTATTCAGAGGCCTTTAATTTGGTCTAGAGTAAAGTCAGGATTAAAAAGCATAAATAGCAGTTTACAACCACACAAGCCAGAGAGAGACGGAAATTAGACAAGTTTTTCAATCATTGTTTTTGCTTTTACATTATTGGGCTTAATTGCTAAACATTGTTAATTTTCGAATTTTTCACTCATCCTGACCTTGTTGCCTTGTGCAGAGCATAACTAGAGCTATAGATATCGGATTTTGGTGATCTTGTGGTCCCTAGAAAGATAAGGAAGAGACCTATAATTTTAGGTTTCACAAGAATTGTCAAATTTCGGCAAAATCAACGCCAAATTAGGTTCCTAGTTCTCTGCAGCGGATCAGTGCACAGTCCAGGACGTTCCTTAACTTTAATGGGCCTAACTTACTCATCTTAAGCCCAATTAAGGCATATGATACCTTGTTGGAAAGCTTCTTCAGAGGCCCTTAATTTGGTCTAGGGTTAGGTCAGGATTAATAAGCAAAAATAGCAGTTTACAGCCGCACAAGCCAGAGAGAGACGAAAATTAGACAACTTTTACAATCATGTTTTGCTTTTACATTATTGGGATTAATTGGGCTTAATTGCTAAACATTGTTAATTTTCGGATTTTTCACTCATCCTGACCTTGTTGCCTTGCACAGGGCATAACTAGAGCTACAGATATCGGATTTTGGTGAACTTGCTGTCCTTAGAAAGATAAGGAAGAGAACTACAATTTCAGGTTTCACAAGAATTTTCAAATTAGGCCAAAATCAAGGCTAAATTGGGTCCCGAGTTCTCTGGAGCGGATCAGTGCATATTCCATGATGTTCGTTCACTTAAATGGGCATAACCTACTCATCTTAAACCCAATTAAGGCATTTGATACCTTGTTGGAAAGCTTATTCAGAGACCCTTAAATTGGTCTACGGTTAGGTCAGGATTAATAAGAAAAAATAGAAGTTTACAGCCGCACAAGCCAGAGAGAGACGGAAATTAGACAACTTTTACAACAATTGTTTTTTCTTCTACATTATTGAGCTTTGCTGGGCTTAATTGCTAAACATTGTTAATTTTCGGATTTTTCACTCATCCTGACCTTGTTGCCTTGCATAGAGCATAACTTGAGCTACAAATATCGGATTTTGATGATCTTGCTGTCCCTAGAAAGATAAGGAAGAGACCTACAATTTCAGGTTTCACAAGAATTGTCAAATTAGGCCAAAAGCAAAGCAAAATTAGGTCCCGATTTCTCTGCGCGGATCAGTGCGCAGTCCATGATGCTCCTTCACTTAAATGGGCCTAACTTACTCATCTTAAGCCCAATTAAGGCATATGATACCTTGTTGGAAATCTTATTCAGAGGCCCTTAATTTGGTCGAGGCTAAGGTCATGATTAAAAAGCATAAATAGCAGCTTACAGCCGCACAAGCCAGAGGGAGACGGATACTAGACAACTTTTACAATCATTGTTTTTGATCTTACATAATTGGGCATAATTGCTAAACATTGTTAATTTTCGGATTTTTCACTCATCCTGACCTTGTTGCCTTGAGCAGAGAATAACTAGAGCTACACATATCGGATTTTGGTGATCTTGCTGTCCCTAGAAACATATGGAATAGACCTATAATTTCATGTTTCACAAGAATTGTCCAATTAGGCCAAAATCAAGGCCAAATTAGGTTCCGATTTCTCTGCCGCGGATCTGTGAGCACTCCATGATGTTCTTTCACTTTAATGGGCCTAACTTACTCATCTTAAGCTCAAATACGGCATATGATACCTTTTTGGAAAGCTTATTCAGAGGCCCTTAATTTGTTCTAGGGTTAGGTCATGATTAGTAAGCATATAGAGTAGTTTACTGCCGCAAAAGCCAGAAAGAGACGAAAATTAGACAACTTTTACAATCATTGTTTTTGCTTTTACATAATTGGGCTTAATTGCTAAACATTGTTAATTTTTGGATTTTTCACTCATCCTGGCCTTGTTGCCTTGCGCAGAGCATAACTAGAGCTACAGATATCGGATTTTGGTGATCTTGTTGTCCCTAGAAAGATAAGGAAGAGACCTACAATTTAAGATTTCACAAAAATTGTCAAATTAGGCCAAAATCAAGGACAAATTAGGTTCCGAGTTCTCTGTCGCGGATCAGTGCGGATAAATAGCAGTTTACATCCGAACAAACCAGAGAGAGACGAAAATTCGACAACTTTTACTATCATTGTTTTTGTTTTGACATTATTGGGCTTAATTGGTCTTAATTACAAAACATTGTTAATTTTCAGATTTTTCACTCATCCTGACCTTGTTGCCTTGCGCAGAGCATAACTAGAACTACAGATATCGGATTTTGGTGATTTTGCTGTCCCTAGAAAGATAAGGAAGAGACCTACAATTTCAGGTTTCACAAGAATTGTCAAGTTAGTTCAAAATCAAGGCTAAATTGGGTCCCGAGTTCCCTAGCGTTGATCAGTGCGCTGTCCCTGATGTTCCTTCACTTAAATGGGCCTAACTTACTCATCTTAATCCCAATTAAGGCATATGATACCTTGTTGGAAAGCTTATTCAGAGGCCCTTAATTTGGACTACGGTTAGGTCAGGATTAATAAGCATAAATAGCATTTTAGAGCCGCACAAGCCAGAGAGAGATGGAAATTATACAACTTTTACAATCATTGTTTTTGCTTTTATATTATTAGGCTGAATTGATCTTAATTGCTAAACATTATTAATTTTCGGATTTATCACTTATCCTGACCTTGTTGCCTTGCACAGGGCATAACTAGAGCTACAGATATCGGATTTTGCTGATCTTGCTGTCCTTAGAAAGATAAGGAAGAGAACTACAATTTCGGGTTTCACAAGAATTTTCAAATTAGGCCAAAATGAAGGCTAAATTGGTTCTCGAGTTCTCTGGCGCTGATCAGTGCACATTCCATGATGTTCGTTCACTTAAATGGGCATAACTTACTCATCTTAAACCCAATTAAGGCATTTGATACCTTGTTGGAAAGCTTATTCAGAGAACCTTAATTTCGTCTATGGTTAGGTCATGATTAATAAGCAAAAATAGAAGTTTACAGCCGCACAAGCCAAAGAGAGACGGAAATTAAACAACTTTTACAATCATTATTTTCGCTTTTACATTATTGGGCTTAATTAGGCTTAATTGCTAAACATTATTAATTTTCGGATTTATCACTCATCCTGACCTTGTTGCCTTGCGCAGAGCATAACTAGAGCTACAAATATCGGATTATGGTGACCTTGTTGTCCCTAGAAAGATAAGGAAGAGACCTACAATTTCAGGTTTTACAAGATTTGTCAAATAAGGCCAAAATCAAGGCTAACTTGGGTCCCGAGTTCTCTGGCGCTGATCAGTGCGCAGTCCATGATGTTCCTTCACTTAAATGGGCCTAACTTACTCATCTTAAGCCCAATTAAGGCATATGATACCTTGTTGGAAAGCTTCTTCGGAGGCCCTTGATTTGGTCTATTGTTAGGTCAGGATTAATAAGCATAAATAACAGTTTACAGCCACACAAGCCAGATAGAAACGGAAATTAGACAACTTTTATAATCATTGTTTTCGCTTTTACATTATTGGGCTTAATTGGGCTCAATTGCTAAACACTGTTAATTTTCGGATTTTTCACTCATCCTGACCATGTTGCCTTGCGCAGAGCATAACTAGAGCTACAAATATCGGCTTTTGGTGATCTTGCTGTCCCTAGAAAGATAAGGAAGAAACCTTCAATTTCATGTTTCACAAGAATGGTCAAATTAGGCAAAAAAAAGCTAAATTGGGTCCCGAGTTCTCTGGCGCGGATCAGTGCGCAGTCAATGATGTTCCTTCACTTAAATGGGCCTAACTTAGTAATCTTAAGCCCTATTATGGCATATGATACCCTGTTGGAAAGCTTATTTAGAGGCCCTTAATTTGGTCTGGGGTTAGGTCTGGATTAATAAGCATAAATAGCAGTTTATAGCCGCACAAACCAGAGAGAGACGGAAATTAGACAACTTTTACAATCATTGTTTTTCCTTTAACTTTATTGGGCTTAATTGCTAAACATTGTTAATTTTCGGATTTTTCACTCATCGTGACCTTGTTGCCTTGCGCAGAGCATAAATAGAGCTACAGATATCGGATTTTGGTGATGTTGCTGTCCCTAGAAAGATAAGGAAGAGACCTACAATTTCAGGTGTCACAAGAATTGTCAAATTAGGCAAAAATAAGGCTAAATTAGGTCCTGAGTTCTCTGGTGCGGATCAGTACGCAGTCCATGATGTTCCTTCACTTAAATGGGCCTAACTTACCAACTTAAGCCCAATTAAGGCATATAATACCTTGTTGGAAAGATTATTCAGAGGCCCTTAATTTGGTATAGGGTTAGATCAGGATTAATAAGCATAAATAGCAGTTTACAGAAGCATGAGCCAGAGAGAGACGGAAATTAGACAACTTTTAAAATCATTGTTTTTGCTTTTACATTATTGGGCTTAATTGCTAAACATTGTTAATTTTCGGATTTTTCACTCATCCTGACCTTATTGCCTTGCACAGAGCATAACTAGAGCCACAAATATCGGATTTTGGTGATCTTGCTGTCCCTAGAAAGATAAGGAAGTGACCTACAATTTCAGGTTTCACAACAATTGTCAAATTAGGCCAAAATCAAGTTTAAATTGGGCCCCGAGTTCTCTGGAACGGATCCCTGTACAGTCCATGATGTTCCTTCACTTAAATGGGCCTAACTTACTCATCTTAAGCCCAATTAAGGAAAATGATACCTTGTTCGAAAGCTTATTCAGAGGCCCTTAATTTGGTCTAGTGTTAGGTCAGGATTAATAAGCATAAATAGCCATTAACAGCTGCACAAGCCAGAGAGACGGAAATTATACAACTTTTACAATCATTGTTTTTGCTGTTACATTATTGGGCCTAATTTGGCTTAATTGCTAAACATTGTTAATTTTCCGATTTTTCACTCATCCTGACCTTGTTGCCTTGCACAGAGCATAACTAGAGCTACAAATATCGGATTTTGGTGATCTTGTTGTCCCTAGAAAGATAAGGAAGAGACCTACAATTTCAGGTTTTACAAGAATTGTCAAATTAGGCCAAAATCAAGGTTAAATTGGGTCCCGAGTTCTCTGGCGCGGATCAGTGTGCAGTCCATGATGTTCCTTCACTTAAATGGGCCTAACTTACTCATCTTAAGTCCAATTAAGGCATATGATACCTTGTTTGAATGTTTATTCCGAGGCCCTTAATTTGGTCTAGGGTTAGGTTAGGATTAATAAGCATAAATAGCAGTTTATAGCCGCACAAACCAGAGAGAGACGAAAATTTGACAACTTTTACAATCATTGTTTTTGCTTTTACATTATTGGGCTTAATTTTCTAAATATTGTTAATTTTCGGATTTTTCACTCTTCCTGACCTTGTTACCTTGCGCAGAGCATAACTAGAGCTACCGATATCGGATTTTGGAGATCTTGCTGTCCCAAGAAAGATAAGGAAGAGACCTACAATTTCAGGTTTCATAAGAATTGTCAAATTAGGACAAAATCAAGGCTAAATTGGGTCCCGAGTTCTCTTGCATGGATCAGTGCGCAGTCCATGATGTTCTTTCACTTAAATGGGCCTAACTTTCTCATCTTAAGCTCAATTAAGTCTTATGATACCTTGAGGGAAAGCTTATTCAGAGGCCCTTAATTTGGTCTAGGGTTAGGACATGATTAATAAGCATAAATAGTAGTTTACACCCGCACAAGCCAGAGAGAGATGGAAATTAGACTACTTTTACAATCATCGTTTTTGCTTTTACATTATTCGGCTTAATTACGAAACATTGTTAATTTTCGGATTTTTGACTCATCCTGACATTGTTGCCTTGCGCAGAGCATAACTAGAGCTAAGTATAGGATAAGTGCTTCCATCTTGAAAATAACCACGTCTATCTAGTCATTTGAGTTTTCATTCGGGCTAGTAGACGAGCTCCATATTAAGGACTCATGAAGTCCAAAGACTAGTGTCGACGAACGCTTCTGTCACCTTTAGTGGATGAGCACTTCTGTTACTTTAGTGGACGAGAGCCTCTGTTACTTCAGTAGACGGGAGCCTCTGTTACTTCAGTAGACGAGAGCCTCTGTTACTTCAGTAGATGGGAGCCTCTATTACTTAAGTAGACGGGAGCCTCTGTTACTTCAGTAGACGAGAGCCACTGTTACTTCAGTAGACGAGAGCCTCTGTTACTTCAGTAGACGGGAGCCTTTGTTAATTCAGTAGACGGGAGCCTGGAGCCTGTTACTTCAGTAGACGGGAGCCTGGAGCCTGTTACTTCAGTAGACAGGAGCCTCTGTTACTTCAGTAGACGAGAGCCTCTGTTACATAAGCCACGTCATTGGTTGAGCCATTCTGATTCCTTAATGGACGAGCTCCATCTGCCACGTTATTGGAGAGCCATTCTGATTCCTTAATGGACGAGCTCCATCTGCCACGTCATTGGTCGAGCCATTCTGATTCCTTAATGGACGAGCTATTCTGATACTTTAATGGACGAGCTATTCTGATACCTTTATGGACGAGCTCCATATGCCACGTCATTGGATGAGCCATTCTGATACTTTAATGGACGAGCTATTCTGATACCTTTATGGACGAGCTCCTTTTGCCACGTCATTGAACGAGCCATTCTGAGACTTTAGTGGATGCTGGCTTTCCGTACTTTAGTGGACGCTGGCTTTTATTACTTTAGTGGACGCTGGCTTTTATCACTTTAGTTGGATGTCTGATTCTATTACTTAATCTGCACACTCGATAGACAGGTTAGCAACCAATATGAAGGTTAATTAAATCATTAACCAATGTTTAGTTCTCATCATAACTTAGGGAAATGCACATCAGGCATTTTAGAGACTTAACAATCTCTCACTTTTTGATGATGACAAACATTGAGATGATTTAATGAACCTAAGAAAATATCAACAAAAAAAATAGCATATATCAGACAGGTTGAAATTTTCTTTAAGAGAACAGGTTATATCATATTCATTTTCCCATTTCATATTCATTCTCCCATTCTCCTATAACATATTTCTATCACAAATCTCAATTTCTCCTATTCTCCCCCTTTTGTCAACATCAAAAAGGGTTATCAAGTTTTATTTATGCGATATGTTAAGGTCAAGATAACATGTTAAGAAAATCATAGTAATGCAGCAAGCATATTAGACATACTCCACTTAAACTATTGTATCATTACTCCCCCTGAACTAATGCTTAGTTGAAAGAACATGTATATAGGAGTAATGACAGATTTAGCACAGACAGCTTAACATTCAAACATGTCATTCAACAATGCAATGCATGTTTAGATTATCTCTAATAAATAAAAACCTATCTTCTGCGAGGGGTTTAGTGAAAATATCAGCCCATTGATTTTCGGTTTTAACAAACTTAATATCAAAGATTCCTTTTTGAACATAATCCCTAATGAAATGATGTTTGATTTCAATATGTTTAGCCTTAGAATGCTGAATTGGATGTTTAGTTAAGCATATAACACTCGAATTATCACACCATACAGATATGTTATGTTCATAAATAGAGTAATCCTCAAGTTGATGTTTTACCCATAAGAGTTGAGAGCAGCAACTAGCAGCAGAGATGTATTCTGCTTCAACAGTAGACAGGGCAATGGTTGTCTGCCTCTTGCTTGACCATGAGACTAAACTTGCTCCAATGAAGTGACATCTTCCACTGGTGCTTTTTCTTTCTATTCTATCTCCAGCAAAGTCAGCATTACAATATCCCACTAATCTGTATTCTTTTTATCTTAAATACAGCAAACCAAGATTAGTAGTTCCAAGCAAATATCTAAATATTCTTTTAACAGCCTTAAGATGAGATTCTCTAGGATCAGATTGGAATCTAGCACATATACAGACACTTAATTGAATGTCAGGTCTGCTTGAAGTTAAGTACAGTAGAGAGCCAATCATACCTCTGTAGGCAGATTGATCTACCTTTTTACCTTCATCATCTTTGCTTAGTTTTGCATTGGGTTGCATAGGGGTTTTCATGAGCTTTGAATTTTCCATTTTGTATTTCTTGAGTATCTCCTTGGTATATTTTTGTTGATGAATGTAAATTCCATCACTTGTCTGCTTGATTTGTAATCCAAGGAAGAACTTCAATTCTCCCATCATGCTCATCTCAAATTCAGCTTGCATTAGATTTGAAAATTCCTTGCACAACTTTTCATTAGTTGCTCCAAAAATAATATCATCAACATATATTTGAACTATAATAAAGTTCTCTTTAGAGCATTTTTTGAACAGAGTAGTGTCTACTTGTCCTCTAGTAAAACCAGTATGCATGAGAAAAGAACTGAATCTATCATAACATGCTCTAGGTGCTTGTTTCAAACCATATAATGCATTTTTAAGTTTGAAAATGTGATCTGGTTTATTAGTATCCTCAAAACCAGGGGGTTGTTTAACATACACTTCTTCTTCCATTATGCCATTTAGAAAAGCACTTTTTACATCCATTTGAAATAGGCTAATTTGGTGTTGTGCAGCATATGACATTAAAATACGTATGGCTTCTATTCTAGCTACAGGTGCAAAGGTTTCAGTAAAATCAATACCTTCTTGTTGGTTATAGCCTTGAGCTACTAACCTTGCCTTATTTCTGACAACTTTACCATCTTCATCCAATTTGTTTCTGAAGACCCATCTTGTTCCAATAACTAACTTGTTTTTAGGCTTAGAGACAAGAGTCCAGACATCATTTCTGGTGAACTGGTTAAGTTCTTCTTGCATAGCAAGAATCCAGCTTTCATCCTCAAGAGCTTCTTCAATGCGTTTAGGCTCCAGATTTGAAATAAAGGCCACATTGCTTGATTCTCTTAATGTGGATCTGGTTCTTACTCCTTCAGAAGGATTTCCAATAATAAGATCCTTAGGATGATGAGTGTTGAACTTCCAATCCCTTTTGAGATCATCATGAAGATCTTGACTTGTCTGCTGACTCGTCTATTCCACTTGTCTTTCAGCCTCAGGCACAGGTTCTGTTTTGGTTAGATCGGGTTGTCTATTTTCTGGCTTGTTTATATCAAGACCTGCAAGATAATCTTCTAGATCTAATAGTTCTTTATCAGTCTTTAAACCATCATTGAATTTAACATGAACAGATTCTTCAATAATACAAGTTCTTGAATTGTATACTCTAAAACCCTTAGACTTTTCAGAATATCCTACGAAAATACCTTTATCCACCTTAGAATCAAACTTTCCAAGATTATCTCTGGTATTCAGAATAAAACATTTACATCCAAAAGCATGTAAAAAGACAATGATATCATATATGCAGTCACAACTTATGAAAGCAACATGTTTGAACATTAAACATCATACTATCCAGGATAATTAGACATTACAATAATATTGGGATAGAGATACTTATTCAAGTTTGTGAGGTGTGATGCTCCATAATTGAGATGAATCATTGTGCTTTCCTTTTGATCACATGCTCTTGGAAAATTTCAGCTTTAGCCTTTGTTCTTCCACTTCATTTCTTTGATTTGAACATTAGTGCCATGAATATATTCTTCAATATCCATTTATCAACCAACTTTCCATCTGTGATAGTCTTCTCAAAGCATCTTCTAAGAATGGTTCTTGGAAGTGGTCTAGAAGGGTACTCAACATTTTTCTCCATTCATCTCCTTTTGTCCATACTTTCTTTGTTTTTCAATTGCTGTATACAAAACTTGCAAAAACTTCTCTAATACTCAGATTAGCAATATATAATTTTCAAGCATAACAATGCAAGCATTTTCAATCATTTAATCTTTCAGTAATTATAATGATGACAAAAAGAATCTCTTATGCATTGGACTATTATGATTTCAACTCATAAAAGCATTTCATTTCAGATTGATACCATTTCAACATAAGTTGAAGCACAAGAAATATTTAAGGCACACATTTGATAACTTCAAGTGGAAAGAATCTTTATCAATATATTTCTTCCAAGTATGCATGTTGAATCATTTTAACATGTATAACAAACATTTTATGAGAATATTCAAATTCATCCGAGGGATAAGCAAATACGAGTTTAGATTAATGAAAATTAAAATCATTATCTTATTTTAACATGAATGCACTTTAGCACACACAAAAAAAAACATGTGTAAAATAAATATTCACAAGTTAAACAACAAGAGATAAGGAGTAGATATCACCGAGTTTGATTCCTTTAATTTTTCAGCAGTCATGTTGTTCTGAACTTTTCAACAGGGAATAGGATCAAGTAACTTCCGATGTAGCTTCTCAAGTTTAATAAACTTAACTCCAAAAGTTCTTCTTGAGTTAGATCCTTCATGAAAAATTCTTCTTCATCCATATCTTCTCATCTCACAGGCTTCTTGAGACGAAGAGCCACTAATTATGTTGCGTTCTTCCTCTTGATGACATTTTTATAATCCAACTTCTATCAATGATCTGCATCTTCTAATTCAAGGATATACTTTTACACAAAGAAGCATTTTTGGTAACATAAATAGCATTGAACAGAAATAAAATATTTTAAGATTTGATACACCTTTTGGGTTTGTCAAAAACAACAATTTTAAAAGACAAATTTCTTAAAAACATTTTTTTAATGTTAAAAGAAAAAAGTATCTTAACAAAATCAGTCTAAATGAATTTTGGTTTAGAAGGGAAAAGAGTATAAAAAAAACATTACACAAAACAAAGTTAACATCTTATAAAAACAATTCCATTTTGAATTTTTGTGAAAAGAAATTCAAAGACAGGAGGTTTTTCAAATTTAAAATCAAACATTAAAAAAAAAAAAAAGACTTTGGTTGCTAAGATAACTAGGATATTTAACTCTAAGCGGTTAAGCTTCTCTACAGAGCACGTGGCTCTGATACCAATTGTAAGGTCAAAGCAACCATCACACAAGAGGGGGGGGGGGGGGGGGGTGAATTGGGTGATAATAAAAATTTAAAAATTTTTACTAAACAACAAAACATAAATTAGAGTTTTTCAAAATAAAGAGAGTGTAGATGGATAAAAGAAGATAATTTAAAAAACCATATAACAAAACTAATAACATATTTTTAACCAGTTTGGAAATAAGGAAGTTAA
Source organism: Sophora flavescens (assembly GCA_030762895.1). Classification (NCBI taxonomy): domain Eukaryota; kingdom Viridiplantae; phylum Streptophyta; class Magnoliopsida; order Fabales; family Fabaceae; genus Sophora; species Sophora flavescens. The sequence goes on along the minus strand of JAUPTC010000012.1, from coordinate 2,962,930 downwards.
AGCATTTCAATTGTCTAATTATCGTAGACTAAACATTAACCGGTTGGACAACATCTAGCAGATAAAAACATTTGAAAATAGCTTAGAACATAAAGCTTAAAATTAGTTAGAAAACTTTGTTGAAAATACATAAAACAACAAAGATAAAGAGATAAGGGTAGAGAGAAAACAAACAAGATTTATCCTGGTTCACTCATATAAACGATGAGCTACATCCAATCCCCAGCAGTAGCTGAGTTTTTCTCCACTATCACATCAGATAATTACAATGAGTAGTCTTTGCACACCTAGCCTCTCCAAGCTCGTTAAGAATTGTTCTTAACCATCCTCTCCAGACTGTTGCAAGTATTATTTGCACACCTAGCCTCTCCAGGCTCATTGAGTATTATTCTTAACCAGTCTCTCCAGACTGTTGCAAGTATTATTTGCACACCTAGCCTCTCCAGGCTCATTGAGTGTTGTTCTTAACCAACCTCTCCAGGTTGTTGCAAGTATTATTTTCACCTAGCCTCTCCAGGCTCACTGGATTTTGATGAAGGTTACATACAGAAAATCTCACAACACTCATGGAGTGATTTTACAATGAAGTACAGAGATGAGTTCTTCATACACTCACAAGAGTGGATATATTTTTAAGCACTTCAGAACTGATAAAAGAAATCTCTCATAACACTCACTTTAGTGAATATAGAATGTTTACATTGAGGATGATTTCTGTTGAGATGAAGATGGTGATCCTCTCATTTTTCATCAAGTGTAGCAGAAGTAGTAGCTCTAGCAACTCTCACACTTCTTCATCTTCAATGACTTCTGTATTTATAGTCTTCAAGCATTTAGGATCCGTTAGAGACATTCCCCCAGATGTTGGCTTCAAGCATAACTTCATTAAATGCAATAGAGTCGTTCTGGGCAGACATTAATGTAATAGGAATGTTGGTTGTACTCTAACATGAAGGATCATGGCTTTATGCATCATGATACAGCCATATCAGAGTTGTGCAGAGAGCTTTTTGTATTTTGCTGAGCTCACTTCCCTTTAAGTGTAAGGACCAGAGGTACTAGCGAATAAAGCATGTTGCAAGCATTCTTCATCTGGTCTTTGGTTCTGATTATCCAATGTTGCTTGAGAGAGTAACTTCTGACTTTTCTTGATAATCGTGAAACTGTGTAGGAGAGAAGGCTTCAAGTCTCTTTCCGGTTCTTGAAATACGATTCTGATAATCCTTATAGAATTCGCGTCTACAGGATAAGTGCTTCCATCTTGAAAATAACCACGTCTATCTAGCCATTTGAGTTTTCATTCGGGTTAGTAGACGAGCTCCATATTAAGGACTCAACAAGTCCAAAGACTAGTGTGGACGAGTGCTTCTGTCACCTTTAGTGGACGAGCACTTCTGTTACTTTAGTGGACGAGAGCCTCTGTTACTTCAGTAGACGGGAGCATCTGTTACTTCAGTAGACGGGAGCCTCTGTTACTTTAGTAGACGGGGACCTCTGTTACTTAAGTAGACGGGGGCCTCTGTTACTTCAGTAGACGAGAGCCACTTTTACTTCAGTAGACGAGAGCCTCTGTTACTTCAGTAGACGGGAGCCTTTGTTACTTCAGTAGACGGGAGCCTGGAGCCTCTGTTACTTCAGTAGACGGGAGCCTCTGTTACTTCAGTAGACAAAGCCTCTGTTACATAAGCCACGTCATTGGTTGAGCCATTCTGATTCCTTAATGGACGAGCTCCATCTGCCACGTTATTGGAGAGCCATTCTGATTCCTTAATGGAGGAGCTCCATCTGCCATGTCATTGGTCGAGCCATTCTGATTCCTTAATGGACGAGCTATTCTGATACTTTAATGGACGAGCTATTCTGATACCTTTATGGACGAGCTCCACATGCCACGTCATTGGACGAGCCATTCTGATACTTTAATGGACGAGCTATTCTGATACCTTTATGGACGAGCTCCTTATGCCACGACATTGGACGAGCCATTCTGATACTTTAGTGGACGCTGGCTTTTATCACTTTAGAGGACGTTGACTTTTATTACTTTAGTGGACGCTGGCTTTTATCACTTTAGTTGGATGTCTGATTGTATTACTTAATCTGCACACTCGATAGACAGGTTAGCAACCAATATGAAGGTTAATTAAACCATTAACCAATGTTTAGTTCTCATCAAAACTTAGGAAAATGCACATTAGGCATTTTAGAGACTTAACAGGGTTAGGTCACGATTAATAAGTATAAATAGCAGTTTACAGCCGCACAAGCCAGAGAGATGGAAATTCGACCACTTTTACAATCATTGTTTTTGCTTTTACATTATTGGTCATAATTGGGCTTAATTGCTAAACATTGTTAACTTTCGGAATTTTCACTCATCCTGACCTTGTTGCCTTGCGCAGAGCATAACTCGAGCTACAGATATCGGATTTTGGTGATGTAGCTGTCCCTAGAATGATAAGGAAGAGACCTACAATTTCAGGTTTCACAAGAATTTTCAAATTAGGCCAAAATCAAGGCTAAATTGGGTCCCGAGTTCTCTGGCACGGATCAATGCGCAGTCCATGATGTTCCTTCACTTAAATGGGCCTAACTTACTCATCTTAAGCCCAATTAAGGCACATGATACCTTGTTGAAAAGCTTATTCAGAGGCCCTTAATTTGGTCAAGGGTTAGGTAAGGATTAATAAGCATAAATAGCAGTTTACAGCCGCACAAGCCAGAGAGAGACGGAAAATAGACAACTTTTACAATCAATGTTTTTGCTTTTACTTTATTCGGCTTAATTGCTAAACGTTGTTAATTTTCGGATTTTTCATTCATCCTTACCTTGTTACCTTGCAAAGAGCATAACTGGAGCTACAGAAATCGGATTTTGGTGATCTTGCTGTCCCTAGAAAGATAAGGAAGAGACCTACAGTTTCAGGTTTAATAAGAATTGTCAAATTAGGCCAAAATCAAGGCTAAATTGTGTCCCAAGTTCTCTGCCGCAGATCAGTGCACGGTCCATGATGATCCTTTACTTAAATATGCCTAACTTACTCATCTTAAGCCCAATTAAGGCATATGATACCTTGTTGGAAAGCTTATTCAGAGGCCCTTAATTTGGTCTAGGGTTTGGTCAGGATTAATAGGCATAAATAGCAGTTTACAGCCGTACAATCAAGACAGAGATGGAAATTAGACAACTTTTACAATCATTGGTTTTGCTTTTACATTATTGGGCTTAATTGCAAAACATTGTTAATTTTCGGATTTTTCACTCATCCTGACCTTGTTGCCTTGCGCAGAACATAACTAGAGCTACATATATCAGATTTTGGTGATCTTGATGTCCGTAGAAAGATAAGGAAGAGACCTAAAATTTCAGGTTTCACAAGGATTGTCAAATTAGGCCAAAATCAGATCTATATTGTGTTCCGAGATCCCAGCCGCGGATCAATGTGCTGTCCATGATGTTCCTTCACTTAAATAGGCCAAACTTACTCATCTTAATCCCAATTAAGGCATATGATACCTTGTTGAAAAGCTTACTCAGATGCCCTTAATTTGGTCTAGGGTTAGGTCAGGATTAATAAGCATAAATAGCAGTTTACAGCCTCACAAGCCAGAGAGAGACGGAAATTAGACAACTTTTACAATCAATGTTTTTGCTTTTACTTTATTCGGCTTAATTGCTAAACGTTGTTAATTTTCAGATTTTTCACACTTCCTGACCTTGTTGCCTTGCGCAGAGCATAACTAGAGCTACAAATATCGGATTTTGGTGATCTTGCTGTCCCTAGAAAGATAAGGAAGAGAACTACAATTTCAGGTTTCACAAGAATTTTCAAATTAGGATAAAAATCAAGGCTAAATTGGGTCCCGAGTTCTCTGGCGCGATTTAGTGCACAGTCCATGATGTTCCTTCACTTAAATGGGCCAAACTTACTCATCTTAAGCCTAATTAAGGCATATGATACCTTGTTGGAAAGCACATTCAGAGGCCCTTAATTTGGTCTAGGGTTAGGTCAGGATTAATAAGCATAAATAGCAGTTTACAGCCGCACAAGCCAGAGAGAGACGAAAATTAGAAAACTTTTACAATTATTGTTTTTCTTTTTACATTATTGGTCTTAATTGGGCTTAATTTCTAAACATTGTTAATTTTCGGATTTTTACTCATCCTGACCTTTTTGCCTTGCTCAGAGCATAACTAGAGCTACAGATATCGGATTTTGGTGATCTTGCTGTCCCTAGAAAGATAAGGAAGAGAACTACAATTTCAGGTGTCACAAGAATAGTCAAATTAGGCCAATTCAAGGCTAAATTGAGTCCCGAGTTCTCAGCGCGTATCAGTGCGCAGTTCATGATGTTCCTTCACTTAAATGGGCTCAACTTACTCATCTTAAGCCCAATTAAGGCCTATGATACCTTATTGAAAAGCTTATTCAGAGGCCCTTAATTTATTCTAGGGGTAGGTCAGGATTAATAAGCATAAATAGCAGTTTATAGCCGCACGAACTAGAGAGAGACGGAAATTAGACAACTTTTACAATCATTGTTTTTGCCTTTACATTATTGGGCTTAATTGCTAAACATTGTTAATTTTCGGATTTTTCACTCATCCTGACCTTGTTGCCTTGCGTAGAGCATAACTAGAGCTATAGATTTCGGATTTTAGTGCGCAGTCCCTATTAAGATAAGGATGAGAACTACAATTTCAGGTTTCACAAGAATTGTGACATTAGGCCAATATCAAGGCTAAATTGGGTCTCTAGTTCTCTGGCGTGGATCAGTGTGCAGTCCATGATGTTCCTTCACTTAAATGGGCCTAACTTACTCATCTTAAGCCCAATTAAGGCATATGATACCTTGTTTGAAAGCTTATTCAGAGGCCCTTAATTTGGTCTAGGGTTATGTCAGGATAAATAAGCATAAATAGCAGTTTACAACCGCACAAGCCAGAGAAAGACAGAAATTAGACAACTTTTGCAATCAATGGTTTTGCTTTTAAATTCTTGGGCTTAAATGCTAAACATTGTCAATATCGGATTTTTCACTCATCCTGACCTAGTTGCCTTGCGCAGAGCATAACTAGAGCTACAAATATCGGATTTTGGTGATCTTACTGTCCCTAGAAAGATAAGGAAGAGACCTATAATTTCAGGTGTCACAAGAATTGGCAAACTAGGCCAAAATCAAGGCTAAATTGGGTCCCGATTTCTCTGGCGCGGATCAGTGTGCAGTCCATGATGTTCGTTCACTTAAATGGGCCTAACTTACTCATCTTAAGCCCAATTAATGCATATGACACCTTATTGGAAAACTTATTCAGAGACCCTTAATTTGGTCTTTGGTTTGGTCAGGATAAAAAAGTATAAATAGCAGTTTACAGCCGAAAAAGCCAGAGAGAGATGGAAATTAGACAACTTTTACAATCATTGTTTTGGTATTACTTTATTGGGCTTAATTGCTAAACATTGTTAATTTTTGGAAATTTCACTCATCATGTCCTTGATGCCTTGCGCAGAGCATAACTAGAGCTACAGATATCGGATTTTGGTGATCTTGCTGTCCCTAGAAAGATAAGGAAGAGAACTACAATTTTAGTTTTCACAAGAATTATCAAATTATGTCAAAATCAAGGCTAAATTGGGTCCCGAGTTCTCTGGCGCGGATCAGTCCACAGTTCATGATGTTCCTTCACTAAAATGGCCCTAACTTACTCATCTTAAGCCCAATTAAGGAATATGATACCTGGTTGGAAAGCTTATCAAGTGGCCCTTAATTTGGTCTAGGATTATGTCAGGATTAATAAGCATAAATAGCAGTTTACAGCCGCACAAGCCAGAGAAAGACGGAAATTAGACAACTTTTGCAATCATTGTTTTTGCTTTTACATTATTGGGCTTAATTGCTAAACATTGCTAATTTTCGGATTTTTCACTCATCTCGACCTTGTTACCTTGCGCAGAGCATAACTGGAGCTACAGATATCGGATTTTGGTGATCTTGCTGTCCCTAGAAAGATAAGGAAGAGACCTACAATTTTAGGTTTCACAAGAATTGTCAAACTAGGCCAAAATCATGCTAAATTGGGGCCCGAGTTCTCTGGCGCGGATCAGTGCGCAGGCCATGATGTTCCTTCACTTAAATGGGCCTAACTTACTCATCTTAAGGCCAATTAAGGCATATGATTCCTTGTTGGAAAGCTTATTCGGAGGCCCTTAATTTGGTCTAGGGTTAGGTCAGGATTAATAAGCATAAATAGCAGCTTACAGCCGCACAAGCCAGAGAGAGACGGAAATTAGATAACTTTTACAATCATTGTTTTTGCTTTTACATTATTGGGCTTAATTGCTAAACATTGTTAATTTTTGGATTTTCCACTCATCCTCACCTTGTTGTCTTGCGCAGAGCATAACTAGAGATACAGATATCGAATTTTGGTGATCTTGCTGTCCCAAGAAAGATAAGGAAGAGTCTTACAATTTCAGGTTTCACAAGAATTGTTAAACAAGGCCAAAATCAAGGCTAAATTAGGTCCCGAGTTCTCTGGCAAGGATCAGTGCACAGTCCTTGATGTTCCTTCACTTAAATGAGCCTAACTTACTTATCTTAACCCCAATTAAGGCATATGATACCATGTTCGAAAGCTTATTCAGAGGCCCTTAATTTGGACTAGGGTTAGGTCAGGATTAATAAGCATAAATATCATTTTACAGCCGCACAAGTCAGAGAGAGACGGTAATTAGACAACTTTTACAAGCATTGTTTTTGCCTTTACATTATTGGGCTTAATTGCTAAACATTGTTAATTTTCGGATTTTTCACTCATCCTGACCTTGTTGCCTTGCGTAGAGCAAAACTAGAGCTATAGATATCAGATTTTAGTGCGCAGTCCCTATAAAGATAAGGATGAGAACTACAATTTCAGGTTTCACAAGAATTGTGAAATTAGGCCAATATCAAGGCTAAATTGGGTCCCGAGTTCTCTCAGCGCGGATCGGTCAGTGCGCAGTCCATGATGTTGCTTCAGTTAAATGGGCCTAACTTACTCATCTTAAGCCCAATTAAGGCATATGATACCTTGTTTGAAAGCTTATTCAGAGGCCCTTAATTTGGTCTAGGGTTATGTCAGGATTAATAAGCATAAATAGCGGTTTACAGCCGCACAAGACAGAGAAAGACGAAAATTAGACAATTTTTGCAATCATTGTTTTTGCTTTTATATTATTGGGCTTAATTGCAAAAAATTGTTAATATTCCGATTTTTCACTCATCCTGACCTTGTTACCTTGGGCAGAGTATAACTAGAGCTACAGATATCGGATTTTGGTGATCTTGATGTCCCTAGAAAGATAAGGAAGAGACCTATAATTTCAAGTTTCACAAGAATTGTCAAACTAGGCCAAAATCAAGGCTAAATTGAGACCCGAGTTCTCTGGCACGGATCAGTGCGCAATCCATGATATTCGTTCACTTAAATGGGCCTAACTTACTCATCATAGGCCCAATTAATGCATGTGACACCTTATTGGAAAACTTATTCAGAGGCCCTTAATTTGGTCTTGGGTTTGATCAGAATTAAAAAGTATAAATAGCAGTTTACATCCGAAAAAGCCAGAGAGAGATGGAAATTAGATAACTTTTACAATCATTGTTTTTGCTTTTACTTTATTGGGCTTAATTGCTAAACATTGTTAATTTTTGGATTTTTCACTCATCATGTCCTTGATACCTTGCGCAGAGCATAACTAGAGCTACAAATATCGGATTTTGGTGATTTTGCTGTCCCTAGAAAGATAAGGAAGAGAACTACAATTTTAGTTGTCAAAAGAATTATCAAATTAGGTCAAAATCAAGGCTAAATTGGGTCACGAGTTCTCTGGCGTATATCAGTGCACAGGTCATGATGTTCCTTCACTAAAATGGGCCTAACTTACTCATCTTAAGCCCAATTAAGGATTATGATACCTTGTTGGAAAGCTTATCCAGTGGCCCTTAATTTGGTCTAGGGTTAGGTCAAGATTAATAAGCAAAAATATCATTTTACAGCCGCACAAGCCAGAGAGAGACGGAAATTAGACAACTTTTACAATCAATGTTTTTGCTTTTACTTTATTCGGCTTAATTGTAAAACGTGGTTAATATTTTCATTCCTGTTGCTGAGCATTGTCTTGTGTCTTGTGGGGGCTATGTTTGGTATGGCAATGGCTAAATTGGGTCCCGAGTTCTCTGACGCGGTTTAGTGCACAGTCCATGATGTTCCTTCACTTAAATGGGCCAAACTTACTCATCTTAAGCCCAATTAAGGCATATGATACCTTGTTGGACAGCACATTCAGAGGCCCTTAATTTGGTCTAGGGTTAGGTCAGGATTAATAAGCATAAATAGCAGCTTACAGCCACACAAGCCAGAGAGAGATGGAAATTAGATAACTTTTACAATCATTGTTTTTGCTTTTACATTATTGGGCTTAATTGCTAAACAATGTTAATTTTCAGATTTTCCACTCATCCTGACCTTGTTGTCTTGCGCAGAGCATAACTAGAGCTATAGATATCGAATTTTGGTGATCTTGCTGTCCCTAGAAAGATAAGGAAGAGACCTACAATTTCAGGTTTCACAAGAATTGTCAAACAAGGCCAATATCAAGGCTAAATTGGGTCTCGAGTTTTCTGGCGAGGATCAGTGCACAGTCCTTGATGTTCCTTCACTTAAATGAGCCTAACTTACTTATCTTAACCCCAATTAAGGCATATGATACCATGTTCGAAAGCTTATTCAGAGGCCCTTAATTTGGACTAGGGTTAGGTCAGGATTAATAAGCATAAATATCATTTTACAGCCGCACAAGCCAGAGAGAGACGGAAATTAGACAACTTTTACAATCATTGTTTTTGCCTTTACATTATTGGGCTTAATTGCTAAACATTGTTAATTTTCGGATTTTTCACTCATCCTGACCTTGTTGCCTTGCGTAGAGCATAACTAGAGCTATAGATATCAGATTTTAGTGCGCAGTCCCTATAAAGATAAGGATGAGAACTACAATTTCAGGTTTCACAAGAATTGTGAAATTAGGCCAATATCAAGGCTAAATTGGGTCCCGAGTTCTCTGGCGCGGATCAGTGCGCAGTCCATTATGTTCCTTTAGTTAAATGGGCCTAACTTACTCATCTTAAGCCCAATTAAGGCATATGATACCTTGTTTGAAAGCTTATTCAGAGGCCCTTAATTTGGTCTGGGGTTATGTCAGGATTAATAAGCATAAATAGCAGTTTACAGCCGCACAAGCCAGAGAAAGACGGAAATTAGACAACTTTTGCAATCATTGTTTTTGCTTTTACATTAATGGGCTTAATTGCTAAAAATTGTTAATATTCCGATTTTTCACTCATCCTGACCTTGTTACCTTGCGCAAAGTATAACTAGAGCTACAGATATCGGATTTTGGTGATCTTGATGTCCCTAGAAAGATAAGGAAGAGACCTATAATTTCTGGTTTCACAAGAATGGTCAAACTAGGCCAAAATCAAGGCTAAATTGAGACCCGAGTTCTCTGGCGCGGATCAGTGCGCAGTCCATGAAATTCGTTCACTTGGATGGGCCTAACTTACTCATCTTAAGCCCAATTAATGCATATGACACCTTATTGGAAAACTTATTCAGAGGCCCTTAATTTGGTCTTGGGTTTGGTCAGAATTAAAAAGTATAAATAACAGTTTATATCCGAAAAAGCCAGAGAGAGATGGAAATTAGACAACTTTTACAATCATTGTTTTTGCTTTTACTTTATTGGGCTTAATTGCTAAACATTGTTAATTTTTGAAATTTTCACTCATCATGTCCTTGATGCCTTGCGCAGAGCATAACTAGAGCTACAAATATCGGATTTTGGTGATCTTGCTGTCCCTAGAATGATAAGGAAGAGAACTACAATTTTAGTTTTCACAAGAATTATCAAATTAGGTCAAAATCAAGGCTAAATTGGGTCCCGAGTTCTCTCAGCGCGGATCGATGCACGATTCATGATGTTCCTTCACTAAAAAGGGCCTAACTTACTCATCTTAAGCCCAATTAAGGAATATGATACCTTGTTGGAAAGCTTATCCAGTGACCGTTAATTTGGTCTAGGGTTAGGTCAAGATTAATAAGCATAAATATCATTTTACAGCCGCACAAGCCAGAGAGAAATGGAAATTAGACAACTTTTACAATCATTGTTTTTGCTTTTACATTATTTGGCTTAATTGCTAAACATTACTAATTTTCGGATTTTTCACTCATCCCGACCTTGTTGCCTCGCGCAGAGCATAACTAGAGCTACAGATATCGGATTTTGGTGATCTTGCTGTCCCTAGAAAGATAAGGAAGAGACCTACAATTTTAGGTTTCACAAGAATTGTCAAACTAGGCCAAAATCAAGGCTAAATTGGGCCCCGAGTTCTCTGGTGCGGATCAGTGCGCAGGCCATGATGTTCCTTTACTTAAACGGGCCTAACTTACTCATCTTAAGGCCGCACAAGCCAGAGAGAGACGGCAATTAGACAACCTTTACAATCATTGTTTTTGCTTTTACATTATTGGGCTTAATTGCTAAACATTGTTAATTTTCGGATTTTTCACACATCATGACCTTGTTGTCTTGCGCAGAGCATAACTAGAGCTACAGATATCGAATTTTGGTGATCTTGCTGTCTCTAGAAAGATAAGGAAGAGACCTACAATTTCAGGTTTCACAAGAATTGTCAAACAAGGCCAATATCAAAGCTAAATTGGGTCTTGAGTTCTCTGGCGAGGATAAGTGCACACTCCTTGATGTTCCTTCACTTAAATGAGCCTAACTTACTTATCTTAACCCCAATTAAGGCATATGATACCATGTTCGAAAGCTTATTCAGAGGCCCTTAATTTGGACTAGGGTTAGGTCTGGATTAATAAGCATAAATATCATTTTATAGCCGCACAAGCCAGAGAGAGACGGAAATTAGACAACTTTTACAATCATTGTTTTTGCCTTTACATTATTGGGCTTAATTGCTAAACATTGTTAATTTTCGGATTTTTCACTCATCCTGACCTTGTTGCCTTGCGTAGAGCATAACTAGAGCTATAGATATCAGATTTTAGTGCGCAGCCCCTATAAAGATAAGGATGAGAACTACAATTTCAGGTTTCACAAGAATTGTGAAATTAGGCCAATATCAAGGCTAAATTGGGCCCCGAGTTCTCTGGCGCGGATCAGTGCGCAGGCCATGATGTTCCTTTACTTAAACGGGCCTAACTTACTCATCTTAAGGCCAATTAAGGCATATGATACGTTGTTGGAAAGCTTATTCAAAGGCCCTTATTTTGGTCTAGGGTAAGGTCAGGATTAATAAGCATAAATACCAGCTTACAGCCGCACAAGCCAGAGAGAGACGGAAATTAGACAACCTTTACAATAATTGTTTTTTCTTTTACATTATTGGGATTAATTGCTAAATATTGTTAATTTTTGGATTTTTCACACATCATGACCTTGTTGTCTTGCGCAGAGCATAACTAGAGCTACAAATATCGAATTTTGTTGATCTTGTTGTCCATAGAAAGATAAGGAAAAGACCTACAATTTCAGGTTACACAAGAATGGTAAAACAAGGCCAAAATCAAGCCTAAATTGGGTCCCGAGTTCTCTGGCGCGGATCAGTGCACAGTCCTTGATGTTCATTCAATTAAATGGGCCTAACTTACTCATCTTAAGCCCAATTAAGGCATATGATACCATGTTGGAAAGCTTATTCAGAGGCCCTTAATTTGGACTAGGGTTAGGTCAGGATTAATAAGCGTAAATAGCAGCTTACAGCCGCAGAAACCAGAGAGAGATGGAAATTAGACAACTTTTACAATCCTTGTTTTTGCTTTTACATTATTGGGCTTAATTGCTAAACATTGTTAATTTTCGGATTTTTCACTCATCCTAACCTTGTTGCCTTGTGCGGAGCATAACTTGAGCTAGAGATATCGGATTTTGGTGATCTTGCTGTCCCTAGAAAGATAAGGTAGAGAACTACAAATTCAGCTTTCACAAGATTTGTCAAATTATGCAAAAAGAAAGGCTATATTGGGTCCCGGTTCCTCTGACGCGGATCAGTGTGCTGTCCATGATGTTCCTTCACTAAATGGGCCTAACTTACTCATCTTAAGCCCAATTAAGGCTTATGATACCTTGTTGGAAAGCTTATTCAAAGGCCATTAATTTCGTCTACGGTTAGGTCAGGATTAAAAAGCATAAATAGCAGTTTACAGCTGCACAATCCAGAGAGAGACGAAAATTAGACAACTTTTACAATCATTTTTTTTGCTTTTACATTCTTGGGTTTAATTGCTAAACATTGTTAATTTTCGGATTTTTCACTCATCCTGACATTGTTGCCTTGTGCGCAGCATGACTTGAGCTACAAATATCGGAATTTGGTGATCTAGCTGTCCATCGAAAGATAAGGAAGAGACCTACAATTTCAGATGTCACAAGAATTTTCAAATTAGGCCAAAATCAATGGTTAATTGGGTCCCGAGTTCTCTGGCGTGGATCAGTGCGCAGTCCTTGATGTTCCTTCACCTAAATGAGCCTAACTTACTTATCTTAACCCCAATTAAGGCATATGATACCATGTTGGAAAGCTTATTCAGAGGCCCTTAATTTGGACTAGGGTTAGGTGAGGATTAATAAGTATAAATAGCAGTTTACAGCCGCACAAGCCAGAGAGAGGCGAAAATTAAACAACTTTTATAATCATTGTTTTTGCTTTTGCATTATTGGGCTTAATTGCAAAACATTGTTAATTTTCGGATTTTTCACACATCCTGACCTTGTTGCCTTGCGCAGAGCATAACTAGAGCTACAAATATCGGATTTTGGTGATTTTGCTGTCCCTAGAAAGATAAGGAAGAGAACTACAATTTTAGTTGTCAAAAGAATTATCAAATTAGGTCAAAATCAAGGCTAAATTGGGTCACGAGTTCTCTGGCGTATATCAGTGCACAGGTCATGATGTTCCTTCACTAAAATGGGCCTAACTTACTCATCTTAAGCCCAATTAAGGATTATGATACCTTGTTGGAAAGCTTATCCAGTGGCCCTTAATTTGGTCTAGGGTTAGGTCAAGATTAATAAGCAAAAATATCATTTTACAGCCGCACAAGCCAGAGAGAGACGAAAATTAAATAATTTTTATAATCATTGTTTTTGCTTTTGCATTATTGGGCTTAATTGCAAAACATTGTTAATTTTCGGTTTTTTCACACATCCTGACCTTGTTGCCTTGCGCAGAGCATAACTAGAGCTCATATATCGGATTTTGGTGATCTTGCTGTCCCTAGAAAGATAAGGAAGACACCTACAATTTCAGGTTTCACAAGAATTGTCAAATTAGGCCAAAATCAAGGCTAAATTGGGTCCCGAGTTATTTGGCGTGGATCAGTGCGCAGTCCTTGATGTTGCTTCACTTAAATGGGCTTAACTAACTCATTTGAAGCCCAATTAAGGCATATGATACCATGTTGGAAAGCTTATTCAGAGGCCCTTAATTTGGTCTAGGGTTAGGTCAGGATTAATAAGCATAAGTAGAAGTTTACAGCAGCACAAGCAAGAGAGAGACGGAAATTAGACAACTTTTACAATCATTGTTTTTGCTTTTACATTATTGGGCTTAATTGCAAAACATTGTTAATTTTCGGATTTTTCACTCATCCTGACCTTGTTGCCTTGCGCAGACCATAAATAGAGCTACAGATATCGGATTTTGATGATCTTGATGTCCCTAGATAGATAAGGAAGAGACCTACAATTTCAGGTTTCACAAGAATTGTCAAATTATGTCAAAATCAAGGGTAAATTAGGTCCCAAGTTCTCTAGCACGGATCAGTGCGCAGTCCCTCATGTTCCTTCATTTAAATGGGCCTAACTCACTCATCTTAACCCCAATTAAGGCATATGATACCTTGTTGGAAAGCTTATTCAGAGGCCCTTAATTTGGTCTAGGGTTAGGTCAGGATTAGTAAGCATAAATAGAAGTTTACAGCTGTACAAGCCAGAGAGACGGAAATTAGACAACTTTTACAATCATTATATTTGCTTTTACATTATTGGGCTTAATTGGGTTTAATTGCTAAACATTGTTAATTGTCGGTTTTTTCACTCATCCTGACTTTGTTGCCTTTCGCATAGCATAACTTGAGCTACAGATATTGGATTTTGGTGATCTAACTGTCCGTAGAAAGATAAGGAAGAGACTTACAATTTCAGGTTTCACCAGAATTTTCTAATTAGGCTAAAATCAAGGCTAAATTGGGTCCCGAGTTCTCTGGCGCGGATCAGTGCGCAGTCCATGATGTTCATTCACTTAAATTGGCCTAACTTACTCATCTTAAGCCCAATTAAGGCATATGATACCTTGTTGGAAAGCTTGTTCAGAGGCCCTTGATTTGAGCTAGGGTTAGGTCAGGATTAATAAGCATAAATAGCACTTTACAGCCACACAAGCCTGAGAGAGACGAAAATTAGACAACTATTACAACCATTGTTTTTGCTTTTACATTATTGGGCTTAATTGCTAAACATTGTTAATTTTCGGGTTTTTCACTCATCCTGACCTTGTTGCCTTGCGCAGAGCATAACTAGAGCTACAGATATCCGATTTTGGTGATCTTGCTGTCCATAGAAAGATAAGGAAGAGAACTACAATTTCAGGTTTCACAAGATTTGTCAAATTATGCCAAAAGCAAGGCTAAATTGGGTCCCGAGTCCTCTAACGCGGATCAGTGCGCACTCCATGATGTTCCTTCACTTAAATGGGCCTAACTTACTCATCTTAAGCACAATTAAGGCATATGATACCTTGTAGGAAAGCTTATTCGGAGGCCCTTAATTCGGTCTAGGGTTAGGTCATGATTAATAAGAATAAATAGCAGTTTACAGCCGCACAAGCCAGAGAGAGACGGAAATTAGACAACTTTTACAATCGTTGTTTTTGCTTTTAAATTATTGGGCTTAATTGCTAAACATTGTTAATTCTCGGATTTTTCACTCATCCTGACCTTGTTGCCTATAGCAGAGGATAACTAGAGCTACAGATATCGGATTTTGGTGATCTTTCTGTCCCTAGAAAGATAAGGAAGAGACCTACAATTTCGGGTTTCGCAAGAATTATCAAATTAGGTCAAAATCAAGGATAAATTGGGGTCCCGAGTTCTCTGGCGCGGATCAATGCGCAGTTTATGATGTTCCTTCTCTTAAATGGGCCTAACTTACTCATCTTAAGCTCAATTAAGAGCATATGATACCTTGTTGGAAAGCTTATTCAGAGGCCCTTAATTTGGTTTAGGGTTAGGTCAGGATTAATAAACATAAATAGCAGTTTACAGCCACACAAGCCAGAGAGAGATGGAAATTAGACAACTTTTACAATCATTGTTTTTGCTTTTACATTATTGGGCTTAATTGGGCTTAACTGCTAAACATTGTTAATTTTCGGATTTTTCACTCATCCTGACCTTGTTTCCTTGAGCAGAGCAAAACAAGAGCTACATATATCGGATTATGGTGATCTTGCTGTCCCAAGAAAGATAAGGAAGAGACCTACAATTTCAGGTTCCACAAGAATTGTCAAGTTAGGCCAAAATCAAGGCTAAATTGGGTCCCGAGTTCTCTGGCGCGGATCAGTGCGCAGTCCATGATGTTCCTTCTCTTAAATGGGCCTAACTCACTCATCTTAAGCCCAATTAAGGCATATGATACCTTATTGGAAAGCTTATTCAGAGGCCCTTAATTTGGTCAAGGGTTTGGTCATGATTAAAAAGCATAAATAGCAGTTTATAGTCGCAAAAGCCAGAGAGTGATGGAAATGAGACAACTTTTACTACCATTGTTTTTGCTTTTACATTATTGGGCTTAATTGCTAAACATTGTTAATTTTCGGATTTTTCACTCATCCTGACCTTGTTGCCTTGCACAGAGCATAACTAGAGCTACAGATATCGGATTTTGGTGATCTTGATGTCCCTAGATAGATAATGAAGAGACCTACAATTTCAGGTTTCACAAGAATTGTCAAATTATGTCAAAATCAAGGGTAAATTAGGTCCCAAGTTCTCTAGCACGGATCGGTCTGCAGCATCCACGATGTTCCTTCATTTAAATGGGCCTAACTCACTCATCTTAAGCCCAATTAAGGCATATGATACCTTGTTGGAAAGCTTATCCAGAGGCCCTTAATTTGGTCTAGGGTTAGGTCAGGATTAGTAAGCATAAATAGAAGTTTACAGTTCCAGAGAGAGATGGAAATTAGACAACTTTTACAATCATTATATTTGCTTTTACATTATTGGGCTCAATTGGGTTTAATTGCTAAACATTGTTAATTTTCGGTTTTTTCACTCATCCTGACTTTGTTGCCTTTCGCACAGCATAACTTGAGCTACAGATATTGGATTTTGGTGATCTAACTGTCCGTAGAAAGATAAGGAAGAGACCTACAATTTCAGGTTTCACAAGAATTTTCAAATTAGGCTAAAATTAAGGCTAAATTGGGTCCCGAGTTCTCTGGCGCGGATCGGTCTTGCGCATCCATGATGTTCGTTCTCTTAAATGGGCCTAACTTACTCATCTTAAGCCCAATTAAGGCATATGATACCTTGTTGGAAAGCTTGTTCAGAGGCCCTTGATTTGAGCTAGGGTTAGGTCAGGATTAATAAGCATAAATAGCACTTTACAGCCGCACAAGCCTGAGAGAGACGAAAATTAGACAACTATTACAACCATTGTTTTTGCTTTTACATTATTGGGCTTAATTCCTAAACATTGTTAATTTTCGGATTTTTCACTCATCTTGACCTTGTTGCCTTGCGCAGAGCATAACTAGAGCTACAGATATCGGATTTTGGTGATCTTGATGTCCCTAGATAGATAAGGAAGAGACCTACAATTTCAGGTGCACAAGAGTTGTCAAATTATGTCAAAATCAAGGGTAAATTAGGTCCCAAGTTCTCTAGCACGGATCAGTGCACAGTCCCTGATGTTCCTTCATTTAAATGGTCCTAACTCACTCATCTTAAGCCCAATTAAGGCATATGATACCTTGTTGGAAAGCATATTCAGAGGTCCTTAATTTGGTCTAGGGTTAGGTCTGGATTAGTAAGCATAAATAGAAGTTTACAGCTGTACAAGCCAGAGAGAGACGGAAATTAGACAACTTTTACAATCATTATATTTGCTTTTACATTATTGGGCTTAATTGGGTTTAATTGTTAAACATTGTTAATTGTCGGTTTTTTCACTAATCCTGACTTTGTTACCTTTCGCACAGCATAACTTGAGCTACAGATATTGGATTTTGGTGATCTAACTGTCCGTAGAAAGATAAGGAAGAGACTTACAATTTCAGGTTTCACAAGAATTTTCTAATTAGGCTAAAATCAAGGCTTAATTGGGTCCCGAGTTCTCTGGCGCGGATCAGTGCGCAGCCCATGATGTTCATTCACTTAAATGGGCCTAACTTACTCATCTTAAGCCCAATTAAGGCATATGATACCTTGTTGGAAAGCTTGTTCAGAGGCCCTTGATTTGAGCTAGGGTTAGGTCAGGATTAATAAGCATAAATAGCACTTTACAGCCACACAAGCCTGAGAGAGACGAAAATTAGACAACTATTACAACCATTGTTTTTGCTTTTACATTATTGGGCTTAATTGCTAAACATTGTTAATTTTCGGGTTTTTCACTCATCCTGACCTTGTTGCCTTGCGCAGAGCATAACTAGAGCTACAGATATCCGATTTTGGTGATCTTGTTGTCCATAGAAAGATAAGGAAGAGAACTACAATTTCAGGTTTCACAAGATTTGTCAAATTATGCCAAAAGCAAGGCTAAATTGGGTCCCGAGTCCTCTAACGCGGATCAGTGCGCAATCCATGATGTTCCTTCACTAAAATGGGCCTAACTTACTCATCTTAAGCACAATTAAGGCATATGATACCTTGTAGGAAAGCTTATTCGGAGGCCCTTAATTCGGTCTAGGGTTAGGTCATGATTAATAAGCATAAATAGCAGTTTACAGCCGCACAAGCCAGAGAGAGACGGAAATTAGACAACTTTTACAATCGTTGTTTTTGCTTTTAAATTATTGGGCTTAATTGCTAAACATTGTTAATTCTCGGATTTTTCACTCATCCTGACCTTGTTGCCTATAGCAGAGGATAACTAGAGCTACAGATATCGGATTTTGGTGATCTTTCTGTCCCTAGAAAGATAAGGAAGAGACCTACAATTTCAGGTGTCGCAAGAATTATCAAATTAGGTCAAAATAAAGGATAAATTGGGGTCCCGAGTTCTCTGGCGCGGATCAATGCGCAGTTAATGATGTTCCTTCTCTTAAATGGGCCTAACTTACTCATCTTAAGCTCAATTAAGAGCATATGATACCTTGTTGGAAAGCTTATTCAGAGGCCCTTAATTTGGTTTAGGGTTAGGTCAGGATTAATAAACATAAATAGCAGTTTACAGCCACACAAGCCAGAGAGAGATGGAAATTAGACAACTTTTACAATCATTGTTTTTGCTTTTACATTATTGGGCTTAATTGGGCTTAACTGCTAAACATTGTTAATTTTCGGATTTTTCACTCATCCTGACCTTGTTGCCTTGAGCAGAGCATAACAAAAGCTACATATATCGGATTATGGTGATCTTGCTGTCCCTAGAAAGATAAGGAAGAGACCTACAATTTCAGGTTCCACAAGAATTGTCAAGTTAGGCCAAAATCAAGGCTAAATTGGGTCCCGAGTTCTCTGGCGCGGATCAGTGCGCAGTCCATGATGTTCCTACTCTTAAATGGGCCTAACTCACTCATCTTAAGCCCAATTAAGGCATATGATACCTTATTGGAAAGCTTATTCAGAGGCCCTTAATTTGGTCTAGGGTTTGGTCATGATTAAAAAGCATAAATAGCAATTTACAGTCGCAAAAGCCAGAGAGTGATGGAAATGAGACAACTTTTACAACCATTGTTTTTGCTTTTACATTATTGGGCTTAATTGCTAAACATTGTTAATTTTCGGATTTTTCACTCATCCTGACCTTGTTGCCTTGCACAGAGCATAACTAGAGCTACAGATATCGGATTTTGGTGATCTTGATGTCCCTAGATAGATAATGAAGAGACCTACAATTTCAGGTTTCACAAGAATTGTCAAATTATGTCAAAATCAAGGGTAAATTAGGTCCCAAGTTCTCTAGCACGGATCAGTGCGCAGTCCCTGATGTTCCTTCATTTAAATGGGCCTAACTCACTCATCTTAAGCCCAATTAAGGCATATGATACCTTGTTGGAAAGCTTATCCAGAGGCCCTTAATTTGGTCTAGGGTTAGGTCAGGATTAGTAAGCATAAATAGAAGTTTACAGTTCCAGAGAGAGATGGAAATTAGACAACTTTTACAATCATTATATTTGCTTTTACATTATTGGGCTCAATTGGGTTTAATTGCTAAACATTGTTAATTTTCGGTTTTTTCACTCATCCTGACTTTGTTGCCTTCCGCACAGCATAACTTGAGCTACAGATATTGGATTTTGGTGATCTAACTGTCCGTAGAAAGATAAGGAAGAGACCTACAATTTCAGGTTTCACAAGAATTTTCAAATTAGGCTAAAATTAAGGCTAAATTGGGTCCCGAGTTCTCTGGCGCGGATCAGTGCGCAGTCCATGATGTTCGTTCTCTTAAATGGGCCTAACTTACTCATCTTAAGCCCAATTAAGGCATATGATACCTTGTTGGAAAGCTTGTTCAGAGGCCCTTGATTTGAGCTAGGGTTAGGTCAGGATTAATAAGCATAAATAGCACTTTACAGCCGCACAAGCCTGAGAGAGACGAAAATTAGACAACTATTACAACCATTGTTTTTGCTTTTACATTATTGGGCTTAATTGCTAAACATTGTTAATTTTCGGATTTTTCACTCATCCTGACCTTGTTGCCTTGCGCAAAGCATAACTAGAGCTACAGATATCGGATTTTGGTGATCTTGATGTCCCTAGATAGATAAGGAAGAGACCTACAATTTCAGGTTTCACAAGAATTGTCAAATTATGTCAAAATCAAGGATAAATTAGGTCCCAAGTTCTCTAGCACGGATCAGTGCGCAGTCCCTGATGTTCCTTCAATTAAATGGGCCTAACTCACTCATCTTAAGCCCAATTAAGGCATATGATACCTTGTTGGAAATCTTATTCAGAGGCCCTTAATTTGGTCTAGGGTTAGGTCAGGATTAGTAAGCATAAATAGAAGTTTTCAGCTGTACAAGCCCGAGAGAGACGGAAATTAGACAACTTTTACAATCATTATATTTGCTTTTACATTATTGGGCTTAATTGGGTTTAATTGCTAAACATTGTTAATTTTCGGTTTTTTCACTCATCCTGACTTTGTTGCCTTGCGCACATCATAACTTGAGCTACAGATATTGGATTTTGGTGATCTAACTGTCCCTAGAAAGATATTACATTATTGGCGCGAATCAGTGCGCAGTCCTTGATGTTCCTTCACTTAAATGAGCCAAACTTACTCATCTTAACCCCAATTAAGGCATATGATACCATGTTGGAAAGGTTATTCAGAGGCCCTTAATTTGGTCTAGGGTTAGGTGAGGATTAACAAGCATAAATAGCAGTTTACAGCCGCAAAAGCCAGAGAGAGATGGAAATTAAACAAATTTTACAATCATTGTTTTTGCTTTTACATTATTGGGCTTAATTAGGCTTAATTGCTAAACATTGTTAATTTTCGGAGTTTTCACTCATCCTGACCTAGTTGCCTTGAGCAGAGCATAACAAGAGCTACAGATATCAGATTATGGTGATCTTGCTGTCGCTAGAAAGAAAAGGATGAGACCTACAATTTCACGTTTCACAAGAATTGTCAAGTTAGGCCAAAATCAAGGCTAAATTGGGTCCCGAGTTCTATGGCGCGGAGCAGTGCGCAGTCCATGATGTTGCTTCTCTTAAATGGGCCTAACTCACTCATCTTAAGCCCGATTAAGGCATATGATACCTTATTGGAAAGCTTATTCAGAGGCCCTTAATTTGGTCTAGGGTTTGGTCAGGATTAAAAAGTACAAATAGCAGTTTACAGCCGCAAAAGCCAGAGAGAGATGGAAAATAGACAACTTTTACAACCATTGTATTTGCTTTTACATTATTGGGCTTAATTGCTAAACATTGTTAATTTTTGGTTTTTTCATTCATCCTGACCATGTTGCCTTGCGCAGAGCATAACTAGAGCTACAAATATCGGATTTGGTGATCTTGCTGTCCCTATAAAGATAAGGAAAAGACCTACAATATCAGTTTTCACAAGAATTGTCGAATGAGGCCAAAATCAAGGCTAAATTGGGTCCCGAGTTCTCTGGTGCGGATCAGTACGCAGTCCATGATGTTCCTTCACTTAAATGGGCCTAACTTACTCATCTTAAGCCCAATTAAGGCATATGATACCTTGTTGGAAAGCTTGTTCAGAGGCCCTTAATTTGAGCTAGGGTTAGGTCACGATTAATAAGCATAAATAGCAGTTTACAGCCGCACAAGCCTGAGAGAGATGAAAATTAGACAACTATTACAACCATTGTTTTTGCTTTTACATTATTGGGCTTAATTGCTAAACATTGTTAATTTTTGGGTTTTTCACTCATCCTGACCTTGTTGCCTTGCGCAGAGCATAACTAGAGCTACATATATCGGATTTTGGTGATCTTGTTGTCCCTAGAAAGATAAGGAAGAGAACTACAATTTCAGGTTTCACATGATTTGTCAAATTATACCAAAAGCAAGGCTAAATTAGGTCCCGAGTCCTCTGACGCGGATCAGTGAGCAGTCCATGATGTTCCCTCACTTAAATGGGCGTAACTTACTCATCTTAAGCCTAATTAAGCCTTATGATACCTTGTTGGAAAGCTTATTCGGAGGCCCTTAATTTGGTCTAGGGTTAGGTCAGGATTAATAAGCATAAATAGCAGTTTACAGCCGCACAAGCCAGAGCGAGACGGAAATTAGACAAGTTTTCCAATCATTGTTTTTGCTTTTACATTATTGGGCTTAATTACGAAACATTGTTAATTTTCGGATTTTTCACTCATCCTAACCTTGTTGCCTTGCGCTGAGCATAACTAGAGCTACAGATATCCGATTTTGGTGATCTTGCTGTCCCTAGAAAGATAAGGAAGAGACGTACAATTTCAGGTGGCACAAGAATTGTCAAATTAGGCCAAAATCGTGGCTAAATTGAGTCCCATGTTCTCTAGCACCGATCAGTGCGCAGTCCATGATGTTCCTTCACTTAAATGGGCCTAACTTACTCATCTTAAGCACAATTAAGGCATATGATACCTTGTTGGAAAGCTTATTCAAAGGCCCTTAATTTGGAGTAGCGTTAGGTAAGGATTTACAAGCATAAATAGCAGTTTACAGCTGCACAAGCCAGAGAAAGAAGGAAATTAGACAACATTTACAATCATTGTTTTTGCTTTTACATTATTGGGATTAATTGGGCTTAATTGCTAAACATTGTTAATTCTCGGATTTTTCACACATCCTGACATTGTTGCCTTGAGCAGAGGATAACTAGAGCTACAGATATCGGATTTTGGTGATCTTGCTGTCCCTAGAAAGATAAGGAAGAAACCTACAATTTCAGGTTTCGCAAGAATTATCAAATTAGGTCAAAATCAAGGCTAAAATGGGGTCCCGAGTTCTCTGGCGCGGATCAATGCGCAGTTTATGATGTTCCTTCACTTAAATGGGCCTAACTTACTCATCTTAAGCTCAATTAAGAGCATATGATACCTTGTTGGAAAGCTTATTCAGAGGCCCTTAATTTGGTTTAGGGTTAGGTAAAGATTAATAAACATAAATAGCAGTTTACAGCCACACAAGCCCGAGAGAGATGGAAATTAGACAACTTTTACAATCATTGTTTTTACTTTTACATTATTGGGCTTAATTGGGATTAATTGCTAAACATTGTTAATTTTCGGATTTTTCAAGCATCCTGACCTTGTTGCCTTGAGCGAGAGCATAACAAGAGCCACAGATATCGGATTATGGTGATCTTGCTGTCCCTAGAAAGATAAGGAAGAGACCTACAATTTCAGGTATCACAAGAATTGTCAAGTTAGGTCAAAATCAAGGCTAAATTGGGTCCCGAGTTCTCTGGCGCGGATCAATGCGCCCTCCATGATGTTCCTTCTCTTAAATGGGCCTAACTCACTCATCTTAAGCCCAATTAAGGCATATGATACCTTATTGGAAAGCTTATTCAGAGGCCCTTAATTTGGTCTAGGGTTTGGTCAGGATTAAAAAGCATAAATAGCAGTTTACAGCCGCAAAAGCCAGAGAGAGATGGAAATGAGAAAACTTTTACAACCATTGTTTTTGCTTTTACATTATTGGGCTTAATTGCTAAACATTGTTAATTTTTGGATTTTTCATTCATCCTGACCTTGTTGCCTTGCGTAGAGCATAACAAGAGCTACAAATATCGGATTTTGGTGAACTTGTTGTCCCTAGAAAGATAAGGAAGAGACCTACAATTTCATTTATAACAAGAATTGTCAAATGAGGCCAAAATCAAGGCTAAATTCGGTCCCGAGTTCTCTGGTGCGGCTCAGTGCGCAGTCCATGATGTTTCTTCACTTAAATGAGCTTAACTTACTCATCTTAACCCCAATTAAGGCATATGATACAATGTTGGAAAGCTTATTCAGAGGCCCTTAGTTTGGTCTAGGGTTAGGTGAGGATTAATAAGCATAAATAGCAGTTTACAGCCGCAAAAGCCAGAGAGAAATGAAAATTAGACAACTTTTACAATCATTGTTTTTGCTTTTACATTATTGGGCTTAATTGCTAAACATTGTTAATTTTCGGAGTTTTCACTCATCCTGACCTTGTTGCCTTGAGCAGAGCATAACAAGAGCTATATATATCGGATTATGGTGATCTTGCAGTCCCTAGAAAGAAAAGGAAGAGACCTACAATTTCAGGTTTCACAAGAATTGTCAAGTTAGGCCAAAATCAAGGCTAAATTGGGTCCCGAGTTCTTTGGCGCGGATCAGTGCGCAGTCCATGATGTTCCTTCTCTTAAATGGGCCTAACTCTCTCATCTTAAGACCAATTAAGGCATATGATATCTTATTGGAAAGCTTATTCAGAGGCCCTTAATTTCGTCTAGGGTTTGGTCAGGATTAAAAAGCATAAATAGCAGTTTACAGCCGCAAAAGCCAGAGAGAGATGGAAATTAGACAACTTTTACAACCATTGTATTTGCTTTTACATTATTGGTCTTAATTGCTAAACATTGTTAATTTTTGGATTTTTCATTCATCCTGACCTTGTTGCCTTGCGCAGAGCATAACTAGAGCTACAGATATCGGATTTTGGTGATCTTGCTGTCCCTAGAAAGATAAGGAAAAGACCTACAATTTCAGTTTTCACAAGAATTGTCAAATGACGCCAAAATCCAGGCTAAATTGGGTCCCGCGTTCTCTGGTGCGGATCAGTGCGCAGTCCATGATGTTCGTTCACTTAAATGGGCCTAACTTACTCATCTTAAGCCCAATTAAGGCATATGATACCTTGTTGGAAAGCTTGTTCCGAGGCCCTTAATTTGAGCTAGGGTTAGGTCAGGATTAATAAGCATAAATAGCAGTTTACAGCCGCACAAGCCTGAGAGAGACGAAAATTAGACAACTATTACAACCATTGTTTTTGCTTTTACATTATTGGGCTTATTTGCTAAACATTGTTAATTTTCGGGTTTTTCACTCATCCTGACCTTGTTGCCTTGCGCAGAGCATAACTAGAGCTACAAATATCGGATTTTGGTGATCTTGCTGTCCCTAGAAAGATAAGGAAGAGAGGTACAATTTCAGGTTTCACAAGAATTATCAAATTAGGTCAAAATCTAGGCTAAATTGGGTCCCGAGTTCTCTGGCAAGGAATAGTGCGCAGTTCACGATTTTCCTTCACTTAAATGGGCCTAACTTACTCATCTAAACACCAGATAAGGAATATGATACCTTGTTGGAAAGCTTATCCAGAGGCCCTTAATTTGGTCTAGGGTTAGGTCAGGATTAATAAGCATAAATATCAGTTTACAGCCGTACAAGCCAGAGAGAGTTGGAAATGAAACAACTTTAACAATCACAGTTTTTGCTTTTACATTATTGGGCTTAATTGGGCTTAATTGCTAAACATTGTAAATTTTCGGATTTTTCACTCATCTTGACCTTGTTACCATGCGTAGAGCATAACTAGAGCAACAGATATCGGATTTTGAGGATCTTGCTGTCCCTAGAAAGATAAGGAAGATACCCACAAATTCAGGTTTCACAAGAATTGTCATACTACGCCAAAATAAAGGCTAAATTGGGTCCCGAGTTCTCTGGCGCGGATCAGTGCGCAGTCCATGATGTTTCTTCACTTAAATGGGCCTAACTTACTCATCTTAAGCCCAATTAAGGCATATGATACCTTGTTGGAAAGCTTATTCAGAGGCTCTTAATTTGGAGTAGCGTTAGGTAAGGATTTACAAGCATAAATAGCAGTTTACAGCCGCACAAGCCAGAGAAAGAGGGAAATTAGACAACTTTTACAATCATTGTTTTTTGCTTTTACATTATTGGGCTTAATTGCTAAACATTGTTAATTCTCGGATTTTTCACTCATCCTGACCTTGTTGCCTTGAGCAGAGGATAACTAGAGATACAGATATCGGATTTTGGTGATCTTGCTGTCCCTAGACAGATAAGGAAGAGACATACAATTTCATGTGTCGCAAGAATTATCAAATTAGGTCAAAATCAAGGCTAAATTGGGGTCCCGAGTTTTCTGGCGCGGATCAGTGCGCAGTCCATGATGTTCCTTCACTTAAATGGGCCTAACTTACTCATCTTAAGCTCAATTAAGGCATGTGATACCTTGTTGGGAAGCTTATTCATAGGCCTTTAATTTGGTCTAGGGTAAGGTCGGGATTAATAAGCATAAATAGCAGTTTACAGCCGCACAAGCTAGATAGAGAAGAAAATTAGACAACTTTTACAATCTTTGTTTTTGCTTTTACATTATTGGGCTTAATTGCTAAACATTGTGAATTTTCGGATTTTTCACTCATCCTGACCTTGTTGGCTTGCGCATAGCATAACTAGAGCTACAGATATCGGATTTTGGTGATCTTGCGGTCCCTAGAAAGATAAGGAAGAGAACTACAATTTCAGGTTTCACAATAATTTTCAAAATAGGCCAAAATAAAGGATAAATTGGGTCCCGAGTTCTTTGGCACGGATCAGAGCGCAGTCCATGATGTTCCTTCACTTAAATGGGCCTAACTTACTCATCTTAAGCTCAATTAAGGCATGTGATACCTTGTTGGGAAGCTTATTCATAGGCCTTTAATTTGGTCTAGGGTTAGGTCAGGATTACTAAGCATAAATAGCAGTTTACAGCCGCACAAGCCAGAGAGAGACAGAAATTAGACAAATTTTACAATCATTGTTTTTGCTTTTACATTATTGGGCTTAATTGGGCATAATTGCTAAACATTGTTAATTTTTGGATTTTTTACCCATCCTGACCTTGTTGCCTTGTGCAGAGCATTACTAGAGCTACATATATCGGATATTGGTGACATTGCTGTCCCTAAAATGATAAGGAAGAGATTTACAATTTCAGGTGTCACAAGAATTGTCAAATTAGGTCAAAATCAAGGATAAATTGAGTCCCGAGTGCTTTGGCACGGATCAGTGTGTAGTCCATGATGTTCATTCACATAAATAGCAGTTTACAGCCGCACAAGCAAGAGAGTGACGAAAATTAGACAACTTTTACAATCATTGTTTTTGCTTTTACATTATTGGGCTTAATTGCTAAACATTGTTAATTTTCGGATTTTTCACTCATGCAGACCTTGTTTCCATGCATAGAGCATAACTGGAGCTACATATATCGGATTTTGGTGATCTTGCTGTCCATAGAAAGAAAAGGAAGAGACCTACAATTTCAGGTTTCACAAGAATTCTCAAATTAGGCCAAAATCAAGGCTAAACTGAGTCCCGAGTTCTCTGCGGCGGATCAGTGTGCAGTCCATGAAGTTCATTCACTTAAATGGGACTAACTTACTCATCTTAAGCCCAATTAAAGCATATGATACCTTGTGGGAAGGCTTATTTAGAGGCCGTTAATTTTTTCTAGGGTTAGGTCAGGATTAATGAGTATAAATAGAAGTTTACAGCCGCACAAGCAAGAGAGAGACGAAAATTAGACAACTTTTACAATCATTGTTTTTGCTTTTACATTATTGGTCTTAATTGCTAAACATTGTTAATTTTCGGATTTTTCACTCATCCTGACCTTGTTACCTTGCGCAGAGCATAACAAGAGCTTCAGATATCGGATTTTGGTGATCTTGCGGTCCCTAGAAAGATAAGGAAGAGACCTACAATTTCAGGTTTCACAAGAATTGTTAAATTAGGCCAAAATCTGGGGTAAATTGGGTCCCGTGTTCTCTGGCAGGGATCAGTGCGCAGTCCATGATGTTCCTTCAGTTAAATGGGCCTAACTTACTCATCTTAAGCCTAATTAAGGCATATGATACCTTGTTGGAAAACTTATTCAGAGGCCCTTAAT
Source organism: Sophora flavescens (assembly GCA_030762895.1). NCBI lineage: Eukaryota > Viridiplantae > Streptophyta > Magnoliopsida > Fabales > Fabaceae > Sophora > Sophora flavescens. Next base: position 2,935,233 of record JAUPTC010000012.1, on the reverse strand, counting down.
TTGGTCTAGGGTTAGGTCGTATTTAATAAGCATAATAGCAGTTTACAGCCGCACAAGCGAGAGAGTGACTAAAATTAGGCAACTTTTACAATCATTGTTTTTTTTTTTTTACATTATTGGGCTTAATTGCTAAACATTGTTAATTTTCGGATTTTTCCCTCATCCTGCCCATGTTGCCTTGCACAGAGCATAACTAGAGCTACATATATCGGATTTTGGTGATCTTGTTGTCCCAAGAAAGATAAGGAAGAGACCTACAATTTCAGGTTCCACGAGAATTGTCAAATTAGGCCAAAATCAAGACAAAATTGAGTCCCGAGTTCTCTGGCACGGATCAGTGTGCGATCCATGATGTTCCTTCGCTTAAATGGGCCTAACTTACTCATCTTAAGCCCAATTAAGGCATATGATACCTTGTTGGAAAACTTATTCAGAGGCCCTTAATTTGGTCTAGGGTTAGGTCAAATTTAATAAGCATAATAGCAGTTTACAGCCGCACAAGCGAGAGAGTGACGAAAATTAGTCAATTTGTACAATCATTGTTTTATTTTACATTATTGGGCTTAATTGCTAAACATTGTTAATTTTCGGATTTTTCACTCATCCTGACCTTGTTGCCTTGCGCAGAGCATAACTAGAGCTACAGATATCGGATTTTGGTGATCTTGCTGTCCCTAGAAAGTTAAGGAACAGGCCTACAATTTCAGGTTTCACAAGAATTGTCAAATTAGGCTAAAATAAAGGCTAAATTGGGTCCCGAGTTCTCTGGCGCGGATCAGTGTGCCGTCCATAATGTTCCTTCACTTAAATGCACCTAACTTACTAATCTTAATCACAATTAAGGCATATGATACCTTGTGCGAAAGCTTATTCAGAGTCCCTTAATTTGGTTTAGGGTTAGGTCATGATTAATAAGCATAAATAACAATTTACAGCCGCAAAAGCCAGAGTGAGACGGAAATTAGACAACTTTTACAATCGTTGTTTTTGCTTTTACATTATTGGGTTTAATTGCTAAACATTGTTAATTTTCGGATTTTTCACTCATCCTGATCTTGTTACCTTGCGCAGAGCATAATTAGAGCTATAGTTATCGAATTTTGGTGATCTTGCAGTCCCTAGAAAGATAAGGAAGAGACCTACAATTTCACGTTTCACAAGAATTGTCAAATTAGGCCAAAATCAAGGCTAAATTGGGTGACGAGTTCTCTGGCGCGGATCAGTATGCAGTCCATGATGTTCATTCATTTAAATGGCCTAACTTACTCATCTTAAGCACAATTATGGCAAATGATACCTTATTGGAAACCTTATTCAGAGGCCCTTAATTTGGTCGAGGGTTAGATCAAGATTAATAAGCATAAATAGCAATTTACAGTTGCACAAGCCAGAGAGGGACGGAAATTAGACAACTTTTACCATCATTGTTTTTGCTTTTACATTGTTGGGCTTAATTGCTAAACATTGTTAATTTTCGGAATTTTCACTCATCCTGACCTTGTTGCCTTGTGCAGAGCATAACTAGAGCTACAGATATAGGATTTTGGTGATCTTGCTGTACTTAGAAAGATAAGGAGGAGACCTACAATTTCAGGTTACACAAGAATTGTCAAATTAGCCGAAAATCAAGGCTAAATTGGGTCCCGAGTTCTTGGGCGCAGAACATTGCGCATTCCATGATGTTCCTTCACTTAAATGGGCCTAACTTTCTCATCTTAATCCCAATTAAGGCATATGATACCTTGTTGGAAAGCTTATTCAGAGCCCTTAATTTGGTCTAGGGTTAAGTCAGGATTAATAAGCATAAAAAGTTGTTTACACTCGCACAAGCCAGAGAAAGACGAAAATTAGACAACTTTTATAATCATTGTTTTTGCTTTTACATTATTGGGCTTAACTGCTAAACATTGTTAATTTTCGGATTTTTCACTCATCCTGACCTGGTTGCCTTGCGCAGAGCATAACTAGAGCTACATAGATCGGATTTTGGTGATCTTGTTGTCCCTAAAAAGATAAGGAAGAGACCTACAATTTCAGGTTTCACAAGAGTTGTTAAATTAGGCGAAAATCAAGGCTAAATTGGGTCCCGAGTTCTCTGGCACGGATCGGTGCGAGTCCATGATGTTCCTTCACTTAAATGGGCCTAACTTACTCATCTTAAGCCCTATTAAGGCATATGATACCTTGTTGGAAAACTTATTCAGAGGCCCTTAATTTGGTCTAGGGTTAGGTAAGATTTAATAAGCATAATAGCAATTTACAGCCGCACAAGCGAGAGAGTGACGAAAATTAGGCAACTTTTACAATCATTGTTTTTTTTTTACATTATTGGGCTTAATTGCTAAACATTGTTAATTTTCGGATTTTTCACTCATCCTGACCATGTTGCCTTTTACAGAGCATAACTAGAGCTACAGATATCGGATTTTGGTGATCTTGTTGTCCCAAGAAAGATAAGGAAGAGACCTACAATTTCAGGTGCCACAAGAATTGTCAAATTAGGCCAAAATCAAGGCTAAATTGAGTCCCAAGTTCTCTGGCACGGATCAGTGTGCAGTCCATGATGTTCCTTCACTTAAATGGGCCTAACTTACTCATCTTAAGCCCAATTAAGGCATATGATACATTGTTGGAAAGCTTATTCCGAGGCCCTTGATTAGGTCAAGGTTTAGGTAAGGATTAATAAGCATAAATAGCAGTTTACAGCCACACAAGCCAGAGAGAGACGGAAATTAGACAACTTTTACAATCATTGTTTTTGCTTTTACATTATTGCGCTTAATTGCTAAACATTGTTAATTTTCGGATTTTTGACTCATCCGGACCATGTTGCCTTGCACAGAGCATAACTAGAGCTACAAATATCGGATTTTGGTGATCTTGCTGTCTCTAGAAATATAAGGAAGAGAGCTACAATTTCATGTTTCACAAGAATGGTCAAGTAAGCCCAAAATTAAGGCTAAATTGGGTCCCGAGATCTTTGGCGCGGATCAGTGCGCAGTCCATGATGTTCCTTCACTTAAATGGGCCTAACTTATTCATCTTAATCCCAATTAAGGCATATGATACATTGTTGGAAATCTTATTCAGAGGCCCTTAATTTGGTCTAGGGTTAGGTCAGTATTAATTAGCCTAAATAGGAGTTTACAGCCGCACAAGCCAGAGAGAGACGAAAATTAGACAACTTTTACAATCATTGTTTTTCCTTTTACATTATTGGGCTTAATTGCTAAACATTGTTATTTTTCGAAATTTTCACTCATCGTGACCTTGTTGCCTTGCGCAGAGCATAACAAGAGCTACAGATATCGGATTTTGGTGATCAAGCTGTCCCTAGAAAGATAAGGAAGAGACCTACAATTTTAGGTTTCACAAGAATTGTCAAATTAGGGCAAAATCAAGGCTAAATTGGGTCCGGAACCCTGACAGGGACGTTTTGCTCTGCTAGGGTTTGCATGGTGCACCATGTCTAATCGAGATCCTGCCTGCCCATGGCCCCTTCTTCAACCTCTAGCCCCTTCACCTCCGCCTTCTTCCCCATCCTCTTCTTCTTTACCTGCGCAAAAGAAATCCTTTGCTCAGGCACTCTCTAATTCGTTTGACATACCTATCAGTCAATTGCCCAAGCCGCGGTTGATAGGAGACTCAATTTCTATAAAGATTTCTGAAGAGGAATACAAGATTGGATTAGAAAGTAGCAAGAACAGTTTACATGGTCGTTTAATCCTTCAGAAAGGTAATCAACCAATTAAGTTTCAAGACTTAAGAGACAAGTTATCGAAACTATGGAAACCAATTGGACAATGGCGCATGATCCCTTTGGGTAAAGGATATTATGAATTCAATTTCGCATCCTTAGAAGATCTACGTAGTGTTTGGATGGTTGGTTCATGGAATTTACAACTAGGCATGCTTAGACTCTATCAATGGAGTCCAGACTTTAATCCCAATCTTCAGAAACAAACTCATGTTCAATCTTGGGTTCGAATATACGATCTCCCTATGGAGTATTGGAGGCCGAAAATACTTTTTGAAATTGCAAATGGTATAGGCACTCCAATTGCTCTAGATGAATCAACAAAAAATATTGTTTTTGGTCACTATGCTAGAATCCTAGTTGACATCGATCTATCTGGCCTAATCCCGAATGGTATTAGGGTGGAAAGAGATGCCCATGCATTCTATGTCACAATTGACTATGAAAAACTCCCCTCCTTTTGTTCATGTTGTCTTTCGATAGGTCATTCTATTGGGGAATGCAAGAAAAACAACAATAATGGTAATGAAACTCGAAAGGAGCAGCCTTTACATCAGAAAACAAGAACTGCATATGTTCCTAAACAGCCTATTATCAAGAAATCAGATGTTGCAGCAGTGGATAATTCTGATCAAGTAATTGATGGCAAGGAAGATTCTGGTCATGATCCAGTTAATGGTGGGAAACATGATCCAAATCATATTACGGCTGATACTCCTGGAAGAATTCTAGAAAATGATAATGCAAGATTGCAACAGATAGTTAATGATGCAGTGGATAATCAGGTAATCCAAGAGGATGGTGTTGAGGATTCAATTTCAGAATATGATGAATCAATACATCCGGATTCACCTCAGGCAGATAGAGTTTTAACTGATCCTGGATTCCAGACTCCAATAGCAGGTTCAGGAAATATTGGAATGGGAGTGCAATCTATTAGTCATGTTCCTGAATCAATGGGAGGCATAGATAATATATGCAGGTCAACTCAATCCCTCAGAGAATTAATGCAATTGTCCCTTCTCAGGTGGATATTCTACCTCATCAAGCTCAGCATGATGTCAGGATTGCGTCCAAGTTCTGGAGTAATGGTATTGAGGATGAAGAGATTGATGTGGAAGAGGAATGTCTTGATGTTAATGAAGTTCATACCGAGCAAGGTAATTTCGAAGTTTTTCTTTCAAAATCTCAAAAGAAAAAATTGAGGAAAAAACAGTTAGCTCTAGCAAAAACTGGTAAGCCAAATGCCCGAAACAGGGCTGGACCTGTTAATTTTGCATGATGAAGTTCCTTTTCTGGAATGTTAGAGGGATTGGCAACCTAGACACTAGGTTAGTTTTGAAGAAATTTCTAGTTTCTAATAAGCCTGATCTAATTTTCATTGTTGAGCCTTGGATTAGTATTGCTCAATTTCCTGACAGGTTTTGGACAAAATTCAATCTGAAAGTTTTTGCAGTTAATGATAGGAATACTCTTTTGCCTAATCTTTGGTGCATCTGCCATGAATCCCTGCATCCTACTGTTATTGCTTGCTCTAATCAACAGGTCACTTTCTCTTTAAAGATGGAATCTCAGGAAATCTTCATTTCAGCTATTTATGCTAGCACAAATTATCAAAATAGAAGAGAGTTGTGGGCTGAACTGATAGCATTACAGCAAGTTAATGATGGCCCCTGGTGTTTCATTGGCGATTATAATGTGGTTCTTGGTGCTCATGAGCAAAGGGGTGGTTGCTTACCTTTGAGGATTACTTCAGAGGAGTTTAAGCTTTGGACAGACAGTTGTCACCTCTCTCATATTATGACCCGTGGTGCACAATTTTCTTGGTCTAATGGTAGAAGAGGTAATGCTTTAATAGAGAAAAGGCCTGATAGAGTGGTTTGCAATGACAAATGGTTGAGCTTTTGGTCTAGTGTTGCTTGCTGCACACTCCCTAGAAGCAAATCTGATCACTATCCCTTGCTTTTATCAATGAAGAAGGAAGTTAAAAACTTTAGTTCTTCTTTTAAATTTATGAAGATGTGGGCTTTAAATCCGGATTGCTCTAGAATAATTGAAGAGGTATGGAATTCTGAGGTAGCAGGTTGTCCTATGTTCATTCTCTCTCAGAAACTAAAGCTGTTGAAAGGGAGACTCAAAAGCTGGAATAAAGATTGGTCGCGCTGTCGCCACGCGCCAAAAAGAACGATCGTTTACAAAATAATGTAGATAGGGAAGCGACAACTCGGTATCGTCTCTCAAGGACTCTTAGTTGTTGTTGTTAACAGAAAAGTTAGTAAAAAGTCAGATTTTGGGGGGTTTTGAGATTATAAACTAAATTAAGAAAACAGAACAGAAAAACATAGCAATAAACAAGCAATTACCAAATAAGCTAAGAACGATCAACCTACTGTTCTCAGTTTCCCACTATCATTGGTTCATATAAATCCAAGCCCAGATTCTAATCCCCTCCCGGTTGTAGCAACAATTAACAACGCAATCGCTACTACGGATATATGTTCCTATTCCCGAAATAACAAACAGGGTTAAGCCCTCATGAACAAACGAACATGAATGAACACACGCGAAATAACAAACACGATTATATATAGGAACAATATATCACCGAAATGAATCAATACCACACTATACATTCCTGAAATAACAAACAGAAACATATAGCATTGCATTGAAAAGAGAATAGCAAATGAAAACAGGAAATACAGAACCTCAAGTGTTAATAGAAACCAATTACAGTATATTAATCTAGGAGACTAACTCTCCATTACAGACATAAACACAAAAGAAAAGAAAAGAAAATAAACTACTGAAAACTACTGACTACTGACTACTAACTAGCTCTGACTAAAACTAGCCAAGACTAGCCAAGCCTACCAGCCCCCCTTTCAGTTCTGTCTAAAACGCTTAAATACAATTTCTGGAATCCAAGGACTCGCGAGGCGAGCATTCCTTCGCGATGCGAATATTACGAACAGTCAGCAACCTTTGGTATTCTCGCGAGGCGAGCTTCTATTCGCGAGGCGAATCTCTTCAAATTCCAAACTGCCACAGCCCGTGACCTTCAATACGCCCAAGCCGTGATGGTCTCTGACTTTTAGGATTGCATTACTCGCGAAGCGAGCAAAGTCTTCGCGGGGCGAGACAGAAAGGATTGCTTTTCCTGGAACAGTCACCTCTCAGGGTCGCGTGGCGAATGCCTTTCTCGCGGGGCGAAAGCTCCAGATTTATTCTTTTTATTAACCTGAAAATAAGAAATAATAGTAAATACTTTATTCAACTCTAAAACAGCTAAAATAACCTAAAAACACTTTACAGACTCAAAATGCTACTTAAAGACAATAAAGTCTAATTTGGGTGAAAATTATATAAAATAAGCACAAAGCCATGGTCTTTACTAGTTTTAAAACCAGTCAACCAGAGGCTCATCAAAATACCCCAAACTTAAACTTTGCTTGTCCCCAAGCAAACTAAAACTCAAAAATCAAAAAGACTCAAGACCTGGCAAAACATGGCAAACTTAAGGATTCAATCAACTTTACATAGATTTCAAGCAATTCAACAAAATGATGATTTTTTTTTCTTTTCAATATTCCCCCCTTTCAAGCAAAGTAATCCCCACAATCATCTATTCTAAACAATTGAGAATTTCATCATTCAAACAATCAGTAATCTAAGCAGGGGATCTAAGTCACACACAAGAGGGAGATCACCAAATTCAAACAACTGCCCTCCTCACAAGGGAAATTTGTGTTTCACTCAATCGCTCAGTTTGTCAGGCTATCAACATTTCACTCAGTTTCACTTTTAAGAGCATTTCCCATAAATTTGATCTTCACCTCAAAATGATTCCCACAGAAAACAAGCATTGCAACATCAAAAGGTCTTTTATGGGTTGTAGTGGGGCCTGGCTAAGGGTAGGATATACAAAGGAACTAGGCTGAAGACTCTAGGAACTAAGAGAGCATGAACTATTTACACTTTGAATTTAAACTCAAGTTCTTTTTTCATTTTTTTTCAATTGCCTTGGGTGACTACAGCCATTTATTCAACTAGCCTTTTTTTTTTCTTTCTGAAATATTTGTACTTTTTTATTTTTTTTTTCTTTTTCTCTTTTTTTTTTAATTATTTTTTTTCTTTTTCCCAATCCCAACAACACATCATACCTTGTAGCCACCCCAAACTTATTTTCTTGCAACCATTCTCTTACTATGGATCCATGCTCTCCTAATCCTAAGATTGGTTAACATGGTTTTCCAGATTTTAGCTTATAGCATAAGGTTAACAAGAACAAAAGGCTAATCAGGCTCAAAGGGCTAACTAGGGAACATGCATTAAGGATGGTTATTTTAGGCTAAGTAGTTATTTACAAAGAAAATGCCTAAATCATTTGAAGCAAACACATAATCATGCAAACCATAAGGAGATTCAAGCAAATTCGGGAAAGTGCAATTCAAAAGTGATTTCACACAGTTTAAAACATGTTGGAGGCTCAAAACCTCACCTGGACATTTTTACAAATTGTTTAACTGAGATTCAATCCCTAGTGTGTGCTTCCTATCACCCCAAACTTATCATAAATCATGCCATCACAACAAAATCTCAAAGTTCAGTTTTCAATCACATGGGGATCAAATTTTCAAAATATATTTTTTTTTTTCAAAACTTAGGGGGAATCAGTCAACACAAAAAAAATGCAATCATCTATGCAAATTCAACCAAATCCATCAAACTTGCCATAACCAAGACATAAACACAACTCCTGAGCTTCTCAAATTATTCAGGAGCCTTATTGAAAACAAAAACAGAAATAAAGCAAAGCAAAAAGAAAATTAAAAGAGCAAGGTTCAGAAAAACTCATGGAGGGCGCGGTTCCACCAGGATCCCACTGTCTGTAGCATAAGTCCCACGTGGTAGCCAAGGGACTGAAGCTTGTCCCATGCTTCCATAACTTGCAGCTTTGATGTGGAGGTGAGCACTTGACAATTATGAAGACTTCGCCGAGTGCGGCGGACTTCTCACTCCCCCTTGGGTCACAGATGACCTCTTTCTCAACAAAATCCTCCAAATAGAATCGGGGCTCAACCGCTTGGACTGGCCATGGTGCAAAATCCAAGGGTACAAAGTCCAGAGCTTTTGGTTCCACAGGGGGAAGTGGCTGCTCAATGGATGGTACAGTTGGAACTTCAGCTGAAAAAACAACATCATTCTCACTATCATCCTGCAAAATAGAATCAAGAAACTGGCCACAAACAGCACACGGGTTAGTGTCAGTACAGTCAGTACATGTAGTAAAAGAAACTGAGTTAGTAAAAATCTGATTGTCTGGACTTTCTGCACACAGTTTATCCACCCCATTACTTTCAACACATGCATCTAAGACCAAAGGTTCTTCATTATCTTCAAGCACGGGGAAGATGTCCTTCTGATCCTCCTGATCCTCAATTTCTATGTTTCCTGAACAGTATAATCCTGCATAACAGTGTATACACAAAGCACTGCCATCACAATAACAATCAGCACATGAGTTAGAATCAGGGGATTCAACACACAGTTCAGTAACAGAAGTATCAGTATCAAAATCATCATCAACAGAAATATTATCACAATCATCAGCAAAAGTATTTTCAGGAATAACTTGTGACTCTGTATGTTCTTCAAGGGGAGGTGGAGTTAGCAGTGCAGCAGAGTTGGCAACAATTTGATCAATTAAAATGGACAATTTCCGAGATTCAGCTTCTCCCCTCTTATGTCTTTCAAGACTTTGTTCTTCCATCCGTTGATTTTCCTCCATCATCCGTTGATTATTCTCAGCCATTTGTTGTATCATGCCTTCCATTTGTGCATTTATCTGTGCAGTCATTTGCTTGAACAGGTCCTCTAGGGATGGTCCGGAAGGTGTAGAGGTGGTCACTTGGCTAGGATAGTATCTAAACAGGAAGGCTTCCCTCAAATCAAACCAGCTTGAGATGGAATTCTCATCAAGACTATACAACCAATCCCTTGCAGCACCTTCAAGTGAGAACTGGAAAGCTTCCATCTTGATGTGGTCTTCTGTTATTCCTGCAGGTCTCAGCATTATAGAGCAAGCAATTTGGAATTCCCTCAGATGCTCCTGCGGATTCTCACCTGCAAAACCACTAAACCTTGGCAACCAGTGTGATAAACCAAGAAAATCAGGAAAATATATGCATGGTGGTGGTTCATAGTAAACATTAGGCAAGTAATTTCGCATATAATTATCCATGGGGCAAAATAAAATTCACAACCAGACAAAGCAGACAAAACTAATTCAGCAAAGTTTTTTTTTTTTTAAATTTTATTTTCTGCTAATAACAACAAACAAGAGTCCCCGGCAACGGCGCCAATTTTTGGTCGCGTTGTCGCCACGCGCCAAAAAGAACGAGCGTTTACAAAATAATGTAGATAGGGAAGCGACAACTCGGTATCGTCTCTCAAGGACTCTTAGTTGTTGTTGTTAACAGAAAAGTTAGTAAAAAGTCAGATTTTTGGAGGTTTTGAGATTATAAACTAAATTAAGAAAACAGAACAGAAAAACAAAGCAATAAACAAGCAATTACCAAATAAGCTAAGAACGATCAACCTACTGTTCTCAGTTTCCCACTATCATTGGTTCATATAAATCCAAGCCCAGATTCTAATCCCCTCCCGGTTGTAGCAACAATTAACAACGCAATCGCTACTACGGATATATGTTCCTATTCCCGAAATAACAAACGGGGTTAAGCCCTCATGAACAAACGAACATGAATGAACACACGCGAAATAACAAACGTGATTATATATAGGAACAATATATCACCGAAATGAATCAATACCACACTATACATTCCTGAAATAACAAACAGAAACATATAGCATTGCATTGAAAAGAGAATAGCAAATGAAAACAGGAAATACAGAACATCAAGTGTTAATAGAAACCAATTACAGTAGATTAATCTAAGAGACTAACTCTCCATTACAGACATAAACACAAAAGAAAAGAAAAGAAAATAAACTACTGAAAACTACTGACTACTGACTACTAACTAGCTCTGACTAAAACTAGCCAAGACTAGCCAAGCCTACCAGTCCCCCTTTCAGTTCTGTTTAAATCGCTTAAATACAATTTCTGGAATCCAAGGACTCGCGAGGCGAGCATTCCTTCGCGACGCGAATATTACGAACAATCAGCAACCTTTGGTATTCTCGCGAGGCGAGCTTCTATTCGCGAGGCGAATCTCTTCAAATTCCAAACTGCCACAGCCCGTGACCTTCAATACGCCCAAGCCGTGATGGTCTCTGACTTTTAGGATTGCATTACTCGCGAGGCGAGCAAAGTCTTCGCGGGGCGAGACAGAAAGGATTGCTTTTCTTGGAACAGTCACCTCTCAGGGTCCCGTGGCGAATGCCTTTCTCGCGGGGCGAAAGCTCCAGATTTATTCTTTTTATTAACCTGAAAATAAGAAATAATAGTAAATACTTTATTCAACTCTAAAACAGCTAAAATAACCTAAAAACACTTTACAGACTCAAAATGCTACTTAAAGACAATAAAGTCTAATTTGGGTGAAAATGATATAAAATAAGCACAAAGCCATGGTCTTTACTAGTTATAAAACCAGTCAACCAGAGGCTCATCAAAGATACTTTTGGAGATGTTAACTCTAAAGTGGATTCTGCTATGGCAAAGGTTGATAAAATTCAACAAATAATCAGTTCAACAGGAATGACTGATATGCTGTTTGAGCAAGAAAAACAGGTTCAAACTGAGTTGCAATATGCTTTGCACTGTCAAGAAGAATTCTGGAAAGAAAATTCCAGAACTGATTGGCATATTCAAGGTGATAGGAACACCGAATTCTTTCATAAGATCACCAAGATACGGAATGTCTCAAAGCAAATCTCCCTGATCAAAAAGGATGATCAAGTTCTATACGATGCAAAGGATATAGAGGAACATATATTGAGTTATTACACTGAGTTGTTCTGTTCTGAAAATCAATGAAGGGAAAATGATTTAGTTGACAGAATTTTAACTCCAATGGTCTCTAGAGAGGACAACCTAATTTTAACCAACTTGCCTTCCCTTGAAGAAGTGAAAAATGCAGTGTTTTCCTTGAATGGTAGTGGTGCTCCAGGGCCTGATGGTTTTGGTGGTTTTTTCTTCCAAAATTATTGGGGAATTGTTCAACATGATGTATGCAGAGCTGTCATTCAGTTTTTTGAGCAAGGTTGGTTGCTGCCCAACCTTAACTCAAACCTGGTGGTTCTAATTCCAAAAACTCAAGGTGCTAACAGAGTTGAGGATTTTAGGCCTATTGCCTTGGCTAACTTCCAGTTCAAAATTATCACTAAAGTTATAGCAGACGGGCTGGCTAAGGTAGCATCAAAGTTTATCTCTGATAATAAAAAAGGTTTCATTCAAGGAAGGTATATTAATGACCGTCTCTGTACTGCTTCAGAATGTGTTAATATGCTGGACAAAAGGGCTTTTGGTGGCAATATAGCCTTGAAGATTGATGTCAAGAAGGCTTTTGACACCATGGATTGGAAATTCCTATTGAAGGTTCTCCATTCTTTTGGTTTTGATGCTAAGTTCTGTCAATGGATAGATACCATTCTCAAATCAGCTAAGCTATCTATTGGTGTCAATGGCAAGTCAGTTGGATTTTTCTCTTGTAAGAGGGGTGTTAGGCAGGGTGATCCCTTGTGCCCTCTTTTGTTCTGTATTGCAGAAGATGTATTGAGCAGGGCTATTTTCAAGTTAGTTCAAGATGGAAAGCTCAACACAATGGCTGGCCCTAGAGGCTTCAGATCTCCTAGTCACATCTTGTATGCCGATGATATTCTCATCTTCTGCAGAGACTCCAATCAGAATTTGTCCAATCTAATGTCTCTCTTTAAGGAGTATGGGGAAGCTTCTGGTCAAATGGTTAACCTTCACAAGTCCAAGTTCTATGCAGGTAACATTTCGGCTAATAGAATGTCTACCATTGCTAATACCTTAGGATTCACTGCTGGTAGGTTTCCTTTCACATATCTTGGGTTGCCTATGTTTAAAGGTAAGCCAAGGAAATCCCATTTGCAGTCCATAGCAGATAGGATCAAATCAAAATTAGCCACATGGAAAGGTTGTTTGTTGTCAATCATGGGAAGAGTTCAACTTGTCAAATCGGTGGTTATTGGTATGATGATGTATAGCTTCCAGGTTTACTCATGGCCTATAAGCTTGCTGAAATTAGTTTATAGCTGGCTGAGGAACTTTATCTGGTCTGGTAATACAGATATCAAGAAAACAGTGACAGTTGCTTGGCATAAATTGTGCAAACCTGAGGCTGAGGGAGGTCTTGGAGTCAGATCTTTAAGAGCTGTTAACAATGCTTCTATGCTAAAATTGTGCTGGGATTTCATCTCTTCCTCTGAGCAGTGAGCTAGTCTTTTAAGAGCTAGAGTTTTGAGGAATAATTTAGTTGTGCAATATTCTATCTCTTCTTCAATTTGGCCAGGAATCAAACCTCACTTGAATTCACTTCTTGAAAACTCTTCATGGTTGCTTGGAGATGGTTCGGACATAAACTTCTGGAATGATGTATGGTTATCTAAGCCTTTGAACTCCTTGCTGTCTTTACCAGCACACTTACATTCTTCCTTAAATGCAAAGGTTAAAGATTTCCTGCACAATAACTCTTGGTTCATACCAAGTATTATTCTCCAAAATTGTCCAGCTATAGCTGAAGAGCTTAAGCATATCAGCATTCCTCCCTTTCCTAGTAAAGACATTCGTGTGTGGTGCAGAATGAATCGGGCTCTCTAACTCTGAAGGATGCTTTTCAGTTTCTTAACATCAATGGCCAAGCTGTTCCTTGGGCCAACTTCCTCTGGAATAAATGTGTTCCTCCTTCCAAGTCTTTCCTGGTTTGGAGAATCCTGCATAACCGCATGCCTACTGATGAAAACCTTTGGTCCAACGGCTGCATTGTTGTCTCTAGATGTAATTTATGTGGTTGTAATTATGAAACAACTGATCATCTTTTTCTTCAATGCGCCTTTGCTAAGGATTTATGGTATTGGCTGAGCAACACAGTTAGCATGGCAATTGATACTTCTTCAATGCTTTCTGTTTTCTCAATCTGTGATCATCGATGGAGCTCTCAAGTTAAGGATCTTCTGATTGCTGCCATAACTAGCATCATCTGGGCAATTTGGCATTGCAGAAATAAATCCAGGTTTGAAGACAGGTTTATTCCTTTGCAGGTTGCTAAAAATCTCATCCTTGCTAATGTTAGCCTTGCGGGTAACCTGAGTAAAGGTACAACTTCATCATCTACACAGGACTTTATGTTATTAAAGGCTTTTAGGGTCAGCTGTCATCCCAACCGAGCTCCTAAAATCATAGAAGTCATATGGCATCCGCCTCCCAGTTATTGGGTCAAGTGCAACACTGATGGGGCAGCTAAAGGTGCACCGGGTCCTTCTGCTTGTGGTGGCATTTTTCGTGATCATAGTGCTGCCACTCTTGGTTGCTTTGCAGTCAACCTTGGAGTCACTTCTGCTTTTTATGCTGAGCTAATGGGAGCAATCTTGGCAATTGAAATTGCCCATAAGAAAGGTTGGTCGTTATGGCTTGAATGTGACTCAAAGCTTGTCATCTCTGCAATCTCTTCTCCCTCCATGGTTCCTTGGAAACTTAGGAATAGATGGAATAATTGCATGGCCATTACTAAGGAAATGAGTTTTGGTTACTCTCATATTTTTCATCAGGGCAATAACTGTGCAGATAAAATTGCCAATCACGGACTTTCTATTCATGGATTCTTTTGGTGGGATTTAATCCCTAGTTTTGTTAGGGATGATTTTTATAATAATAGGGTAGGACTCCCTAATTTTCGTTTTAGGTGATTCCATGGGTAAGGTTCATGTCCCCCCATGCTCTTGTATTGTTTTTGTTTCCTTTTTTTTAATAAATTGGGGTGTGCTGCATATGATAGATAGTGGCTAAGGTGCCAACCTAGTTGGCATGTTAGTCTCTATTGTGATGCCTTTGCATGCCTCCTTTGCCTAAAAAAAAAAAGCCTAAATTGGGTCCCGAGTTCTCTGGCACGGATCAGTGTGCCGTCCATAATGTTCCTTCACTTAAATGGGCCTAACTTACTAATCTTAAGCACAATTAAGGCATATGATACCTTGTTGGAAAGCTTATTCAGAGGCCCTTAATTTGGTCTAGGGTTAGGTCAGGATTAATAAGCATAAAAAGCAGTTTACAGCCTTACAAGCCAGAGTGAGACGGAAATTAGACAACTTTTACAATCATTGTTTTTGCTTGTACATTATTGGGCTTAATTTCTAAACATTGTTAATTTTTGGATTTTCCACTCATCCAGACCTTGTTGCCTTGTGCAGAGCATAACTAAAGCTACAGATATAGGATTTTGGTGATCTTGCTGTCCCTAGAAAGATAAGGACGAGACCTACAAATTCAGGATCCACAAGAATTGTAAAATTAGGCCAAAAGTAAGGCTAAATTGGGTACTGAGTTATCTGGCACGGATCAGTACGCAGTCCATGATGTTCCTTCATTTAAATGGGCCAAACTTACTCATCTTAAGCCCAATTAAGGAATATGATACCTTGTTGGTAAGCTTATTCAGAGGCCCTTACTTTGGTCGAGGATTAGGTCAGGATTAATAAGCATAAATAGCAGTTTACTGCCGCACAAGTTAGAGAGAGATGGAAATTAGACAACTTTTACAATCATTGTTTTTGCTTTTACATTATTGGGCTTAGTTGCTAAACATTGTTAATTTTCGGATTTTTCACTCATCCTGACCTTGTTGTCATGTGCAGAGCATAACTAGAGCGACAGATATTGGATTTTGGTGATCTTGCTGTCCTTAGAAAGATAAGGAAGAGACCTACAATTTTAGGTTTCACAAGAATTGTCAAATTACCCGAAAGTCAAGGCTAAATTGGGTCCCGAGTTCTTGGGCGCGGATCAGTGTGCAGTCCATGATGTTCCTTCACTTAAATGGGCCTAACTAACTCATCTTAAGCACAATTAAGGCATGTGATACCTTGTTGGAAAGCTTATTCAGAGGCCCTTAATTTGGTCGAGGGTTAGGTCAGGATTAATAAGCATAAAAAGTAGTTTACAGCCGCACAAGCTAGAGAGAGACGAAAATTAGACAACTTTTACAATCATTGTTTTTGTTTTTACATTATTGAGCTTAATTGCTAAGCATTGTTAATTATCGGATTTTTCACTCATCTTGACCTTGTTGCCTTGCGCAGAGCATAACAAGAGCTACAGTTATCGGATTTTGGTGATCAAGCTGTCCCTAGAAAGATAAGGAAGAGACCTACAATTTCAGGTTTCACAAGAATTGTCAAATTAGGCCACAATCAAGGCAAAATTGAGTCCCGAGTTCTCTGGCATTGATTAGTGCGCAGTCCATGATGTTCCTTCACTTAAATGGGCCTAACTTACTCATCTTAAGCCCAATTAAGGCATATAATACCTTGTTGAAAAGCTTATTCAGAGGCTTTGGTCTAGGGTTAGGTCTGGATTAGTAAGCATAAATAGCAGTTTACAGCCGCACAGGCCAGAGAGAGACGCAAATTAGACAACTTTTACAATCATTGTTTTTGCTTTTACATTATTGGGCTTAATTGCTAAACATTGCTAATTTTCGGATTTTTCACACATCCTGACCTTGTTGCCTTGCGCAGAGAATAACTAGAGCCGCAGATATCAGATTTTGGTGACCTTGCTGTCCCTAGAAAGATAAGGAAGAGACCTACAATTTCAGGTTTCACAAGAATTGTCAAATTTGGCCAAAATCAAGGCTAAATTGGGTCCCGAGTTCTCTGTTACGGATCAACGCGCAGTCCATAATGTTCCTTCACTTAAATGGGCCTAACTGACTCATCTTAAGCCCAATTAAGGCATATGATACCTTGTTGGAAAGCTTATTCAGAGACCCTTAATTTGTTCGAGGGTTAGGTCAGTATTAATAAGCATAAAAAGTAGTTTACAGCCGCACAAGCCAGAGAGAGACGGAAATTAGACATCTTTTACAATCATTGTGTTTGTTTTTACATTATTGGGCTTAATTGCTAAACATTGTT
The DNA here is from genome assembly GCA_030762895.1 of Sophora flavescens. Taxonomy (NCBI): domain Eukaryota; kingdom Viridiplantae; phylum Streptophyta; class Magnoliopsida; order Fabales; family Fabaceae; genus Sophora; species Sophora flavescens. The sequence continues at coordinate 2,918,348 of JAUPTC010000012.1, read as the reverse complement.
AATTTTCGGATTTTTCACTCATCCTGACCTTGTTGCCTTGTGAAGAACATAACTAGAGCTACAGATATCGGATTTTGGTGATCAAGCTGTCCCTAAAAAGATAAGGAAGAGACCTAAAATTTCAGGTTTCACAAGAATTGTCAAATTAGGCCAAAATCAAGGCTAAATTGTTTCCCGAGTTCAATGGCGCGGATCAGTGCACAGTCCATGATATTGCTTCACTTAAATGGGCCTAACTTACTCATCTAAAGCCCAATTAAGGCAAATGATACCTTGTTAGAAAGCTAATTCAGAGGCCCTTAATTTGGTCTTGGGTTAGGTCAGGGTTAATAGCATTAATAGCAGTTTACAGCCGCACAAGCCAGAGAGAAACATAAATTAGAAAACTTTTACAATCATTGTATATGCTTTTACATTATTGGGCTTAATAGCTAAGCATTGCTAATTTTCGGATATTTCACTCATCCCGACCTTGTTGCCTTGCGCAAAGCATTACCAGAGCTACAGATATCGGATTTTGGTGATCTTGTTGTCCCTAAAAAGATAAGGAAGAGACCAACAATTTCAGGTTGCACAAGAATTGTCAAAGTAGCGCAAAATCAAGGCTAAATTGTGTCCCGAGTTCTCTGGTACGGATCAGTGCGCAGTCCATGATGTTCCTTCACTTAAATGGGCCTAACTTACTCATCTTAACCCCAATTAAGGCATATAATACCTTGTTGGAAAGCTTATTCAGAGGCCCTTAATTTGGTCTAGGGTTAGGTCAGGATTAATTAGCATAAATAGCAGTTTACAGCCGCACAAGCCAGAGAGAGACGAAAATTAGACAACTTTTACAATCATTGTATTTGCTTTTACATTATTGGGCTTAATTGCTAAACATTGCTAATTTTTGGATTTTTCACTCATCCTGACCTTGTTGCCTTGCGCAGAGCATAACTAGAGCTACAGATATCGGATTTTGGTGATCTTGATGTCCCTAGAAAGAAAAGGAAGAGACCTACAATTTCAGGATTCACAAGAATTCTCAAATTAGCCAAAAATCAAGGATAAATTGGGTCCCGAGTTCAATGGCGCGGATCAGTGCGCAGTCCATGATGTTCCTTCACTTAAATGGGCCTAACTTACTCATCTAAAGCCCAATTAAGGCAAATGATACCTTGTTAGAAAGCTAATTCAGAGGCCCTTAATTTGGTCTTGGGTTAGGTCAGGGTTAATAGCATTAATAGCAGTTTACAGCCGCACAAGCCAGAGAGAGACGTAAATTAGAAAACTTTTACAATCATTGTATATGCTTTTACATTATTGGGCTTAATAGCTAAGCATTGCTAATTTTCGGATATTTCACTCATCCTGACCTTGTTGCCTTGCGCAAAGCATTACCAGAGCTACAGATATCGGATTTTGGTGATCTTGCTGTCCCTAAAAAGATAAGGAAGAGACCAACAATTTCAGGTTGCACAAGAATTGTCAAAGTAGCGCAAAATCAAGGCTAAATTGTGTCCCGAGTTCTCTGGTACGGATCAGTGCGTAGTGCATGATGTTCATTCACTTAAATGGGCCTAACTTACTCATCTTAAGCCCAATTAAGGCATATGAGACCTTGTTGGAAAGCTTATTCAGAGGCCCTTAATTTGGTCTAGGGTTAGGTCAGGAATAATAAGCATAAATAGCAGTTTACTGCCGCACAAGCTAGAGAGAGACGATAATTAGACAACTTTTACAATCATTGTTTTTGCTTTTACATTATTGGGCTTAATTGCTAAACATTGTGAATTTTCGGATTTTTCACTCATCCTGACCTTGTTGGCTTGCGCATAGCATAACTAGAGCTACAGATATCGGATTTTGGAGATCAAGCTGTCCCTAGAAAGTTAAGGAAGAGACCTACAATTTCAGGTTTCACAAGAGTTGTCAAATTAGGCCAAAATCAAGGCTAAATTGAGTCCTGAGTTCTCTGGCGCGGATCAGTGCGCAATCCATGATGTTCCTTCTCTTAAATCTGCCTAACTTACTCATCTTAAGCCCATTTAAGGTAGATAATACCTTGTTGGAAAGCTTATTCAGAGGCCCTTAATTTGGTCTAGGGTTAGGTCAAGATTAATAAGCACAAATAGCAGTTTACAGCCGCAAAGGCCAGAAAGAGACGCAAATTAGACAACTTTTACAATCATTGTTTTTGCTTTTACATTATTGGGCTTAATTGCTAAACAATGCTAATTTTCGGATTTTTCACTCATCCTGACCTTGTAGCCTTCCGCAGAGCATAACTAGAGCCACAAATATCGGATTTTGGTGATCTTACTGTCCCTAGAAAGAAAAGGAAGAGGCCTACAATTTCAGTTTTCACAAGAATTGTTAAATTAGCCGAAAATCAAGGCTAAAATGGGTCCCGATTTCTCTGGCGCGGATCAGTGCGCAGTCCATGATGTTTTTTCACATAAATGGGCCTAACTTACTCATCTAAAGCCCAATTAAGGCATATGATACCTTGTTGGAAAGCTTATTCAGAGGCCCTTAATTTGGTCGAGGGTTAGGTCAGGATTAATAAGCATAAAAAGCAGTTTACAGCCGCACAAGCAAGAGAGAGACGGAAATTAGACAACTTTTACAATCATTGTTTTTGTTTTTACATTATTGGGCTTAATTTCAAAACACTGTTAATTTTCGGATTTTTCACTCATCCTGACCTTGTTGCCGTGCGCAGAGCATAACTAGAGCTTCAGATATCGGATTTTGGTGATCTTGCTGTCCCTAGAAAGATAACGAAGAGACCTACAATTTCAGGTGGCACTAGAATTGTCTAATTAGCCCAAAATCAAGGCTAAATTGTGTCCCGGTTTCTCTGGCGCGGATCTGTGCGCAGTCCATGATGTTCCTTCACTTAAATTGGCCTAACTTACTCATCTTAGGCCCAATTAAGGCATATGATACCTTGTTGGAAAGCTTATTCAGAGACCCTTAATTTGGTCGAGGGTTTTTGTCAGGATTAATAAGCATAAAAAGCAGTTTACTGCCGCACAAGCCAGAGAGAGACGGAAATTAGACATCTTTTACAATCATTGTGTTTGTTTTTACATTATTGGGCTTAATTGCTAAACATTGTTAATTTTCGGATTTTTCACTCATCCTGACCTTGTTGCCTTGTACAGAACATAACTAGAGCTACAGATATCGGATTTTGGTGATCAAGCTGTTCCTAGAAAGATAAGGAAGATACCTACAATTTCAGGTTTCACAAGAATTGACAAATTAGCCCAAAATCAAGGCTAAATTGTGTCCCGAGTTCTCTGGCGCGGATCAGTGCGCAGTCCATGATGTTCCTTCACTTAAATGGGCCTAACTTACTCATCTTCAGCCCAATTAAGGCATATGATACCTTGTTGGAAAGCTTATTCAGAGGTCCTTAATTTGGTCTAGGGTTAGGTCAAGATTAACATGAATAAATAGCAATTTACAGTCGCACAAGCTAGAGAGAGGAGGAAAGTTGACAACTATTACAATCATGGTTTTGCTTTTACATTATTGAACTTAATTGCTAAACATTGTTAATTTTCGGATTTTTCACTCATCCTGACCTTGTTGCCTTGCGCAGAGCAAAACTTGAGCTACAGAAATCGGATTTTGGTGATCTTGATGTTCCTAGAAAGATAAGGAAGAGACCTACAATTTCAGGTTTCACAAGAATTGTCAAATTAGGCCAATATAAAGGCTAAATTGGGTCCCGAGTTCTCGGGCACGGATTAGTGCACAGTCCAAGATGTTCCTTCACTTAAATGGGCCTAACTTACTTATCTTAAGCCCAATTAAGGCATATGATACCTTGTTTGAAAGCTTATTCAGAGGCCCTTAATTTGGTCCGGGGTTAGGTCAGGATTAATAAGCATAAATAGCAGTTTTCAGCCGCACAAGTCAGAGAGAGACGGAAATTAGACAACTTTTACAATCATTGTTTTTGCTTTTACATTATTGGACTTTATTTGGCTTAATTGCTAAACAATGCTATTTTTCGTCTTTTTCACTCATCCTGACCTTGTTGCCTAGCGCAGAGCATAACTAGATCTACATATATCGGATTTTGGTGATCTTCCTGTCCCTAGAAAGATAAGGAAGAGACCGACAATTTCAGGTTTCACAAGAATTGCCAAATTAGCCGAAAATCAAGGCTAAATTGGGTCCCGAGTTCAATGGCGCGGATCAGCGCGCAGTCCATGATGTTCCTTCACTTAAATGGGCCTAACTGACTCATCTTAAGCCCAATTAAGGCATATGATACCTTGTTGGAAAGCTTATTCAGAGACCCTTAATTTGGTCGAGGGATAGGTCAGGATTAATTATCATAAAAAGCAGTTTACAGCCGCAGAAGCCAGAGACAGACGGAAATTAGACATCTTATACAATCATTGTGTTTGTTTTTACATTATTGGGCTTAATTGCTAAACATTGTTAATTTTCGGAATTTGCACTCATCCTGACCTTGTTGCCTTGCGCAGAGCATAACTAGAGCCACAAATATCGGATTTTGGTGATCTTACTGTCCCTAGAAAGAAAAGGAAGAGGCCTACAATTTCAGTTTTCACAAGAATTGTTAAATTAGCCGAAAATCAAGGCTAAAATGGGTCCCGATTTCTCTGGCGCGGATCAGTGCGCAGTCCATGATGTTTTTTCACATAAATGGGCCTAACTTACTCATCTAAAGCCCAATTAAGGCATATGATACCTTGTTGGAAAGCTTATTCAGAGGCCCTTAATTTGGTCGACGGTTAGGTCAGGATTAATAAGCATAAAAAGCAGTTTACAGCCGCACAAGCAAGAGAGAGACGAAAATTAGACAACTTTTACAATCATTGTTTTTGTTTTTACATTATTGGGCTTAATTTCAAAACACTGTTAATTTTTGGATTTTTCACTCATCCTGACCTTGTTGCCGTGCGCAGAGCATAACTAGAGCTACATATATCGGATTTTGGTGATCCTGCTGTCCCTAGATAGATAACGAAGAGACCTACAATTTCAGGTGGCACTAGAATTGTCAAATTAGCCCAAAATCAAGGCTAAATTGTGTCCCGGTTTCTCTGGCGCGGATCAGTGCGCAGTCCATGATGTTCCTTCACTTAAATGGGCCTAACTTACTCATCTTAGGCCCAATTAAGGCATATGATACCTTGTTGGAAAGCTTATTCAGAGACCCTTAATTTGGTCGAGGGTTTTTGTCAGGATTAATAAGCATAAAAAGCAGTTTACTGCCGCACAAGCCAGGGAGAGACGAAAATTAGACAACTTTTACAATCATTGTTTTTGCTTTTACATTATTGAGCTTAATTGCTAAACATTGCTAATTTTCGGATTTTTCACTCATCCTGACCTTGTTGCCTTGCGCAGAGCATAAGTAGAGCTAAAGATATCGGATTTTGGTGATCTTGCCGTCCCTAGAAAGAAAAGGTAGAGACCTACAATTTCAGGTGAATTGACAAATTAGTCAAAAATCAAGGCTAAATTGGGTCCCGAGTTCAATGGCGCGGATCAGTGCACAGTCCATGATGTTCCTTCACTTAAATGGGCCTAACTTACTCATCTAAAGCCCAATTAAGGCAAATGATACCTTATTAGAAAGCTAATTCAGAAGCCCTTAATTTGGTCTTGGGTTAGGTCAGGGTTAATAGCATTAATTGCAGTTTACAGCCGTACAAGCCATAGAGAGACAAAAATTAAATAACTTTTACAATCATTGTATTTGCTTTTACATTATTGGGCTTAATTTCTAAACATTGTTAATTTTCGGATATTTCACTCATCCTGACCTTGTTGCCTTGCGCAAAGAGCTACAGATATCGGATTTTGGTTATCTTGTTGTCCGTAAAAAGATAAGGAAGAGACCTACAATTTCAGGTTGCACAAGAATTGTCAAAGTAGCCCAAAATCAAGACTAAATTGCGTCCCGAGTTCTCTGGCACGGATCAGTGCGCAGTGCATGATGTTCCTTCACTTAAATGGGCCTAACTTACTCATCTTAAGCCCAATTAAGGCATATGAGACCTTGTTGGAAAGCTTATTCAGAGGCCCTTAATTTGACCGAGGGTTACGACAGGATTAATAGCATAAAAAGCAGTTTAATTGCAAAACATTGTTAATTTTCGGATTTTTCACTCATCCTGACCTTGTTTCCGTGCGCAGAGTATAACTAGATCTACAGATATCAGATTTTGGTGATCATCCTGTCCCTAGAAAGATAACGAAGAGACCTACAATTTCAGGTGGCACTAGAATTGTCAAATTAGCCCAAAATCAAGGCTAAATTGTGTCCCGGTTTCTCTGGCGCGGATCAGTGCGCAGTCCATGATGTTCCTTCACTTAAATGGGCCTAACTTACTCATCTTAAGCCCAATTAAGGCATATGATACCTTATTGGAAAGTTTATTCAGAGGTCCTTAATTTGGTCTAGGATTAGGTCAGGATTAACAAGAAAAAATAGCAATTTACAGCCGCACAAGCCAGAGAGAGGAGGAAAGTAGACAACTTTTACAATCATTGTTTTTGCTTTTACATTATTGCGCTTAATTGCTAAACTTTGTTAATTTTTGGATTTTTCACTCATCCTGACCTTGTTGCCTTGCACAGAGCATAACAAGAGCTACAGATATCGGATTTTGGTTACCTTACTGTCCCTAGAAAGATGAGGAAGAGACCTACAATTTCAGGTTTCACAAGAATTGTCAAATTTGGCCAAAATCAAGGCTAAATTGGGTCCCGAGTTCTCTGACACGGATCAGCGCGCAGTCCATGATGTTCCTTCACTTAAATGGGCCTAACTGACTCATCTTAAGCCATTTTAAGGCATATGATACCTTGTTGAAAGGCTTATTCAGAGACCCTTAATTTGGTCGAGGGTTTGGTCAGGATTAATAAGCATAAAAAGCAGTTTACAGCCGCACAAGCCATTGAGAGACGGAAATTTGACATCTTTTACAAGCATTGTGTTTGTTTTTACATTATTGGGCTTAATTGCTAAACATTGTTAATTTTCGGATTTTTCACTCATCCTGACCTTGTTTCCTTGTGCAGAACATACCTAGAGCTACAGATATCGGATTTTGGTGATCAAGATGTCCCTAAAAAGATAAGGAAGAGACCTACAATTTCAGGTTTCACAAGAATTGTCAAATTAGCCCAAAATCAAGGCTAAATTGTGTCCCGAGTTCTCTGACACGGATCAGCGCGCAGTCCATGATGTTCCTTCACTTAAATGTGCCTAACTTACTCATCTTAAGCCCAATTAAGGCATATGACACCTTGTTGGAAAGCTTATTCAGATGCCCTTAATTTGGTCTAGGGTTAGGTCATGATTAATAAGCATAAAAAGCAGTTTACAGCCGCACAAACCAGAGAGAGACGGAAATTAGAAAACTTGTACAATCATTGTTTTTGCTTTTACATTATTGGGCTTAACTAATAAACATTGTTAATTTTCGGTTTTTTCACTCATCCTGACTTTGTTGTCTTGCGCAGAGCATAACTAGAGCTACAAATATCGGATTTTGGTGATCTTGCTGTCCCTAGAAAGATAAGGAAGAGACCTACAATTTCAGGTTTCACCAGAATTGACAAATTAGCCCAAAATCAAGGCTAAATTGGGTCCCGAGTTCTCTGGCGTGGATCAATGCGCAGTCCATGATGTTTCTTCACTTAAATGTGCCTAACTTACTCATCTTAAGCCCAATTAAGGCATATGATACCTTGTTGGAAAGCTTATTCAGATGCCCTTAATTTGGTCGAGGGTTAGGTCAGGATTAATAAGCATAAAAAGCAGTTTACAGCCGCACAAGCAAGAGAGATACAGAAATTAGACAACTTTTACAACCATTGTTTTTGTTTTTACATTATTGGGCTTAATTGCTAAACAATGCTATTTTTCGTATTTTTCACTCATCCTGACCTTGTTGCCTAGCGCAGAGCATAACTAGAGCTACAGATATCGGATTTTGGTAATCTTGCTGACCCTAGAAAGATAACGAAGAGACCTACAATTTCAGGTTGCACAAGAATTGTCAAATTAGCCCAAAATCAAGGCTAAATTGTGTCCCGAGTTCTCTGGCACGGATCAGTGCGCAGTCCATGATGTTCCTTCACTTAAATGGGCCTAACTTACTCATCTTAAGCCAAATTAAGGCATATGATACCTTGTTGGAAAGCTTATTCAAAGGTCCTTAATTTGGTCTAGGGTTAGGTCAGGATTAACAAGCATAAATAGCATTTTACAGCCGCACAAGCCAGAGAGAGACAGAAATTAGACAACTTTTACAATCATTGTTTTAGCTTTTACATTAATCGCCTTAATTTCGAAACATTGTTAATTTTCTGATTTTTCACTCATCCTGACCTTGTTGGCTTGCGCAGAGCATAACTAGAGCTACATATATCTGATTTTGGTGATCTTGCTGTTCCTAGAAAGATAAGGAAGAGACCTACAATTTAAGGTTTCACAAGAATTGTCAAATTAGGCCAAAATCAAGGCTAAATTGGGTCCCGAGTTCACTGGCACGGATTAGTGCGCAGTCCATGATGTTTCTTCGCTTAAATGTGCCTAACTTACTCATCTTAAGCCCAGTTAAGGCATATGACACCTTGTTGGAAAGCTTATTCAGATGCCCTTAATTTGGTCTAGGGTTAGGTCATGATTAATAAGCATAAAAAGCAGTTTACAGCCGCACAAACCAGAGAGAGACGGAAATTAGAAAACTTGTACAATCATTGTTTTTGCTTTTACATTATTGGGCTTAATTAATAAACATTGTTAATTTTCGGTTTTTTCACTCATCCTGACTTTGTTGCCTTGCGCAGAGCATAACTAGAGCTACAGATATCGGATTTTGGTGATCTTGCTGTCCCTAGAAAGATAAGGAAGAGACCTACAATTTCAGGTTTCACAAGATTAGTCAAATTAGCCCAAAATCAAGGCTAAATTGTGTCCCGAGTTCTCTGGCGCGGATCAGTGCGTTGTCCATGATGTTCCTTCACTTAAATGGGCCTAACTTACTCATCTTAAGCCCAATTAAGGCATATGATACCTTGTTGGAAAGCTTATTCAGAGGTCCTTAATTTGGTCTAGGGTTAGGTCAAGATTAACATGAATAAATAACAATTTACAGCAGCACAAGCCAGAGAGAGACAGAAATTAGACAACTTTTACAATCATTGTTTTTGCTTTTACATTATTGGGCTTAATTGCTAAACATTGTTAATTTTCGGATTTTTCACTCATCCTGACCTTGTTGCCTTGCCCAAAGCATAACTAGAGCTACAGATATCGGATTTTGGTGATCTTGCTGACCCTAGAAAGATAAGGAAGAGACCTACAATTTCAGGTTGCACAAGAATTGTCAAATTAGCCCAAAATCAAGGCTAAATTGTGTCCCGAGTTCTCTGGCACGGATCAGTGCGCAGTCCATGATGTTCCTTCACTTAAATGGGCCTAACTTACTCATCTTAAGCCAAATTAAGGCATATGATACCTTGTTGGAAAGCTTATTCAAAGGTCCTTAATTTGGTCTAGGGTTAGGTCAGGATTAACAAGCATAAATAGCATTTTACAGCCGCACAAGCCAAAGAGAGACAGAAATTAGACAACTTTTACAAACATTGTTTTTGCTTTTGCATTATTCGGCTTAATTACGAAACATTGTTAATTTTCGGATTTTTCATTCATCCTGACCTTGTTGCCTTGCGCAAAGCATAACTAGAGCTACAAATATCGGATTTTGGTGATCTTGTTGTTCCTAGAAAGATAAGGAAGAGACCTACAATTTAAGGTTTCACAAGAATTGTCAAATTAGGCCAAAATCAAGGCTAAATTGGGTTGCGAGTTCTCTGGCACGGATCAGGGCAAGTCCATGATGTTCCTTCACTTAAATGGGCCTAACTTACTTATCTTAACCCCAGTTAAGGCATATGATACCTTGTTGGAAGGCTTATTCAGAGGCCGTTAATTTGGTCTAGGGTTAGGACAAGATTAATAAGCATAAATAGCAATTTACAGCGCACAAAGGAGAGAGACGAAATTAGACAACTTTTACAATCATTATTTTTTTTACATTATTGGCTTAATTACTAAACATTGTTAATTTTTGGATTTTTCACTCATCCCGACCTTCTTGGCTTTCGTAGAGCATAACTAGAGCTACGGATATCGGATTTTGGTGTCCTTGTTGTTCCTAGAAATATATGGAAGAGACCTACAATTTCGGTTTCACAAGAATTGTCAAATTAGGCCAAAATCAAGGCAAAATTGGGACCGAGTTCTCTGGTGGATCAATGACCATGATGTTTCTTCACTTAAATGGTAACTATATCTTAAACCCAATTAAGGCATATGATACCTTGTTGGAAAGCTTATTGAGGCCTTAATTTGGTCTAGGGTTAGGTCGGATTAATTAGATAAATAGAGTTTATAGCGTAAAGAGAGAGGGAAATTAGACAACTTTTACAATCATTGTTTTTGCTTTTAATTATTGTAATTAAAATGTTAATTTTATTTTTCACTCATCACCTTTTGCCTTAAGCATAACTAGACTAGATATCGATTGGTGATCTTTGTCTAGAAAGATAAGGAAGAGACTACAATTTCAGGTTTCAAAGAATTTCAAATAAAATTAAGCTAAATTGGGTTGAGTTCTGGGAGTCGGTCCATGATGTTCCTTCACTTAAATGGGCCTCACTTTCTCATCTTAACTAATTAAACTTATGATACCTTGTTGGAGCTTATTCAGCCTTAATTTGTCTAGTGGCAGATAATAGATAAAAGCATTTACACAACAAAGGGAAAATTGACAACTTTTACAACATTGTTTTTGCTTTCATTATTCTTAATTCACATTGTTAATTTTGATTTTTCACTCATCCCGACCTTGTTGCCTTCCAAATAACTAGAGCTACGGATATCGGTTTTGGTGATCTTGTTGTTCCTAGAAAGATAAGGAAGAGACCTACAATTTAGGTTTCACAAGAATTGTCAAATTAGGCCAAAATCAAGGCTAAATTGGGTTGAGTTCTCGGCACGGATCGGAGTCCATGATGTTCCTTCACTTAAATGGGCTAACTTACTTATCTTAACCCATTAAGGCATATGATACCATGTTGGAAGGCTTATTGAGGTGTTAATTTGGTCTAGGGTTAGGACAAGATTAATAAGATAAATAGCAATTTACAGCACAAGGAGAGACGAAATTAGACAACTTTTACAATCATTTTTTTTTTTTTACATTATTTGGCTTAATTACGAAACATTGTTAATTTTTGGATTTTTCACTCATCCTGACCTTCTTGGCTTACGTAGAGCATAACTAGAGCTACAGATATCGGATTTTGGTGTCCTTGCTGTTCCTAGAAATATATGGAAGAGACCTACAATTTCAGGTTTCACAAGAATTGTCAAATTAGGCCAAAATCAAGGCAAAATTGGGACCCGAGTTCTCTGGTGCTGATCAATGCGCAGTCCATGATGTTTCTTCACTTAAATGGGCCTAACTTACTCATCTTAAACCCAATTAAGGCATATGATACCTTGTTGGAAAGCTTATTCGAGGGCCCTTAATTTGGTCTAGGGTTAGGTCAGGATTAATTAGCATAAATAGCAGTTTACAGCCGTACAAGACAGAGAGAGACGGAAATTAGACAACTTTTACAATCATTGTTTTTGCTTTTACATTATTGGACTTAATTTGGCTTAATTGCTAAACAGTGTTATTTTTCGGATTTTTCACTCATCCTGACCTTGTTGCCTAGCGCAGAGCATAACTAGATCTACAGATATCGGATTTTGGTGATCTTGCTGTCCCTAGAAAGATAAGGAAGAGACCTACAATTTTAGGTTTTACAAGAATTGTCAAATTAGGCCAAAATAAAGGCTAAAATGGGTCCCGAGTTCTCTGGCGCGGATCAATGTGCAGTCCATGACGTTTCTTCAATTAAATGTGCCTAACTTACTCATCTTAAGACAAATAAGGCATATGATACCTTGTTGGAAAGCTTATTCAGATGCCCTTAATTTGGTCTAGGGTTAGGTCCAGATTAATAAGCATAAAAAGCAATTTACAGCCGTACAAACCAGAGAGAGACGGAAATTAGACAACTTTCACAATCATTGTTTTTGCTTTTACATTATTGGGCTTAATTACTAAACATTGTTAGTTTTCGGATTTTTCACTCATCCTGACCTTGTTGCCTTGCGCAGGGTATAACTAGAGCTACAGATATCAGATTTTGGTGATCTTGCTGTCCCTAGAAAGATAAGGAAGAGACCTACAATTTCAGGTTGCACAAGAATAGTCAAATTAGCCCAGAATCAAGGCTAAATTGTGTCCCGAGTTCTCTGGCACGGAACAGTGCGCAGTCCATGATGTTCCTTCACTTAAATGGGCCTAACTTACTCATCTTAAGCCCAATTAAGGCATATGATACCTTGTTGGAAAGCTTATTCAGAGGTCCTTAATTTGGTCTAGGGTTAGGTCAAGATTAACAAGTATAAATAGCAATTTACAGTCTCACAATCCAGAGAGAGGGGGTAAGTAGACAACTTTTACAATCATTGTTTTTGCTTTTACATTATTGGGCTTAATTACTAAACATTGTTAATTTTCGGATTTTTCACTCATCCTGACCTTGTTGCCTTGCGCAGAGCAAAACTAGAGCTACAGATATCGGATTTTGGTAATCTTGCTGTCCCTAGAAAGATAAGGAAGAGACCTACAATTTCAGGTTGCACAAGAATTGTCAAATTAGGCAAAAATCAAGGCTAAATTGGGTCCCGAGTTCTCTGGTGCGGATCAGTGCGCAGTCCATGATGTTACTTCAGTTAAATGGGCCTAACTTACTCATCTAAAGCCCAATTAAGGCATATGATACCTTGTTGGAAAGCTTATTCAGAGGCCCTTAATTTGGTCCAGGGTTACGTCGGGATTAATAAGCATAAAAAGCAGTTTACAGCCGCACAAGCAAGAGAGAGAAGGAAATTAGATGCCTTTTACAACCATTGTTTTTGTTTTTACATTATTGGGCTTAATTGCTAAACATTGTTAATTTTCGGATTTTTCACTCATCCTGACCTTGTTGCCTTGCGCAGGGCATAACTAGAGCTACAGATATTGGATTTTGGTGATCTTGCTGTCCCTATAAAGATAAGGAAGAGACCTTCAATTTCAGGTTGCACAAGAATAGTCAAATTAGCCCAAAATCAAGGCTAAACTGTGTCCCAAGTTCTCTGGCGCGGATCAGTGCGCAGTCCATGATGTTCCTTCACTTAAATGGGCCTAACTTACTCATCTTAAGCCCAATTAAGGCATATGATACCTTGTTGGAAAGCTTATTCAGAGGTCCTTAATTTAGTCTAGGGTTAGGTCAAGATTAACATGAATAAATAGCAATTTACAGCTGCACAAGCCAGAGAGAGACGAAAATTAGACAACTTTTACAATCATTGTTTTTACTTTTACATTATTGGGCTTAATTACTAAACATTGTTAATTTTCGGATTTTTCACTCATCCTGACCTTGTTGCCTTGCACAGAGCATAACTAGAGCTACAGATATCGAATTTTGGTGATCTTGTTGTTCCTAGAATGATAAGGAAGAGACCTACAATTTCAGGTTACACAAGAATTGTCAAATTAGCCCAAAATAAAGGCTAAATTGGGTCCCGAGTTCTCTGGCACGGATCTTTGCGCAGTCAATGATGTTCCTTCACTTAAATGGGCCTAACTTACTCATCTTATGCCCAATTAAGGCATATGATACCTTGTTGGAAAGCTTATTCAGAGGTCCTTAATTTGGTCTAGGGTTAGGTCAAGATTAACAGGTATAAATAGCAATTAACTGTCGCACAAGCCAGAGAGAGGAGGACAGTAGACAACATTTACAATATTGTTTTTGCTTTTACATTATTGCACTTAATTGCTAAACATTGTTAATTTTGGTAATCTTGATGTCCCTAGAAAGATAAGGAAGAGACCTACAATTTCAGGTTTCACAAGAATTGTCAAATTAGGCAAAAATCAACGCTAAATTGGGTCCCGAGTTCTCTGGCACAAATCAGTGCAAGTCCATGATGTTCCTTCACTTAAATGGGCCTAACTTACTCATCTTAACCCCAGTTAAGGCATATGATACCTAGTTGGAAGGCTTATTCAGAGTCCGTTAATTTGGTCTAGGGTTAGGACAGGATTAATAAGAATGGTCGCGCTGTCGCGCACGCGCCAAAAAGGACGAGCGGGTTTAAAACTGTAGTCTAGTGTGACAACTCGGATGTCGTCTCTCAAGGACTCTGAGAATATTACCTTTCACAAAAATCAGTTTTGGGGGGGGGGGTTTGGATTGGAGTGCAATTAAGAAACAAACAAAACAGAGCAATCAAAAACAAGGCAGTTGAAAAGAGATTATCAATTATCAAACAACGATTAATCTACTGTCAAGAATTCCCAACTGTCCTTGGTTAATGTAATCCCAAGCCCTAAGCAGGTTCTTATCCCCTCCCGGTTGTAGTAGCAATTTACAAGCGAAACTACTACCACAGATACATGTCCCTATTCCCGAATTAAGCAAACGGGATTAAGCCCTTCGTGAACTAAGCGAACACGAAATGTACACACGCAAATTAAGCAGATGCGATTAATTATAGGAACATGATATCACCAGAACTAAATCAATACAATACAAGATATACTCCTGAATTAAGCAAACAGAAATACAAAGTATGGTATTGAAGAGGGAAAAGTAATTAAAATAGGGATTTACATAACCTCAAGTATATAGGATCCTCAAATAGTAGACTAATCCTAGGACTTAGTGCTCCATGGCAATAACGAAATCACAAAGAAAAATGTATATCAGAAAGTTGGAGGAGCAAAAGTTTTTACAAAATGTTCAGAACAACCTTTTATACAAATTCAGAATTCAGATGGCTCGCGAGGCTAACACCCATTCGCGAGGCGAATTTGACGAACAGTCAGCAACCTTTGGCATTCTCGCGAGGCGAAGTGCTTGCTCGCGAGGCGAGGATATGAAGAGTTTTCTCCTTACGCCCATTATGGCCATCAGGGCCTAACCGTGATGCTCTCTGACTTCCAGATTCGCGAGGCGAAGGGATTATCGCGAGGCGAGACTCTTCAGCTTCAAAACTGCCACGGCCATGACCTTCAACACGGGCAAGCCGTGATCGTCTCTGACTTTTTCAGGTTTGCAAGACTCGCGGGGCGAGACCTTCTTCGCGAGGCGAACCAGAGACTTAGCAATTTCTTGGAACAGTCAGGCTTAGGTCGCGTGGCGAGCGTGTCCTTCGCGGGCGAGACCTCTGTTCTTTATTTTCTCGCCTTCTACTTAACCTGAAGGTAAGGAAATAACCATAAGTGTATTATTTTGACTTAAAACTAGCTAAATTAACTCAAAACTACTCTAGAGACTCAAAACCTTGCTTGAGGACAATCTAATCTAATTTGGGTGAAAATACGATATAATTTGCACAAAAACCTGGTCATACTAGCTATAAAACTAGATGAGCCAGAGGCTTATCAAAATACCCCAAACTTAAACTTTGCTTGTCCCCAAGCAAACTAAGACTCAAAAATCAAAAAGACTCAAGACCTGGCAAGCTCAAAAGATTCAATCAACATTGCACACATTCAAGCAATACATCAAAAACAGTTTTTCTTCATTGTTTCCCCCTTTTCAAACAAAGCAATCCCCAAATTCATTTATTCTAAACATTTGAGAGTTTCATCATGAAAACAATCAGAAATCTAAGCAGGGGATCTAAGTCACACACAAGAGGGAGATCACCAAATCCAAACAACTACCTTCCTCACAAGGGCATTATTTGTTCACTCAGTCACTCAGTTTATGTCAGGCTAACAACTTGCACTCAGTTTCACTTTTCAAGTACACTTCCCAAGAATTTGCTTTTCATCTCAAAATGGCTTCCACAGAAAACATGCAAGCAACATCAGAAGGTCTTTTATGGGTTGTAATGGGGCCTGGCTAAGGGTAGGATATACAAAGGAAACTAGGCTGAAGACCCTAGGAACTAAGAGACCATGAACTATATTTACACTTTGCAATTCACTCAAGTTCCTTTCTTATTTTTTTTCTTTACACTTCTGGGTGGCTACAGCTCTTTTTATTTCTTTTTGGCATTTTTGTATTTTTTTTATGTACACTTTTTCTTTCACAAGCTTTTGGCTTCAACTTTTTTTTTTCTTTTTTTTTTCTTTCCCAACAACATATTACACCTTGCAGCCACCCCAAACTTAGTTTCTTGCACCCATTCTAAGATTACATGCTCTCCTAATCCTTAAGATCGGGTTAACATGGTTTTCCAGATTTTTGGGCTTATAACCTTAGGTTATCAAGAACTAACAGGCTAATAGGGTCAAAAGGGCTAACTAGGGAACATGCATTAGGAATTGGTTTATTCAGGCCAAGTAGCTATTTACAAAGAAACTGCCTAAATCATCTGAAGCAAACATATAATCATGCAAACCAAAAAGAGATTCAATCAAATCCAGGGAAGTGCAACTTGAAAGCGATTTTCACACAGTTTGAAACATGTTGGAGGCTCAAAACCTCACCTGGACATTTTTGCAAATTGCTTGACAGAGATTCTATCCCTAGTGTGTGCTTCCTATCACCCCAAACTTATCATTCATCATGCCATCATAACAAAATCCCAAAGTTCAGTTTTCAAATTCACATGGGAATCACTTTTCAAAAATAAAAATTTTTCAGCCTAGGGGGAATCATCACATATCAATCATGCAAGCAATCTGTGCAACATCAGTCAAAATCTAGCAAACTTGTCAACTAAAAACTTAACACACAAATGCTCCTGAGCTTCTCAAATTATTCAGGAGCTTTATTCAAAGAGAAGAAAACTTTTATTCAAAGAAAAGAAAAACTACAACTAGTTCCCTCCCCCACACTTAAAACATGCATTGTCCCCAATGAACAACAAAATTATACAATCAGAGTGAGGGGAAAAGGAAAAGAACTCCCTGATCAAGTATCAGTGTAGGTTGGAGCATCCAAAGATAGCTCCTCAACATTAGCATCCGCAGGGTCAGCAGCATCCACACCATGGAACGGCTTCAACCTTTGCCCGTTAACCTTGAAAGTCTTGTTGGTACCTGTACTTTGAATCTTCCACTGCACCATAAGGAAACACATTAGTCACAACAAAAGGGCCATCCCATTTAGACCTAAGCTTCCCAGCCATCAATCTCAGGCGGGAATTAAACAATAAGACTTTCTGACCCACAAAAAATTCCTTCCTAACAATCATTCTATCATGAAATTGTTTTGTCTTTTCTTTATAAATCTTGGAGCTCTCATAGGCTTCAAGCCTAAGCTCCTCAAGTTGCTTTGCAATCGCAGCTTTCTCTCAACACCCGATTTCTTCTTCTCCAAGTTGCAACACTTTCTTGCCCAATATGCTCTATGCTCAACCTCCACCGGGAGGTGGCATGCCTTGCCAAAAACTAGCCGGAAGGGGGACATTCCTATAGGGGTCTTGAAAGCAGTCCTCTGAGCCCACAGTGCGTCTTCCAGACGGCGGCTCCATTCCCTTCTGTTTGGCTGCACCATCTTCTCTAGAACTTGCTTAATCTCACTGTTTGATATTTCTGCCTGGCCATTTGTTTGGGGGTGGTAAGCAGTAGACACTCTATGTACAACCCCATATTTTCTGAGTAAGGCCTCCAAGGTTCTGTTGTAAAAATGTGTGCCCTGGTCACTGATGATTGCCTTGGGTATGCCAAACCTGCAAAAAATGTTGGACCTAACAAATTTTGAAACAATCTGAGCATCGTTAGTCCTAGTGGGGATTGCTTCCACCCACTTTGAAACATAATCTACAGCCAACAAAATATATACAAAACCAAAAGAAGGAGGGAAAGGACCCATGAAGTCCATCCCCCACACATCAAAGACCTCACAATAAAGCATTGGCTGCTGAGGCATCTCACTCCTACGAGTGATTGCAGGGCCTGTTATTTGACATTCTTTACAGTTCTTGTATACCTCATATGAGTCCCTGAAAATTGTGGGCCAGTAGAACCCGGAGTCCAGGACTTTTCTTGCTGTCCTTTGAGGTCCAAAGTGTCCTCCAACTGGAGAGGCATGTGAGAAATGTAGGATGGACTCCGTCTCATGATCGGGTACACACCTCCGAATGACCTGGTCACTGCAAAACTTCCACAGATAGGGGTCATCCCACACATAATACTTTGCATCGCTCTTCAGCTTGTGGAACTTTTGTCTACTTGTACCTGCAGGAACAACACCAGCAACTAGAAAATTTACAATGTCAGCAAACCAGGGGGTTACCCCATACATATGTAACAATCTCTCATCAGGGAAATCATCTTGGATGGGAAAAGTATCCTCATCCCTTGCTATCCTGCTCAAATGATCTGCTACCAAATTCTCAGCTCCACTTTTATCCTTTATCTCCACATTGAATTCCTGGAGCAAAAGCATCCACCTGATCAGTCTTGGCTTAGCTTCTGGCTTCTTCAACTGATATTTCAAAGCTGCATGGTCAGTAAAAACAGTCACCCTAGAACCTAGCAAATAAGACCTAAACTTATCAAGTGCAAATACAATAGCTAGCAGCTATTTATATCGGGTGGTGTAATTTGCCTGTGCGGCATCTAGGGTCCTAGAAGCATAGTGAATTACATGGGCAACTTTGCCCACCCTTTGTGCCAGAACTGCCCCCACAGCAAAATTTGAGGCATCACACATCAGTTCAAATGGGAGTGTCCAGTCTGGGGGCTGGATGACAGGGGTAGAAGTCAACGCCTTCTTCAGATAGTCAAATGACTCTTTACACTTTTCATCAAACTGGAACAGGGCATCATTTTTCAGCAGATTTGACAATGGTAGTGCTATCTTCTTTGAAATCCTTTATAAAGCGCCTGTAGAAACCTGCATGTCCAAGAAAGGAACGGATCTCGCGTACGCAAGATGGGTAAGGCAATGAAGCAATTACATTTATTTTTGCAGGATCCACAGAAATACCCTCTTGGGAAATTACATGACCCAATACTATCCCCTGTCCCACCATGAAATGACATTTCTCATAATTCAAAATCAAATCAGTATCAATGCATCCTTGAAGAACTAGATCTAGACTATGCAAACAAGCATCAAAAGAGGAGCCATACACAGTAAAATCATCCATAAACACCTCTATGCAATTTTCAATAAAATCAGAGAAAATACTAAGCATGCATCTTTGAAAGGTGCCAGGAGCATTACAGAGGCCAAAAGGCATCCTCCTATAAGCAAACGTACCGAAGGGGCACGTGAAGGTGGTCTTTTCCTGATCCTCAGGGGCAATATGAATCTGGAAATACCCGGAAAAGCCATCTAGAAAGCAATAATGGGACTGACCAGCCAGCCGATCTAGCATCTGATCTATGAACGGCAAAGGAAAATGATCCTTCCTAGTGGCCTGGTTTAGCTTCCTATAGTCTATACAAACTCTCCAGCTATTCTGGACTCTAGTAGGCACAAGTTCATTATTCTCATTCCTAACTACTGTTAGACCAGACTTCTTTGGTACAACTTGAACCGGACTTACCCAAGAACTATCAGAGATGGGATAGATAATACCTGCTGTAGGAGCTTAGTCACCTCTTTCTTTACCACATCCGTAATCAATGGGTTAAGTCGCCTTTGGGCTGCTCGATCAAGCTTAGCCCCATCCTCCAAGAAAATTCGTGCATGCATCCGGAGGGGCTAATTCTGGAATATCGGCCAATGTCCACCCAATGGCCTTCTTGTTCTTCCTCAGAACTTCTAAAAGCTTGGCTTCCTGATCAGAGTTGAGGCTGGAGGAAATGATGACTGGCAATGTTGCATCCCTCCCCAAGTAGGCATACTTTAAGTTCTCAGGAAGTGGTTTGAGTTCCAAAGGAGGTGGCTGCTCAACAGATGGTGCATTGGGAGCAGCCATAGGGTCAAGGATTTATGCTGAGTAGACAGCTTCACTCTCATTATCACCATCACTATCATCCTCACCCTGCAAGGTTAAATCCAAAAACTCGGAGCAAACAGAACATGGGTTAGTGTTAGTGCAGTTAGTACAAGTATATACATCATCAAAACCAGAAATAACAGGAAAATCAGAAATAAGGTCATCATGAGTGTCCTCAATGAGTTCAGACAGCAACTCTAAGTGGAATACAGAGTGCTCCTCTACTGGGTGCTTCATAGCATCAAAAATCTTGAATTTGGCCACAATACCGCCAAACTCCATCGACATAGTCCCATCATAAACATCAATCTTGGTCTTGGATGTCATCATGAATGGTCTCCCCAAGATTATGGGTGATCTACTGGACTGAGTCTCTCCTGCCATATCTAGGATATAGAAGTCTGCAGGGAATATCAAATCATCAACTTGCACTAGGACATCCTCTACCATCCCCATGGGTCGGGCACTGGTCCTGTTAGCCAACTGGATGGTAAGACCTGTATACTGCAATGGCCCCAGATCAAGGTTATTAAAGATGGAGGTAGGCATGACATTGATTGATGCTCCCAAGTCCAGCATGCAGTTCTCAAACTTCTTGTCCCCAATAGTGCATGGGATAGTGAAGGTGCCTGGATCCTTGCACTTTTGTGGCAGTACTTGATTAGGGGCTATAGAAGCAACTCTTTCTATCTTTGACTGGATAAGCGCTGAGACATTCATTCCCAAGTCAACCCTCTCATTAGTCTTCATCTTCCTCTTGTTAGTGCATAAGTCCTTCAGAAATTTAGCATATCTGGGCACTTGCTTTATCACATCCAACAGTGGAATATTAACAGCTACTTTTCTGAAAACATCAAGAATCTCCTTCTCTTTATTTTCACCACCAATCTTCAAATTTTTCTGAATTCTATGTGGGAATGGAATGGGTGGTCTATACACTCTCTCAGTTTCAACTTCAACCACAGGCTCAGGAGTAGCCTCAATAGTAGGCTCAGGAGTAGCCTTAACAGTATCTTCATCCTTTCCAAAAGTGGCCTCAACAACCTTTCCAGATCTCAGAGAGATGACACTCACATTAGGGTTGGAGGCATTAGGATTTATCACTGGCTGTGCAGGCAGCTGGTTTGTCCCTTGACCTTGTTGTATGCTATTCATGGATGTAGCCAACTGTCCAATCTGTGTCCTCAAATCTTGAATACTAGCATCTGTCCGCTGCTGAAACTGTACGCTAGATGCAGCCATTTGCTTTACCAAGTCTTCTAATGATGGTCCAGAAGATGCAGAAGTGGTCACTGGAGGATGATTCTGAGGTGCCATCGGCTGTTGTTGGGAAGAATTCCCATACCGCGGATTAGGGTGATTTCTCCAGCTAGGATGGTACCTATTAGTAGAGAGGTCTGGAATGCTGTACCGATTTTGACTGCCTCCTTGATTATAGGGGTTCACTGCATAAGCCTGAGGTACTTCACTGACAAACTCTTCTCTCTGGATCGGGCATGGATCAAATGGGTGCTCAGGTGCATTGCACATGCTACATAACTTTGCCGGCTGAACCTTGTCTATTGCCAATTGTCTTACAAAGGAAGTCAGCTCATCCAATCTATTCTCAAGGGCGACCTGGTTAGAAGATGAACTATGAATCTCATGCACACCTCTTGGCTCAACTGAATTTCTTCTTGTAGAAAACTGCTGGGAATTCAACGGCATGTTCTCAATAAGTTGCTTAGCAGCAGCTGGGGTCTTATCAACTAATGCTCCCCCACTAGCAGCATCCAACAGATTCCTATCCATAGGTAACAATCCTTCATAAAAGTATTGGATCAGGAGTTGTTCAGATATTTGATGCTGGGGGCAACTAGAGACCAAATGTTTGAACCTTTCCCAGTATTCAGCTAGTGACTCGTTCCCTTGCCTGATGCCACATATCTCTTTCCTTATTGAAGCAGCTCTTGAAGCAGGAAAATACCTTTCTAGGAACACCCTCTTCAAATCATTCCAAGTGGTGATGGAGTTAGGCTCAAGGTACAATAGCCAATCCTTTGCAGCTCCTTGGAGTGAAAATGGAAAAGCCTTCAGCTTGATACTGTCCTCAGTGACTCCCTCTGCTCTCGAGGTTGTGGAGCATACAACTTGGAATTCTTTCAAGTGCTTGTGTGGATCCTCACCTGCAAGACCATTAAACTTGGGCAACAGGTGAATAAAACCAGATTTCAGTTCAAAAGGGGTGTCAGCACCAGGATAAGAAATACATAATCCATTATAGTTGACATCAGGGGCAGCAAGCTGCCTTAATGTCCTCTGGTCTCCCATGTTTTCAAAAGCAGTTTTAAAATTGGAATTACTACTAGTGCTAGCCCGAAATTCCCTACGGAGTGTATGCAATGTTCTTTCAATTTCTGGGTCAAAATCACACAGTTCAGGGCAATGAGACCTAGTAGCCAGACCAATTCAAAACAGAACAGAAATTAAAAGAAAGAGAAGAAAATAAAATAAAAACAAATTGCGAAAAATAACAACTCAGAGTCCCCGGCAACGGCGCCAATTTTTGTCGCAACTTGTTAAGCACGCGCCAAAAAGGACGAGCGGGTTTAAAACTGTAGTCTAGTGCGACAACTCGGATGTCGTCTCTCAAGGACTCTGAGAATATTACCTTTCACAAAAATCAGTTTTGGGGGGGTTTGGATTGGAGTGCAATTAAGAAACAAACAAAACAGAGCAATCAAAAACAAGGCAGTTGAAAAGAGATTATCAATTATCAAACAACGATTAATCTCATCAGTCAAGAATTCCCAACTGTCCTTGGTTAATGTAATCCCAAGCCCTAAGCAGGTTCTTATCCCCTCCCGGTTGTAGTAGCAATTTACAAGCGAAACTACTACCACAGATACATGTCCCTATTCCCGAATTAAGCAAACGGGATTAAGCCCTTCGTGAACTAAGCGAACACGAAATGTACACACGCAAATTAAGCAGATGCGATTAATTATAGGAACATGATATCACCAGAACTAAATCAATACAATACAAGATATACTCTGAATTAAGCAAACAGAAATACAAAGTATGGTATTGAAGAGGGAAAAGTAATTAAAATAGGGATTTACATAACCTCAAGTATATAGGATCCTCAAATAGTAGACTAATCCTAGGACTTAGTGCTCCATGGCAATAACGAAATCACAAAGAAAAATGTATATCAGAAAGTTGGAGGAGCAAAAGTTTTTACAAAATGTTCGTAACAGCCTTTTATACAAATTCGGAATTCAGATGGCTCATGAGGCTAACACCCATTCGCGAGGCGAATTTGACGAACAACAAGCAACCTTTGGCATTCTCGCGAGGCGAAGTGCTTGCTCGCGAGGCGAGGATATGAAGTGTTTTCTCCTTACGCCCGTTATGGCCATCAGGGCCTAACCGTGATGCTCTCTGACTTCCAGATTCGCGAGGTGAAGGGATTATCGCGAGGCGAGACTCTTCAGCTTCAAAACTGCCACGGCCATGACCTTCAACACGGGCAAGCCGTGATCGTCTCTGACTTTTTCAGGTTTGCAAGACTCGCGGGGCGAGACCCTCTTCGCGAGGCGAACCAGAGACTTAGCAATTTCTTGGAACAATAAGGCCTCGGGTCGCGTGGCGGCGTGTCCTTCGCGGGGCGAGACCTCTGTTCTTTATTTTCTCAGCTTCTACTTAACCTGAAGGTAAGGAAATAACCATAAGTGTATTATTTTGACTTAAAACTAGCTAAATTAACTCAAAACTACTCTAGAGACTCAAAACCTTGCTTGAGGACAATCTAATCTAATTTGGGTGAAAATACGATATAATTTGCACAAAACCCTGGTCATACTAGCTATAAAACTAGATAAGCCAGAGGCTTATCAAAGAACAAATAGCAGTTTACAGCCGCACAAAGCAGAGAGAGACAAAAATTAGACAACTTTTACAATCACTGTTTTTGCTTTTACATTATTGGACTTAATTGGGCTTAATTGCTAAACATTGTTAATTTTCAGATTTTTCACTCATCCTGACCTTGTTGCCTTGCGCATAGTATAACTAGAGCTACAGATATCGGATTGTGGTGATCTTGTTGTCCCTAGAAAGATAAGGAAGAGACCTACAATTTCAGGTTTCACAAGAATTGTCAAATTAGGCAAAAATAAGGGCTAAATTGGGTCCCGAGTTCTCTGGCACGGATCAGTGCGCAGTGCATGATGTTCCTTCACTTAAATGGGCCTAACTTTCTCATCTTAAGCCCAATTAAGTCTTATGATACCTTGTTGGAAAGCTTATTCAGAGGCCCTTAATTTGGTCTAGGGTTAGGTCAAGATTAATAAGCATAAATAGCAGTTTACAGCCGCACAAGCCAGAGTGAGACGAAAATTAGATAACTTTTACAATCATGGTCATTGCTTTTACATTATTCGGGTTAATTACGAAACATTGTTAATTTTTGTATTTTTCACTCATCCTGACCTTGTTGCCTAGCGCAGAGCATAACTAGATCTACCGATATCGGATTTTGGTGATCTTGTTGTTCCTAGAAAGATAAGGAAGAGACCTACAATTTCAGGTGTCACAAGAATAGTCAATTTAGGCCAAAATCAAGGCTAAATTGGGTCCCGAGTTCTCGGGCGCGGATCAATGCGCAGTCCATGATGTTTCTTCACTTAAATGTGCCTAACTTACTCATCTTAAGCCCAATTAAGGCATATGATACCTTGTTGGAAAGCTTTTTCAGATGCCCTTAATTTGGTCTAGGGTTAGGTCAGGATTAATAAGCATAAAAAGCAGTTTACAGCCGCACAAACCAGAGAGAGATGGAAATTAGACAACTTTTACAATAATTATTTTTGCTTTTACATTATTTTGCTTAATTAATAAACATTGTTAATTTTCGCATTTTTCACTCATCCTGACCTTCTTGCCTTGCACAGAGCATAACTAGAGCTACAAATATCGGATTTTGGTGATCTTGCTGTCCCTACATAGATAAGGAAGAGACCTACAATTTCAGGTTTCACAAGAATTGTCAAATTAGCCCAAAATCAAGGCTAAATTGTGTCCTGAGTTCTCTGGCACGGATCAGTGCGCAGTCCATGATGTTCCTTCACTTAAATGGGCCTAACTTACTCATCTTAAGCCCAATTAAGGCATATGATACCTTGTTCGAAAGCTTATTAAGAGGCACTTAATTTGGTCTAGGGTTAGGTCTGGATTAATAAGCATAAATAACTGTTTACAGCCGCACAAGTCAGAGAGAGACGAAAATTAGACGACTCTTACAATTATTGTTTTTGCTTTTACATAATTGGGCTTAATTGCTAAACATTGTTTATTTTCGGATTTTTCACTCATCCTAACCTTGTTGCCTTGCGCAGAGCATAACTAGAGCTACAGATATCGGATTTTGGTGACCTTGCAGTCACTAGAAAGATAAGGAAGAGTCCTACAATTTCAGGTGTTAGGCAAAAATGGGACAAACTTACTCACAAGCCAGAGAGAGACGAAAATTAGACAACTTTTACAATCATCGTTTTTGCTTTTACATTATTGGACTTAATTTGGCTTAACTGCTAAACAACGCTATTTTTCGGATTTTTCACTCATCCTGACCTTGTTGCCTAGTGCAGAGCATAACTAAATCTACAGATATCGGATTTTGGTGATCTTGCTGTCCCTAGAAAGATAAGGAAGAGACCTACAATTTCAGGTTTCACAAGAATTGTCAATTTAGGCCAAAATCAAGGCTAAATTGGGTCCCGAGTTCTCTGGTGCGGATCAATGTGCAGTCCATGATGTTCCTTCACTTAAATGGGCCTAACTTACTCATCTTAACCCAATTAAGGCATATGATACCTTGTTGGAAGGCTTATTCAGAGTCCGTTAATTTGGTCTAGGGTTAGGCCAGGATTGATAAGCATAAAAAGCAATTTACAGCCGCACAAGCAAGAGAGAGAAAAAAATTAGACAACTTTTACAACCATTGTTTTTGCTTTTACATTATTGGGCTTAATTGCTAAACATTGTTAATTTTCTGATTTTTCACTCATCCTGACCTTGTTGCCTTGCGCAGGGCATAACTAGAGCTACAGATATCGGATTTTGGTGATCTTGCTGTCCCTAGAAAGATAAGGAAGAGACCTACAATTTCAGGTTGCACAAGAATAGTCAAATTAGCCCAAAATCAAGGCTAAATTGTGTACCGATTTCTCTGGCGCGGATCAGTGCGCAGTCCAAGATGTTCCTTCACTTAAATGGGCCTAACTTACTCATCTTTAGCCCAATTAAGGCATATGATACCTTGTTCGAAAGCTTATTCAGAGGTCCTTAATTTGGTCTAGGGTTAGGTCAAGATTAACAAGCATAAATAGCAATTTAAAGTCGCACAAGCCAGAGAGAGGAGGAAAGTAGACAACTTTTACAATCATTGTTTTTGTTTTTACATTATTGCACTTAATTGCTAAACATTGCTAATTTTCGGATTTTTCACTCATCCTGACCTCGTTGCCTTGCGCAGAGCAAAACTAGAGCTACAGATATCGGATTTTGGTAATCTTGCTGTCCCTAGAAAGATAAGGAAGAGACCTACAATTTCAGGTTTCACAAGAATTGTCTAATTTGGCAAAAATCAAAGCTAAATTGGGTCCCGATTTCTCTGGCACGGATTAGTGTGCAGTCCAAGATGTTCCTTCACTTAAATGGGCCTAACTTACTCATCTTAAGCCCAATTAAGGCATATGATACCTTGTTGGAAAGCTTATTCAGAGGCCGTTAATTTGGTCTGGTGTTAAGTCGGGATTAATAAGCATAAATAGCAGTTTACAGCGGCACAAGTCAGAGAGAGACGGAAACTAGACAACTTTTACAATCATTGTTTTTGTTTTAACATTATTGGACTTAATTTGGCTTAATTGCTAAACAATGCTATTTTTCGTATTTTTCAATCATCCTGACCTTGTTGCCAAGCGCAGAGCATAACTAGATCTACAGATTTCGGATTTTGGTGATCTTGCAGTCCCTAGAAAGATAAGGAAGAGACCTACAATTTCAGGTGTCACAAGAATTGTCAATTTTGGCCAAAATCAAGGTTAAATTGGGTCCCGAGTTCTCTGGCGCGGATCAATGCGCAGTCCATGATGTTTCTTCACTAAAATGTGCCTAACTTACTCATCTTAAGCCCAATTAAGGCATATGATACCTTGTTGGAAAGCTTATTCAGATGCCCTTAATTTGGTCGAGGGTTAAGTCAGGATTAAGAAGCATAAAAAGCAGTTTACAGCCGCACAAACCAGAGAGAGACGAAAATTAGACAACTTTTACAATAGTTATTTTTGCTTTTACATTATTTATCTTAATTAATAAACATTGTTAGGTTTCGGATTTTTCACTCATCCTGACCTTCTTGCCTTGCGCAGAGCATAACTAGAGCTACATATATCGGATTTTGGTGATCTTGTTGTCCCTAGAAAGATAAGGAAGAGCCCTACAATTTCAGGTTTCATAAGAATTGTCAAATTAGGCCAAAATCAAGGCTAAATTGGGTCCCGAGTTCTCTTGCACGGATTAGTGCGCAGTCCAAGATGTTCCTTCACTTAAATGGGCCTAACTTACTCATCTTAAGCCCAATTAAGGCATATGATACCTTGTTGGAAAGCTTATTCAGAGGCCCTTAATTTGTTATAGGGATAAGTCAGGATTAATAAGCATAAATAGCAGTTTACAGCCGCACAAGACAGGGGGAGACGAAATTAGACAACTTTTACAATCGTTGTTTTTGCTTTTACATTATTGGGCTCAATTGGGCTTAATTGCTAAACAATGCTATTTTTCGTATTTTTCATTCATCCTGACCTTGTTGCCTAGCGCAGAGCATAACTAGATCAACAGATATCGGATTTTGGTAATCTTGCTGTCCCTAGAAAGATAAGGAAGATACCTACAATTTCAGGTTTCACAAGAATTGTAAAATTAGGCCAAAATCAAGGCTAAATTGGGTCCCGAGTTCTCGGGCACGGATTAGTGCGCAGTCCAAGATGTTCCTTCACTTAAATGGGCCTAACTTACTCATCTTAAGCCCAATTAAGGAATATGATACCTTGTTGGAAAGCTTATTCAGAGGCCCTTAATTTGGTCTGGGGTTAGGTCAGGATTAATAAGCATAAATAGGAGTTTATAGCCGCACAAGTCAGAGAGAGATGGAAACTAGACAACTTTTACAATCATTGTTTTTGCTTTTACATTATTGGACTTAATTTGGCTTAATTGCTAAACAATGCTATTTTTCGTATTTTTCACTCATCCTGACCTTGTTGCCTAGCGCAGAGCATAACTAGATCTACAGATATCGGATTTTGGTGATCTTGCTGTCCCTAGAAAGATAAGGAAGAGACCTACAAATTCAGGTTTCACAAGAATTGTCAATTTAGGCCAAAATCAATTCTAAATTGGATCCCGAGTTCTCTGGCGCGGATCAATGCGCAGTCCATGATGTTTCTTCACTAAAATGTGCCTAACTTACTAATCTTAAGCCCAATTAAGGCATATGATACCTTGTTGGAAAGCTTATTCAGATGCCCTTAATTTGGTCGAGGGTTAGGTCAGGATTAATAAGCATAAAAAGCAGTTTACAGCCGCACAAACCAGAGAGAGACCAAAATTAGACAACTTTTACAATAGTTATTTTTGCTTTTACATTATTTATCTTAATTAATAAACATTGTTAGGTTTCGGATTTTTCACTCATCCTGACCTTCTTGCCTTGCGCAGAGCATAACTAGAGCTACATATATCGGATTTTGGTGATCTTGCTGTCCCTAGAAAGATAAGGAAGAGACCTACAATTTCAGGTTTCACAAGAATTGTCAAAATAGGCCAAAATCAAGGCTAAATTGGGTCCCGAGTTCTCTGGCACGGATTAGTGCGCAGTCCAAGATGTTCCTTCACTTAAATGGGCCTAACTTACTCATCTTAAGCCCAATTAAGGCATATGATACCTTGTTGGAAAGCTTATTCAGAGGCCCTTAATTTGGTCTGGGGTTAAGTCGGGATTAATAAGCATAAATAGCAGTTTACAGCCGAACAAGTCAGAGAGAGATGGAAACTAGACAACTTTTACAATCATTGTTTTTGCTTTTACATTATTGGACTTAATTTGTCTTAATTGCTAAACAATGCTATTTTTCGTATTTTTCACTCATCCTGACCTTGTTGCCTAGCGCAGAGCATAACTAGATCTACAGATATCGGATTTTGGTGATCTTGTTGTCCCTAGAAAGATAAGGAAGAGACCTACAATTTCAGGTATCACAAGAATTGTCAATTTAAGCCAAAATCAAGGCTAAATTGGGTCTCGAGTTCTCTGCCGCGGATCAATGCGCAGTCCATGATGTTTCTTCACTTAAATGTGCCTAACTTACTCATCTTAAGCCCAATTAAGGCATATGATACCTTGTTGGAAAGCTTATTCAGATGCCCTTAATTTGGTCTTGGGTTAGGTCAGGATTAATAAGCATAAAAAGAAGTTTACAGCTGCACAAACCAGAGAGAGACGGAAATTAGACAACTTTTACAGTAATTATTTTTGCTTTTACATTATTTGGCTTAATTAATAAACATTGTTAGTTTTCAGATTCTTCACTCATCCTGACCTTCTTACCTAGCGCAGAGCATAACTAGAGCTACAGATATCCGATTTTGGTGATCTTGCTGTCCCTAGAAAGATAAGGAAGCGACCTACAATTTCAGGTTTCACAAGAATTGTCAAATTAGCCCAAAATCAAGGCTAAATTGTGTCCCGAGTTCTCTGGCACGGATTAGTGCGCAGTCCCTGATGTTCCTTCACTTAAATGGGCCTAACTTTCTCATCTTAAGCCCAATTAAGTCTTATGATACCTTGTTGGAAAGCTTATTCAGAGGCCCTTAATTTGGTCTAGGGTTAGGACAGGATTAATAAGCGTAAATAGCAGTTTACATCCGCACAAGCCAGAGGGAGACAGAAATTAGACAACTTTTACAATCATTGTTTTTGCTTTTACATTATTCGGTTCAATTACGAAACATTGTTAATTTTCGGATTTTTCACTCATCCTGAACTTGTTGCCTTGCGCATAGCATAACTAGAGCTACAGATATCGGATTTTGGTGATCTTGATGTTCCTAGAAAGATAAGGAAGAGACCTACAATTTCAGGTTTCCCAAGAATTGTCAAATTAGGCCAAAATCAAGGCTAAATTGGGTTCTGAGTTCTCTGGCACGGATCAGTGCACAGTCCATGATGTTCCTTCACTTAAATGGGCCTAACTTACTCATCTTAACCCCTGTTAAGGCATATGATACCATGTTGGAAGGCTTATTCAGAGGCCGTTAAATTGGTCTAGGGTTAGGAAAGGATTAATAAGCATAAATAGCAGTTTACAGCCGGACAAAGCAGAGACGGAAATTAGACAACTTTTACAATCATTGTTTTTGATTTTACATTATTGGGCTTAATTGGGCTTAATTGCTAAACAATGTAAATTTTCGGATTTTTCACTCATCCTGACCTAGTTTCCTTGCGCAGAGCAAAACTAGAGCTACAGATATCGGATTTTGGTAATCTTGCTGTCCCTAGAAAGATAAGGAAGAGACCTACAATTTCTGGTTTCTCAAGAATTGTCAAATTAGGCAAAAAAAAAGGCTAAATTGGGACCCGATTTCTCTGGTGCGGATCAGTGCGCAGTCCATGATGTTTCTTCACTTAAATGCGCCTAACCTACTATTCTTAAGCCTAATTAAAGAATATGATACCTTGTTCGAAAGCTTATTCAGAGGCCCTTAATTTGGTATAGGGTTTGATCAGGATTAAAAAGAATAAATAGCAGTTTACAGCCGCACAAGCAAGAGAGGGAGACGGAAATTAGACAACTTTTACCATCATTGTTTTTGCTTTTACATTATTAAGCTTAATTGGGCTTAATAGCTAAAGAGTGTTAATTTTCGGATTTTTCACTCATCCTGACCTTGTTACCTTGCGTAGAGGATAACTAGAGCTACATATATCGGATTTTGGTGATCTTACTGTCCCTAGACAGATAAGAAAGAGACCTACAATTTCAGGTTTCACAAAGATTGTCAAATTAGGCCAAAATCAAGGCTAAATTAGGTCCCGAGTTCTCTGGCACGGATCAATGCGCAGTCCATGATGTTCCTTCACTTAAATGGCCGTAACTTACTCATCTTAAGCCCAATTCAGGCATATGATACCTTGTTGGAAAGCTTATTCAGAGGCCCTTAATTTGGTCTAGGGTTAGGTCAGGATTAATAAGCATAAATAGCAGTTTACAGTCGCACAAGCCAGAGACAGACATAAATTAGACAACTTTTACATTCATTGTTTTTGCTTTTACATTATTGGGCTTAATTGGGATTAATTGCTAAACATTGTTAATTTTCGGA